>BDSL01000006.1:1702500-2087476 GCA_003116995.1 Yamagishiella unicocca
TCTCCGCCGGCTCCAACCTGGTGGTGCAGTACTGCGGGACAGCCAACACGCCCGACCGCAACCCCTTCCTGGCGGCGGTGTCCATCTCCAACGCACACAACCTCATGACGGGTGGGGGCGGGCGCGCGGCTGAAAGGGGGGTGCATGGGGTAAAAACCGTTGACGCGACAAGGGACAGGATAGTTGGCGCATGGTCGGCGGACACCTAGTTTGTGGGCGCATGCTGGAGCACTGGGACGGACCACCGGCTGAAAAGGAAGGGGGGTAAAACGGGGTGCGGGGAAACCCCGTGTCCGTTTCCGCTGAAGGGGGTGGCATAAAAACCGGTTCCGTGGCGCGGATAGGATAGCTGGCGCATTGTCTTCGGACACCTAGTTGTGGGCGCATGCTGGAACCCTCTGAAGGGGGAGGGGTCCGGTGGATAGATGGTGGCATGGAAAGGAGATGGTGGGGGCTGCTGAGTTGGGTTCGCATCCGATGCGGGAGTAGTTTAAATTCGTAATTTCCGGTTTTCGGGATATCCTGGGTCAGGTGCTGGTTGCCAGGGCGCGCCTCCCAGCCCTGAACCGCCCTCTAAACCGTAAGCCCTCCCTCGCTCAAACCCCCTTCCCTCCGCACCCGCCCTCCCCCCTACATTCCCGGCCGAATAACCGGTTCTTATAAGTAACCCCACATTCCCCCCCTCCCATTCCTGGCAGCCACCCGACTGCTCAAGCAGCGGCCGCTATCCGACGCGCTGATGACGGCCTTCCTTCAGGAGAAGCTGGCGGAGGGGCTCAAGGACATCCGGGCGCTGGCGGAGCGGAGCGGGGTGCAGCTCAACTTCGCGCGCCTCATGCGCACCAGGCACTTCCGGGAGGTGCGGGCAGGGGGGCGCTGCGGGGGGCCTGGGCTGGGCTGGGCTGGGCTATCGTCGTTATCGGGGATAACGAGCGACAACGGATGGGGTACGGCGCGGCAGGGAGCGAGGCTCGAGGCGATTTGGAGTAGTGCATCGGGTGGTGTTAGCTCGGTAAGCGCGAGTTGATGGCAGGGGGTGGCTCTGGCAGAGGGGCTGCTGGCGGGGAGAGGAGAGGCTTGCCGTATCGGTACAGGGAGGCTGTCGTGAGCTGCGTTGGCCAGTGCGGCCGCGGGGCGATTCATTGCACAGCTGGTGTCGTACCCAGCCCCACCCCAATCCCCGACCCCCCCCCTGCGGGCCACCAGTTTGAGGAGCTGATGATGCTGCCCATTTACAACTACGCCACCCTAGACGACTACTACAGGGAGGTGTCCTCCTTCAAGGACTTTCAGGTGGGGTGTTAGGGAGGGGGTAGGGAGGGGGTTAGGGAGGGTTTCGAGGAAGGCCCGTGGATGGGGTAGGGAGGGTTCGAGGAAGACCCGTGGATGCCCGAGGGTAGGGAGGGGTTTGATAAGAGAATCCGAGGGTAAAGCGGGGAGCGGGGGGTAGAGAGGAAAGCCGTGGCGCGGGGAGGAGGGGGAGGCAAGGAAAACCACGGGTTTCGCTTCCCCCTTTACCCACCCCACAAAAACTCCCTCCTCCCCCCCTTCCCCCTCCTCCCCCCCCTAGCATGTCAACCTGCCGCTGCTTTCCTTAGGCAACCTGGACGACCCAATCATCCACCACACCATGACCGAGGTGGCCGTACAGGCGGCCCACAGCAACCCGCACATCATATCAGTGGTGACGCGACGGGGAGGCCACCTGGGCTGGCAGCACGGCTGGCGGGCGGAGCCGTGGATGCACGAGCTGACAGCGCAGTTCATAGAGGCGGTGCTGCGGCGAAACGAGGAGCTGTAGCAGCAGCTTCCGACCTGTAGGTGCTAGCTGCGGCAGCAGCAGCAGCAGCAGCAGCAGCAGCAGCAGCAGCGTTAGCAGCAGCAGCAGCGGCAGCAGCAGCAGCAGCAGCAGCAGCAGCAGCAGCAGCAGCAGCAGCAGCAGCAGCAGCAGCAGCAGCAGCAGCAGCGGCAGCAGCAGCAGCAGCAGCGGCAGCAGCAGCAGCGGCAGCAGCAGCAGCAGCAACAGCAGCAGCGGCAGCAGCAGCAGCAGTAGCGGCAGCAGCAGCAGCAGTAGCAGTAGCGGCAGCAGCAGCAGCAGCGGCAGCAGCAGCAGCAGCTCGCCGGTGCAGCTCCTGGGGCGGGCTCCCGTCGACGTCAAGGACCCAGCGCCGGCGGAGGGCCTGGCGGCGGGCGGGTGACGGGGACGGCAACCACTTGGTGCAGTCGGTGCTGCTGCACATGGATTCACCGTCCGATGGGGTGGCGTTCGGTTGGAGTATCGTGTTGGGCATGGCAGGTGTAGGTGAGGGGATGCTGGGCCTCGGTGGGGCCGCAGGCCGGGGCCTACCAGTCCGCGACAAGGCGTGCGGCTGCCCACCACCGAAGAGAGCATCAGTCGTGTGGAACCGCTGGGCGCTTGGAGGCGCCCTGGAGTGCCCTGGAGCGCCCTGGAGGCGACGGCCTGGGCTCCTTTCCTTTCCGCGCGGCTTAATTCCGGGTGCTCTGTGGCGTTCACGGCGGCAATGGCGTGGCCGTGAAGCGCGTGTGAAGCGTTTGGGCCGCAGCCACGCGCGGCGGGCGGTGTGGGAGAATGTTTCGTAATGCGAGGATGCGACGTCCGCTTGCGGCTGTGTCTTCTGTCCCGCATACCATGTGGTTCGTGTGTGGTGTGTCTACGGTAAGGAATCGATACCTTATGACGCGATGTTGTTCGTACAAATGTACGGCAAGGTGGTCATACAATGCGCGAAGCTCCGAAGCACCTGGGAGGCTTTCTTCATGAGTTAGGTCCGGGCGGGGAGTCCGGTAGTGAATGTTTACGGTGGGTTTCAGGCAGGTGGCGCGTACCGCGCAGACAAGATCCGTACTTCAGCACAGACATGTGTGTACTACAGCATAAACGTGTGTGAGGTGCTTTACCTACAGCCAGCGAAGCGAGCTAGTTCGCGTGTGTGGATCAATGTCGAGGCCTTGAAAGGGTCGACTCTCGACGCGTGGTGAACTTGTAAGCTGGGGTGCAGCTACGCCAATGGCTCCACCCCTTGCAGGAAGGTGCATGGAACGGAGAACATGATTGGCTGTGTATGTAGGCGTTGATGACGCTTCTAGGATTTTTGTTTGTCGACTTAGGTGACGTTGGCGCTGGAAGGCTGTGGAAGGTGACCTGACATTTGTGGCCGGGCACGGCGTTAGCCGGCGGGACGGCGAGGCGCCCGACTTGGCGTCTGGCATTGGGTAATCCCAGCAGTCCGCCCTCTGCAGACCCAGGGGTCAAGGTTATCCTGAAGACAGTTGTCAAGGAAGGCGATAAAGAATGTAATGCTTACAAGGGATATATGTGCTGGTTGCGAGAATGGGCTTGCCTGGAAGTTGTATGTCCAGTCTCGACCTGGAAACCCTGATATCCTGCGCCGCTTCGCGCCACAGCGGCGTACCTAAACCTAAGGGACTGATGCGACAGAGACGAAAATTTCGATCTTGAAGTTCGCCGATGTAAAATAAAACCTATCCTTCTACGTCGTCCGTAAAGTGTCTTTAGCAGTCTGTACGACGCCTTAACTTGCTTTGTACGCAGGTTTGAGTGTGCACCGCAGCATCAATACCTTGACAAATATTATAGGCATGCAGTTTTCCTTACCACGTACGAAAATTGTTCGGCTAGGGCCGGCGCTTCTGGCCAGACAGGTCACGCAGCGACCCGGCAGCTGATCCTGGCAAACAAATAATTTAGCCGACAGAGATTCCTTTCCGTGCAAGCTATCGAACAACCGCTTAAGCAAGCCGCACTTGTGTCCGTTCGTCCTTTTAATGTGCTGCCGCGGCCGCTCGTCAGGCCGCTTGCTTGCTAGGCCTCGTGCGTGCCTTCAACGCAACTGGAAATAGCAGTCCTTCATCTAAACAACGTCGAAGTGCGGTTCGTCGGTGCAGGTAACGACGAAACCCAGTGCATACGTTTAAGCGAAGCAACCATCATACCTGGCTGGGCTTCTTATATATCAGCAGCAATTTACTTGAAGGCCGGCGCGCAGTAAGCCCGACGTTATCGCGAACCCGTCGTGCAGAGGGCAAAATGGACCCGGAGGCGGGCTTCGTGGATCCCCAGGACACCCTGGAGATGCTCCGCGATGCTTTACGTGAGGGACTAGAGCCGGAGAACCTGACGACAACTGAGCGGACTCGGGTCACAGCGCAGGCAGCGCTGCAGCCCTTCTCCTATGACGTGCACGTCAAATTGGGCATGGAGGTGGGGACAATGTTTGGCGGCTTCCACTATCCGTTGCGGACGACGCGGGGTGGGGTTCCTGATGGGCGCCAGCGAAGGGGAAACGAACGGACCAGCTGCCGCTAGTCGCTTACGAGTCATCATCAGCACCTGAAGCGAAAGAGCCGTATGAAGAAGGGTCAAAATGGAGGAAGATGGTACAGGGGGGACACCCGGGGGACGTCCCGGGGGAGGCGGGACGGCTAGGGCAGGGGAGGTTTTCCTTCTCGGGTGCCGATTAAGGCCAATCGAGGACTAGCTCAAGACGGCAGCCTTCTTCCCATAGGGCCCTTCTCGGAGTTGGGTTGGCGCAGAAAGGTCTGGTGGTCGTAGCTGCCCTCCTGGAAGCCGCAGACGGGGCTTGGCAGCGGCGCTCTACCCTGCCTGGGGTCCTCCTGCAACGGGGCTTCCGGCTTTAGGGAGCTGGGGCTTATGAAAAGGGCGCTGCTGGGTAGGACGACGCGGGGACAACGAGTGCTCCCTCCCTGGATCCGGGCGCCGGGGCCTGCGTCGTGTGCGGGCGGGTTTGTCGATCAGCAACAAGTGGGGGAGACGAACCGACCGGCGGTTCGTGCACCAGGGAGGGTCGAGGGGAAGCCACGCATGCCCCCGTCCGCGTCCACGCCTCATTGCGGTGACCTAGTCCAGTGAGACGACAGTTACGCTCCGAAACCCACCGCCGGAACGCAACTACGGTATGCCCCCTGTCGCTGGCCCCAGCCTACCAGGCTGCACTACGCCCGCCCCTCGCTCTCCCCCTCCCCTCCTCCAACCCCCTCGCCTGCCTCCCCCCCTCTCCACCCCCCCTCGCTTGCCTCCCCTCGTGTACCCGCTCTTTATGCCACCCCCTTCTCCAACCCTCCCTCCCTGCCTCCCCCCCCCTGCCTCCCCCCCTCAGCTCATGGCGCTCCGGCGGCAGGAGGCCAACATGCGGCTGGACGCGGAGCAGTTCGGGGTGAGTGGCGCAGAGGCCGCGAGGGAGGTGGCCGTGAGGAACCCGTTGGTCGGCACTTATATGAGAAGTCAAACCAATTAGCAACGTTTGGTAGGCCGCGAAGGAGCGAGTGGGGACACAGCGACGTCGAACGGAATGAAGGGAGTGACGCCAAGTCATGTACGGTGTGCGAGTGCGGGGGGGGGGGGCGGGGGATTGCTGGCGGGAGGGGCGGGGTAGGTGGCTGGCGAGACCTCGATGGTGGGAGGAAGTTGGGGACGGGATGTCGATATGGGTCAGCGCACCGTACATCGGCTAGCGGCGCTTGGGGATGCGAGGGGGCCTCCAGATCTCAGGACGGGTACTCGTGGACTGGGGCGTGTGTGTTTCGCTTAAGCCTTTTGGGCCGTCTGGGAGGGGTGTCTGGGGTGGACATCTCGTAACCGCCCATACGTGGCGGAAAGTAACGCCTGCTACTGCTGGAGGGCGATTGGGCTGCGGCGACCGCGGGGGCCGAGCCGGTGTAGCCGGTGTGAGCGATGGGCTGCGGGAGCGGAAGGGAACCGGAAGAACGCGGCAGGATCTGAGGGAGGACGCTCGGGCCCATGGGTCGGCGCCCGGGAGCTCGGGATGTACATAATAGCGATGCCTATGCCCGTTGGGCCGCCGTAACCCCCTGTTCGACCCCAACCCGCCGCCGCCCGCTCTTCGAGACGAGCAGGAGCAGCTCAAGCGGCGAGCCTTCGTCCGCGACATGCTCAAGCGGGTAGCTAAGGAGGACAACTGGGTGCAGGTGCGGGGCGGGTTGGGGTCCAGCAAAGGGCACGTGCAGGTGTGGGGGCGGGCCGGGAGGGGAGGCAAGGAATACCGGAGGGCTGCGGAGGGGGTTGAAAGGGGGGTGGGGAAAGGAGGGGATTGCTGTTGAGAGCGTAGCGTAGGCTGGGCTGGAGGAGATCGTCAGGGTGCGTGTTGAGGGTGAGGTGGCATCAGTGGGCATCAGCGGGCATCAGCGGGCATCAGCGGGCATCAGCGGGCATCAGTGGGCATCAGCGGGCATCAGCAGGCATCAGCGGGCATCAGCGGGCAAGGCGGAGGCGGAGGCAGGGTTGTGGCGAGGGGCCCTAGGGGCAAGGAGCCAGGGAGGGTTTGAGAGGAAGCCTGTTGGTCGGCACTCCAGAGACACGTAAAACCTACGAGGAAACGCTTGGTACCGGTACACTAATCTGGAATTGCGCCCCGGGGGAGGGGGGAGCTTCAGCAGCGCTCGTTCAGCTTACGCTTGCCCTCCCCCCCCCTCCCTGTCATCCGCAGTACCCTGCGAGCGACTTGGAGCGCATCAGTCGGGCGCTGGACCGCAGTGGCGGCTCGGGCACTGCGGGCGCTGGCGGCGCCGGGGGGGCGAGGGGCGAGGTCGCGGAGGACCCGTTCGGCGACGACGATGGCGCGAAAGGTGCGGAGGGCGGAGGTGTCCGGCTGGGCCGGTTAGCGGGCGCGCCTGCTGTTTGGATGAGGTGGGGCGGGCGCTGGGGGGAAGGGACCGAACGCAGCTCCAGTCACCTCCCTGCACGACGATACCTAGTCAGGAAAACAGCATGTCGCTAGCCGACAAGCCACGCCTCCCTTTCCTATGTCGTGTAACCGGGCCTTCTCGCCCCATCCCCACGGGCCCCCCGCCTCACCTGACTTCCGACTTTAGCTCCCCCACCAAGTTCTCCAGCATGCACCTCCAAACGGTTATCCTAAACGGTTTTCCCTTTCGTACGCGGGCTTACCTTGCACCCCCACCCATAGGCAAGGCAGGCGACCAGGGGCCCACCTCTATGTACGTCAAGTGGCTCGAGCAGCGGCGGAGGGGGCCAGCCCGCCGCACCGCGTTCGGCACAAGCGTGGGTCGCGAGCTAAAGGTGGGTGGCGGTTCCGGAGCCAATCGACCGGGAGCAGGCGACGCGACCACCGGGCCCCTGCTCTCCCGCCTTGCCCGTGTGGATCGAGTGCCTTCAATGCCATGCGCGTGTATCCGCCGGCTCCCTAGGGACCGCAACTCCGGCCTGGTGCTTGCTGGGTGTTGTGTGCTTCGGTGCGTCAGTGCGGGACAGCACCACCACCACCACCACCACCACCACCACCACCACCACCACCACCACCACTACCACTACCACCACCACCACCACCACCACCACCGTCACCGTCACCATTTCACTCGTCGGGTGTCGTTCAGCTGCTCCCCTCGCTGCGCCGTACCGCACCGTGCCTCACGCTCCGAAACCCACCACCACCACCGCTGCCACGTCACGTATGGTGTCATGCCCTCCCCCCACCAATGCGCGCAGGGTGTCAGCAAAGGGACGGGGACCAGCGTCAACGACGAGACCGCTAGCAGCACCTACCGCCGCCATATGCTGTCGCAAGGAGGGCCCAGGTGGGTGCTCGGGTGGCTGGGTGTGTAGCCTGGCAGCAGGGAGGGGCCACGGGAGGGGCTCCGAGTGAAGAGCCTGTGCCCCACTTGAGCTCCGAACCAGGAGCCTGTGCCGTTATGCGCCCGGCCTCCGAGGCCTGACCCCCGGGCCCCGCACCCGCAGGCATTTCTCCAGGGTCTCCTAAACTCGTTTTTTCTATTCGTTTTTTCCTCTAGTCCAACGGTTTCCTCGCCGCCATCCGGCACCACCTGCTGCCGCCGCTTGGATGTGTTTTCCCCCTCCTCCACCAGGCCCGACTCGAGCGGGCCGGTCGCCATCACCACCTTCGGCATGGCGCCCCGACTAATGGGCCCGGTGCGTTGGGGAAATACACACCACCGTAGATCGTAGTGGGGGGGATTGTGGGCGGGAGCTGCCGAGGCGCGAACCCCACGCCTCCCAACACGCCCCTTCCCTCCCCCCGCCATCCCATCGCCGCTTTGAACTCAAACCCACCTTCCCCGCTTCCCTCCCCCCGCTTAAAACCAACCCCCAAAACCCACCTCCCCTCTCCCCCGCCCCCCTCCCGCCAGATCGTCATCCACTCCCGAGCCACCTCGAGACCAGGCAGCACCCGCGCGGGCGCCAACGCCGACCAAGGCGGCAACGAAGGCACCGCCGCTGAGGGTGTTCCCGTGCAACGTTGCATCTCCTACAACCAGGACGGCACCATTATGGAGGACCCGGAGGCCGAGGCCGAGGCGGACGGCGACGACGACGGCGGCGGCGGCAAGGCGTTGGGCGTCGTAGACGCCGAGGCCTTTGCCGTACGCTTTGCCAGCGACGACGATGACGAGGGGCGCTGGGACCTGCAGGACGCCGCCGAGCTGCTGGGACTGGGGGGTAAGGACATGCGTCGCAGCGGCGGCATGCTGGGCAGGACGCAATCGGAGTTGCTGGCGGCGGCGTCGTACGCCGTCGGATCGTCGGAGAATTCCGCCAGCGGCGGGCCACGGCCTGACTGGCGGGCGGCGCTGAGGAAGAACCGGGCGGCGGCTGACGCGGCGGCGGCGGCGGCGGCGGAGACGCCCATTTTAGAGCTGCAAATGAGCATCCGGCGGGGGAAGTCTATGACGGCGGCGGCGGCGGCGGCGGCGATGGCGGAGGCGGATACCGCGCCGGTGGAGCTGCCTGTGCCTGAGGTGGCGGCGCCGCTGAGTGCGCTGGAGGCGGCGGTGCAGGCCGTGGAGGCGCTGGGGGATGAGCAGCTGCGGGCGTTTGTGCTGGCGGTCGAGGCGGCGGCGGCGGCGGCGGAGAAGGCGGAGAAGGCGGCGGAGGCGGCGGAGGCGGGAGCGCCGCCGAGTGAGGCGACGTCAGCGGCGGCGGCGGCCAAGTCCGCGGCCGGGCGACAGGCGATGTACGGCGAGGCCGCCGCGGCGGCGGAGCTGTGGGTGGCGGCGGCGGCGCAGCGGCTGGAGGACGCGCGGGACGAGTACGGCAACGCCCACGAGGCCAAGCTGGATTCCATATCCTCAATTGCGGATCTCACTCGGCAGCTGCAGCTGCTGCGGGAGTGGTGCGCGGGGCAGGAGAACAAGCGCCTGACGGCGGCGGCGGCGGCGCTGGCGGCGCAGCGGGAGCGGCTTGAGGCTGCCGCCGCCGCCGTCCCCGGCGGCGGCCGCTCCCCCGCGCTCGCGCGCCTTCTGGACAACTGCGGCGCCGCTGTGGGGGATCTGGACGCCATGGCGGCGGCGGTGGCGGAGGCGGAGGCGGAGGCGGAGGCACAGCTGGCGGAGCGGGAGCACCGTCGCGCGGCTCTGCGGCTGATAGAGGACGAGTGCGTCCAGCTGGCGGAGGAGATGGCGGCGCGGGAGGAGACCGATCGACTGGTAGACATCATGGCGGCAGAGGCGGAGGCGGAGAGGCGCATGGCCGGCGCCAAGGTGGGGCGGGGCGGAATCGTGGGGCCGGGTCTAAGGGGAGGGGACGGCGATGGGCGAGGTTCGGGAGGGGGGGAGGTAGAGGAGTGGAGGGGATGTGGTCGGAGCTGGGGTCAGGGGCCAGGTGGCAGGGGTATACCGGATTGGAGGGCGACCTCGTGCTCACGCCGCGCCCTCTTTAGCTCTTATTCCCCCGCCGACCGCACCCCTCCGGCTGTCTTGCCCGGTTCCCTTACCCTCCCTGTCAACCTCCCCCCTCCTGTTCTCCTGCTAGCGCCCAAAACCGGTTCTGCGAAACGTTTCCGTGCGTCGCGCGGGGCCCTCGCTTCAGGTCGTCTCGCCGTAGCCGCTTTAGCTTAGCCGCCAAAGGTCATATTACGACCATCGGCTTTAGTATCCCCAACCCAGTTCTCCAGCATGCATCTCAAAACGTCTGTTTTAAACGGTTTTTTCGGGCATCCACGGGTCTTCCTCGAACCCCCCGCCCCCACGTGCGTCTGGCATCCACGGGTCTTCCTCGAACCCCCCCACGTGCTGCCTGGCCTGGCCGCAGGACGAGGATGAGGCCCGGCATCACGCCCTGGTGGCAGCCATGCTGATGGGGCAGGAGGAGTGGGTTCTGGAGCGGGAGGTCCGCCTGGCGGCGCTGAGGGCGGCGGCTCGCGACGAGAAGCGGCTGGCGGCGCTGCTGGCGGCGGAGGAGGACAAGGCGCGAGTGGCGGGGGCGCAGGGCCGAGCGTACGACAGTGGCCTGCTGCAGGAGCTGGTGGAGGTGGGCGCGAGGCGGGCGCGGGGGTGGTCAGTTGGCAGCTGGCAGTTGGCAGTTGGCGGTTGGCGAGGGAAGGGCAAGGGTCATGGAGAAGCGGGAAGAAGCACCTATCGCGACTTGCAACGGTGCCGCCTGCACTACGCGTGCGGTTGTCCGCAACCCACTCCCCCGCAGCTACGCAAGATTCCCCCACCGCCGTCTGTTCCCCCCTCCCCTCGCTGCCTGCTCTGCGCTTACTTCTGGCTCCTCCCCGGTTTTTTACCGGCGGTTCTTTCGGTTTGTCATGCCGCAGCTCGAACAGGCGGCCAAGAGGGAGGTGGCGCTCCGGCGGGAGCGGCTGGAGGAGGCCATCAGCGAGCTGTCGCACTTTGACGAGATGCTCCGGCAGCAGCAGGAGCGGCAGGAGCGGGAGGACATCGGGGCGCAGACCGTGCTAACGGAGGCGGCCGAGTCGGCCATCCGCTGCGCAGCGGCGGACGCGGAGGCAGCCATGCAGCCGCCGAGCCCCGCGGCTCCGGAACCGCAGGTTCTCGAGGCGGCGGCAGCGGCGGTGGCGGAGATGAACCCCGCGGCGCTTGTGATTGCGGCGGTGGAGGCCGTGCGGGAGTGCTTCAGCGTGGCTGCGACGGATGTGGTTTCGGAGCCGCAGGACGCGGGCGCGGCAGCGGAGGCGGAAGCCGAGGCAACGGCGGACGCGGACGGGGAGGGGGAGGGGGAAGCGGAGGGGACGGTGGAGGAGGAGGAGGCGTTGGAGCGTTACAGTCGGGCTGCGCAGGCGCGGCTGGCGGCGGCTCGCTCCGCATTGGAGGCTGTGCAGGCGCTCATCAGGATGCAGCGGCAGGCGGCAGGGGTGGCGGGGGCAGCGGGGGCGGAGGCGGAGGCGGTGGGGCTGGTCAACCTCGACGAGGTGCGGCAGGCTGTCCGGGAGGAGCAGCAGCGGCTGGCGGCGCTGGTGGCTTCGCCGGGCACTATGACGCGGACACGGGGGCGGGCGCTGCTGCAGGGCCTTATCGACAGCTGCGATGGCTTGGCGGCGCTGATGGCCTCGGTGGCGGAGGAGGAGGCGAGATCCGCTGCGTCGGCGCCGGCGCCGGCAGGGTCGGTGGCGGAAACAACTCCGCCTGAGGCGGCGGCGGAGCAGCAGGAGCTGGCGGCGCCGCCGCCTGCCGTACAGCTTCCGGCGCCGGAGGAGGTCGTCCCGGCGTCGCCGTCTGCGCCGCCGCCGCCGCCGTCGCAGCCCCCCATGCCGCCGCCGCAGCCGCTGCAGCTAATGCAAGCCTCGCTGCAGCAACCCACCAGCCCCAGCGGCGCTCTGGCGCCGCCCGTCGTGCGGTCACGTCCCTCCCCCCCTGGAGTGGCCGCCACCGTCATGATCGGCTTCGGCCTGGGATCCGAGTCGCCGGCCGACTGGCGGCGAAGCGACCCCTTGTCCACGACCGCATCCGCATCCACGACCACCCTCCAAACACACCCCGCGGCCTCCGGCTCCATCGCCGCAGCCGCCAGCCTCCCCACCAGTCACGCCCACATGCCTTCCCCCTTCCCCCTTCCCAACCAGCACCAACCGGGCGCAGCAGCCGCGGCCGGTGCCCGTGCGGCTCCACAGACTAAGACGCACCACCATGCCGGCGGCATCGTTGCGCCGTACGGCAGCGGCGGCGGCGGCGGCAGCGTCTCCGCCGCCGCCTACGCGGCGGCGCAGCCGCTCTTCCTGTCGCCCACTGTGCAGCAGCTAACGCTGCCGGTCGTGGCCGACGCCGCTCCCGCCGGCCCCCGGCGGTCGTACATATCATCGCGACCCGGGGCCTCGTCCACAGAGCACCTGCCTCCAATCGGAGGCTCTAACTCGCCCGCGGGCGCCCAGGCCGGCATGTCGCAGTCGCCAACGGCGGTTGCGCCGGCAGCGGCGGTAGCGGCGATGGCGGCCCAGCTATTGCACGGCTCCGACTCCACAGCGAGCGGCGGCGCCGAGGTGTCGCCCCGGGCGGTCGGTGGGGCAGGGGCCGCACCGTCTTCGCAGCCATCCCAACCGCTTCAGAAGCCCCCACAGCACCAACCGCACCCGCCGCCGCAGCCTCAGCAGCAGCAGCAGCAGCAGCAGCCTCCCTCATCTTCCCAGCAGATCTCCCTGCAGATGCAGTGGACTGGCATCACCGTGGAGCCCCGACACGCGCAGAGCCTCCCAGTGTCGCCCGAGCCCAGTTCGAGTTCCGTCGCTGCGCCACGCGCCGCCGGCGCCGGCATCGGCGGACCCGCGAACGGCACCGGCAGCACGTCAAACGGCGCGCGGCAAGCCTGGCCGCTGAACAGTCACGTGCTGGCGGCGCCGCTGGCGGCGCCGAACCCGAATGCGTACGACAGTCACAGCCATGTGCTGCGCCGGCAGGGGCAGGGGCCCGGCGGCGGCGGCAGCGGCGGCGGCGACACGCCCGGCAGCGGCGACAGCTCCGGTGGCGGCGGCGGCTCGACGCCGACGGCGCTGCGGGGCCTTATGCAGCAGCAGCCCCAGCGCGCAGGTGCTCCAGGGTTGTACACGATGGGTGACATGTCGTACACGCAATGGGTCTCGTCCCAGCACGACGTAACGCCCAAGGCGTTGGAGGCGGCGCAGCAGGTCGACGAGATGCTGTCTCGGCTGCCTCCGGAGCTGCACAGCGTGCTTCTCAACGCCGCGGAGCTGCTCACACTCGGCGGTGGTGGCGGCGCGGCGGAGGCGCTGCAGGCGCAGCCGCTGATGGCCGCGATACTGGCCGGCGCTGATGCCGCCGCCTCCGGCGGCGGCGGCGGCGGCTCCGCCGCCGCCGCCGGAGTGCCGGCTTACCTTCAAGGCCTGCCGCCTTCCGTCTCCAAGTACATATACGCGCAGCTGCAGCGCATCTATAACAGCGGCGGCAGCGGCGCTAAGTCCGGCCGGTTAGACCCTTACGGTGGTGGCGGCGGCGGCGCTGTGGGGTTTAGCATCGAGCAGTCCGTGGTGGCTATGGAGCTGCTGAACCAGATGCTTCCGATGCTGGCTCAGGGAGTCGCGCAAGTGCGGACTCGCATGGGCGGCAGCGGCGGCGGCAGCGGCGCTTTGTCTTCCTCCGTGCCGTCATCCGTCAGCTTCGAGGCCTCGCGATCTCCTGTGGGCTCCGGTGCGTTGCAGGGCTCCCCGCTCCGGTCCAGTCGGAAAACACGTAGTGTCAACGACGGCGACAGCGGGGGCAGCAGCGGTTCCGTGTTCTCGGTGGGCGCAGCGGCGACGGCGGCGACGGCGGCGGTGGCGGCGGTGGCGGTGCCGTCACCGCCACAGCAGCCGCGGCTGCGCCATCAAACCCTGTCCCTCAGCACCCAAAACCACCACGTGGCCCCCAGTGGGGGCAACCGAACCGCCAACGGCAGCCGTCGTACCAAGGTCGGCGCCGCCGGAAGGGTGGGGTTCGGCAAGGGCGCCAGCTTGCCTGATCAGGACCAACTACGGCGGCAGCATGACTCACTGAGCGCCGACCGTTGGATGGTGCGTTGGGGTTTGGGGTCCAGGGAGGGAGGGAGGGCCGGGGCGGCGCGGAGGGTGCGAGGGATGTGATCGTTGGGGTGGGGGACGGTGGCGGCGGTGGCGGTGGCGGCCTGCCCGCCATCCCGCCTAAGCCCTGCTGGATCCCAGCCGGCGTTCCGCTCGCTTCGTACAGTGCCGCGCGCACACCGTGGTTTCGGAGCCGTAGCCGTAACCTTAGCCGGCTCCAACTCAGCCACCCTTCATAACGCCCTCCTCCCGGTCCTCGGCGTGAAGCGGGAAGCCGCCTACCGTGTACCTTGGCGGCCTACCCTAACGGCTCATCCTGATGCCCCCCCCTCCGCCCCTACTCACCCCCATTCCCGGCTCCGCAGGTGCGGGGGATCAACATGCAGCCGGTCGCCAAGCCAACGGGGCCGCCGCCACGTCACTCGCATGACGGGCTGGGTCTCACGGCACAGCCTAGCGGCGGCGGCGGCCGCGGTGGGGTGGTCTCGCAGAGGTGCGCTGCGGGCTCCAGGGAGGGCAGCGCGGCGGGCGAGGGCGGGGGGTCACACGGGGATGGGCCGGAGGCGGATTGCGGGGGGGGGTCGCAGCTTGGCAGTGCGTGGTGGACGACGGACGCGGGGATCGGGGATGGAGGCTGGCTTGGGGTTTGAGGCTGCCTTGGGGGTGCAGGGAGTCAGTTGGGCACCTCCAAGAGCAACCAGTGACCTCCCTCTTCCCCCCCGCCCTCTCCCCCCGCCACCGTCCCCACCTCCCCTGCGGCTCCCAGGGAGGCGTTCCTCCCGCCATTAGGTAACAAGCTGACGGCAGTACGACACTGACGCACCGTACGACAACATCCTGAACCCAGTTAGACCCGGATGCCTTCCGGAAGGTTAGGGCGGAAGCGGTTGGAGAGGACGGTTGGAGATGACAGTTTGAGAGGACGGTTGGAGAGGACGAGAAGCGACCTGCTTGCAGCAGGTCCCTCCGCGGCCCACCCCTGGAGCCGACAGGGGCCGCCGCCGTACCCTCTCCCAACAGACCGAGGTTTACACTGCACCTGAAGGCTTGAAACGACAACCCAGGCAACCCCACTTCTTTGACTTTGAGGCTTGCTGTTAACGTCAGCGCCTAGACTACTGCGTCCTGCACAAACTGCCATTCGACAGACAGTTCCCATCAGCACTGGCGAGCACTCACTCTCGGAAGGGACCCCTACCGGACAACACCTCTACCGGGGGGGGCGCTTTTGTTTGGTTGGGTCGGGGCACATCGCAATTGACATCGCATCATGGGTGACGACGCTCCACTTTGCGAGGAGCCGTACTGCACTTTTGCGGGATGTCATACAATATTTGCACAGTGCATTCACGAACGCCGCACGAGCGCACGGCATCTCCGGCCGCCGCATCACCTTCGTGGTTGTGTTAGTTTACAGGGTTTCGAGGAGGACCCGTGGCGTTTAGGTTACAGGGTTGGCGCGCATGGGTAAGGGAGAGGGGGGAGGATGGGCGAGCGGGGTGGATTGGTTGGCGCGACTTAGCAGGATTGGGTTGTAGCATTGGGGTGGCGTCCCGACCCGCGGGACAGTACGTAAGCATCCATGACTTTCACCTACATGTCGACGGCGATGTACAGAGCGAGCGAGTGACAGTTTGGTGCTGGCTGGGCGGGTGCGTCTACTAGCTGCATATGTGGGTGCAGGACGGGGGGCGCGATGCGACGCCGCCACTCGACGGCGCGGCTCAAGCGCCCTCGCGTGTGGGTGCGCTCACCACAGGTGCGTGTCACGATCAGGTACCGTGCCATGATCAGGTACCGTGCCATGATCAGGTACCGTGCCATGATCAGGTACCGTGTGGAGGCAGGATGTCGTGATGCGTGATATGCCATGCACCGCTTCGAGGCAGGATGCTGCTGCTGGCGGGCCACCGCCCGGCGGTCTGTTGTGGCGGTGTTGCGCTCCTGTGCCGGGGTCGGCACGCTGCCTTTCGAAGGGGGCTGCAAGGGCTCTGCCCGGAGGAGCGCGCTGTAAGGGCTGCCCGGAGGAGGCCAGGTTCGGGTTTGTGGTGATGACCCAGGCAGAGGTGCGTGCTAGAGTGGCGGGGAGGCGGCTCTTGAGGCGGCGGCCCGGCGGTGGACCCCGGGCCTGCTGATGACGGGGGATTGCTTCTCGACGACGCGGGTGGTAAGGGCGCGGGGGGGCCGCCGGCGGTGGCGCGGGGGGCCGCCGGCGGTGGCGCGGGGGGCCGCCGGCGGTGGCGCGGGGCGGTGGCGCGGGGGGCCGCCGGCGGTGGCGCGGGGGGCCGCCGGCGGTGGCGCGGGGGGCCGCCGGCGGTGGCGCGGGGCGGTGGCGCGGGGGGCCGCCGGCGGTGGCGCGGGGGGCTCTGGCGGTGGCGCGGGGGGCTCTGGCGGTGGCGCGGGGGGCTCTGGCGGTGGCGCGGGGGGCTCTGGCGGTGGCGCGGGGGGCTCTGGCGGTGGCGCGGGGGGCTCTGGCGGTGGCGCGGGGGGCTCTGGCGGTGGCGCGGGGGGCTCTGGCGGTGGCGCGGGGGGCTCTGGCGGTGGCGCGGCTGCTGTAGCTACCGACCCAGTAGGCTTGAACTGACGGCGGGGGTGGGATTGTACTGATGACCTGATGTGCTAGACGTGGACACGTGGGCGTGTACGGCTGTGCGTGTTTCAAAGCAGCTCGACTTACAAGGCAGCGAATGCCGTAAGGGCGACGTTTATTGACCGATTCCGATGGGGGCCTTACGTCCTGAGGGGGGCCTTACGTCCTGAGGAGGGCGACGGTGTCAGGGCGCGACCAGCACTCATATATTCAGGGATAGAGGGAAATAGCAATACGGCTGGGTCGGGGACCCGGGCCGGGCGCCTTTGGTTCCCTCAAAAGGTTATGAGCCCCGCCCCGCTGCCAGGGCGAGCGCGCCTAGGAAGGTCACCGCTCGGGGCCCCGCAGTGCGCATTGTGTTGCGGCGAGGTGGAGGAGTTAACCTTGGCATCCTGCATTTCGCGCCGGCTCGGACGAATAGCACCTGCAGTAAGATATGCCCAATGGAGCAGCAAACACTGCCGCTCGCCCCCATCTGACCCCTCATCTACACCGCCCGAATGTCCGAGAAGATTTCCGTACCAACCGGAACCCAACAGAAATGGCCACACAATCGAAGATAGCATGACCATGACACAGCATAAGGTGGCCCCTCCCGACCCTTGGTCAGCGAAATGTAACGTATGCCTCTTCAATCCATTGGTCAGCGATCACTGCTTCCCAGGGGCTCCTCCGCCACAGGCGGGATGGGACACATGCATCAGCAGGTATCAGGCAAGGTCGCTGGCCGTTTGTGGGCGTGGCAGTAGGGCCGGCTTGCGTGCTGTTGGGGTGCTGCGCGACCGTGCAGTAGCGTGCTTTACTGTTGCATGCAAAGGGCGCGATTCAAGGTGGTATTATTGTCCAGCCCGGGCGAACCCGAGCCAAGAGGATGGACCCATTCCGGGCGTCAACGTACGACAGCCGGGGCTCAACCCAGCAGACGCCCCCAAGAGCGCAGACAAGCCTCGGGGAGCACAACAGGTGCCGGGCAAAACCAGGAGAAGAGGGGGGGGCCATAAAGACGAGGCCACACCAGCGCTAGCAGCCAAACATACGCTCCAAAAGGCATAGAAGGGACACCCCACCGCGCCGAAGGCGGCGGGGCCTCAACAGAAAACAACCCAGGCGCCCCATGGCCCACCGCCACAAAAACGGCGAGAGCAGCCGACAGCCCGGACCGATGCGCCCAAGGCCCCACCCACCCGCAGATCAGCAACCGCTGTCAACTGCGCGCGAGCGCACGGCACCAGGCGGGGGCCCCCAGGGGGGCAACGCTCCACCGGCCGGCGCGACGCAGCCCGGAGCGTGCGGCCGCTGAGTTCAATCGCACTGAGGGCGGTCAGGGCGACAACATTTAAAGCACACTGCTCACAGCCAGGGGTGCTTGAACCAGCCACAGCCCCACACGGGCCAGCGGCCGGACCCAAGCACGGTGGTATACTTTTAGTGCGTCGGTTGGCTTTGCATTGGGAGGAAGACGGCAGGGATGCGTTTGTGGGTGTGGCAGTAGGGCCGGGTGGCGTGATGTCGGGGTGCTGTGTGGACGTGTAGTAGCGTCCTTGACTGTTGCATGCAAAGGGCGCGATTCAAGGTGGTCTCATTGGCGTGCAGTGCGAGGACTGCATGCCGCCACGCTGACGCATGATGTACTTGAGGAGGTAGGGCGTGCATAGAGTCAAGGGCGAATAAGAGAGCTGCTATCCTCCACCGACTCCAGCTGCTGCATCGTGGGACCCTCCCGCCGTATATCTATGATAGGAAGCCGCATTTTGCTACCGCATTAAGCCGATTGTAGTAAGTGTATTGACCTGGGAGAAATCCTTGGGTGTACACGCTGGGCTCAGGTAGGGCAAAGCACAAAACATCCAGTAAAATCACTACGCAATCGAAAGCAGTTTGGTGGGTGTAAGGGAAAACCTAATCCAGTCGTCGATGTCATTTTTCCGTTCGCATACGGATGGCAGTACACGGAGACGAGCCAGTCCGGCATAGGACAGCCTTAGCCCTTGGGTATTGAAGCTACAATGGCCGTTTTAGAGGCCATAATTACGTAGCAATTACTTTTATTAGCCTAAAGCCCGTGCAGAGGCAGCTAACGGGTCTCTGAAGCAATTTTAGCTGTTTCCGACATGCATAGATATTAAGTACCGGTAATGGGCAACCACAAATATGGTATGGAGGCGACCAAAAGAGCCGTTCAAGCTGTATAGGCGCCCTAAGCAAAACTCGTGCCCCTCTACCTCGCCTTTGCATTGAGTTCCAGCTATGAATGCCACTCAGGCAATAAATGAGGAAGTTCCAACACCGGATAAGACCGGTGAAGACGCGGGACAGTCGTCGAGCTTCGACACTCTAGCTGGCGGTGAACAGGTATCGAACACCCAGGCCTGGATGGAGCGATACACGCGACACATAAAGCCCAACGAGCGCAGGCCGCCCAACATGTGGCGCCCTCTAGGCTTTAAGGTGCGGCCGTGGCTGCATCTCAAAAGACGGGTGGTAGGGAAGCCAGCAGAAGCATCATTACATACCGCTTGCGGTAGATTTCCAATACTACTATGCATGGCTAAACGAGCTCTCAGCACCGCTGTGACGACCGCTTCGGTTGGCTTGTTCGGCGGCATTTGCCGCCGCTTCGCTGCCTGGGGCTCTGCAGCCCCGGTCAGCGCAACTACTACGGCAACACTGTCAACAGAAGCAGCGCCCACACCTCATCCACACCTCATCCACACCTCGCCCACGCGCGCCACTCTTCTTCCCCTCCTCTCCTCCCGTCCCCCACCAGGGCGCCAAAAAGCCCCCGGCCGACATGCCCACGGAGAGCAAGTTCGGCGACCAGGTGGTGACCAAGGTGCTGCTGCTGGCGCGGTGGCGGGCCCGCGCGCGCAAGCAGGCGGACAGCCGGGGCTTCTCCATGGCTGCCAGGCGCCCCTGGCTGTCGCACTTCCGTGAACTTACGGAGCGAAGCAGCTGCGTTCTGGGGGCGGGCATGGAGCATGACGGCATGGATCCTCATGTAGACATGGCGCTGCAGGTGGGTGCTGCGGGCCGGACATAGCGTGTGTGTATGAGTTGGGGTTATATATTAGGCCGGTAACTCGACATAGGAAGTGTAGCTGGTGCATAGTCTTCGGGGGGAGGTGGAGGTGGAGGGGGAGGGCGGGTGTGGGTGGCAACTGGCAAAGGGTGGGGGATGAGGAGGACTCGTACCATAGGGCGGACCCGCGAGCGGGGGGCATGAAGGACGCAGCGTGGGTGGATGGATGGGTGAGCGGGTGGTGTGCGATTGCCGCCCTGCGTTTGGCGGAACACGATCTCGCGGCTCCTCTCTCCTCTCTCCTCCTCTCCTCTCCTCTCCGCTCCCCAACCTGAGCGCCACAGTCTCTTCTATCCCACCCCTCCACGGGTCTTCCTCGAAACCCCTCCACCGCTCACCATCGCCCGCCGGCCGCCGTCCCGGCCGCAGGTCGAGCTTGCTGAGCAGGACGAGCGCATCGCCCACGCCGCGGAGCAGCACCTGCAGGTGAGAGCCCCCCCGCCACCCTTGCGACCTCTCCCGCCAGTCGGCCCACCTCGCCGCACCTCGTGCTCGCAACACTTGGACGATGCCCCCGCCAACACCGTTACTGCCGCCGCTGCTTCCGCTGCTGCTTCTGCGGCTCCAACCCTCCTTCTGCTGCCGCCGCTGCTTCCGCTGCTGCTGCGTCCGCTCCCGCAGGACTTCACGCACATGGACGTCATTCGTGAGCGTGTGAAGATGGCCACGCGGGGAATGCAGCTCTGGACGGCGGTGGGTCACGGCAGCGGCCCCGGGAGGAGCAGACGGACGGGAGGACAGGGGCTGGTGCAGTAGGCGGCACGGCAGTGGGGGGGGGTACATGAAGAACCGGTAACGGCAGTGGCGAGGGGGGGAAGGAGGGTGCCGGCGCTGGCAGCGGGGGACTGCACGTCAGCTGGGTGGACCTCCAGCCTGCCCGCCGACCTCTGTGTCAGCACCCTGTGCGCCGTTGGGTGCGATGCCTTGCAGGGCGAGGTTGTTTGTCCGGACGAGGACAACGGCGGCGACGAGGAGTACGACGGGGCGGAAGGGGCACCTGGCTCCGCTCTGTTTCCGAAGCTCAGCGCGCAGGTTGTGGCACGGCTGAAGGGAAGCGCCAGCGGCGAGGGCGACGGCGAGGGCGACGGCGACGGCGACGGCGAGGGTGAGGGTGAGGGTGAGGGTGAGGTGTCGCGCTGGCAGTCAGCAAGCGGCATCGCACCGTCCACACCCGGCGCCGACGGCGCGGTGGAGGATGCGGGCGGGCAAGATGATGGTGGCGGTGGCGGTGCTGGCGGTGCAGATCCTGACGACTCGGATGCGTACGACAGCGCCAATGAAGATGCGTACGTTACCGTCGATGATGTGTACGGCAGCGCTGATGAAGCCGTCGACGTCGGCGCCGGCGTCGGCGCCGAAGGGGTGGTGGTGGGGGCTCGGGGCGCTGCGACTGCCGTCGGTGATCGAGTCGAGCCGCGCCTCAAAGCAGCAACATCATCAACATCGCCCTTATCATCGTCAGCAGCAGCAGCAGCAGCGGCGGTCAACGGCAGCAGGTGAACCATTTCGCGCGTCCCGTTTTCTGGAATGGGGGAGCGTCGAGTCAGGTGGATCTGCAACCGGCCCTGGAAATGCGCCATGGTTTCACTTGTATTGAAATGCTAGGGGTTGCAGTCGGATAGGACAGACACCGCGGGCTTTTTATCTCAAGACGGGAGGCCTTACGATGTGCCGCCCAGTAGCCAGTGTCGAGGCTAGGAGCTCCAGACCCCTTCCCAAGATACCTTCTTGGATCCTTATTGAATCCTTCCTAACGACACTCTGTTGCTGCGTCCACACCCGCCACCTCCCGTCTCTTCGGCTGCCAGGAACCCCACTGGAGCCGTCCCGGGAGCGCCGGGCCTGCAGGAGAGTGTTCCCCGAGCCGACCCTGCTGAGCCGCTGCTCGCCAGCCCGCCCCCAGCCAGCAGCGAGCCCAGCTCCCCCTGGCCTGCACGCGGCTCCTGGATGACGTACGCACAGGCGGGAAGGAAGAGGGCTTCAGGCCTGCCCAGCCCGCAGCCGCAGCCGCAGCCGCCGCAGCCGCCGCAGCAGGAGCAGCAGCAGGAGCAGACGGAGCAGCAGCAGCAGGAGCCGGTCGTGTCGCCCAGCCCAGACGTCGTGCCTCCGGAAGCCGAGGTGGGTTAGGCCGGGCCGGATTGTGGCGGGGCTGGTCGCTGTCGTCCCTGCTCTGGGCTGCGTCCTGGCCGGTGCGCACAGCCGAAGTGAGGTGGCTGACGCGGACGAACGGGCTCTTTGGGGGGAGGAATTTGAGTGGGTCAGTTCCTTCCCCACGCCCGTGGTCCTATGTATTTTGAGCCGAAGCTGTGGCTTTCGCTTTCACCCGCTACGTCGGCTCGCTCCACTGTAACCTCATGTCCTCCTTCCCTTCCTTCCCTTCCTCCTTCTGCCCTCCGTTTTCCTACGTCGTCTTACTGGGTCTTCTCGCCGCTCCCCTCCCTCCCTGCCGCGCCCCTTTAGGCAGGCTTTGCGGCCCTGCAGCTGGACCTCCCGGACCGAGCACCCCAGCTGGCGCAGGCTCGAGGGGGGGCCCCGCTGCCTGCTGTGCCTGCCACCCAACGGCGGCGGGCCCCGCCGGCAACCCCCAAGGTGGGCGCCCTCGCCACCCACCACCACGACCACCACCACTCCTTCCGTTTACACCACTCAACAACAACAACACCAATGCCAATGCCAACTAATCTGCACCGCCGCCACGTGCCTCCCTCGCAACCCACCACGTGCCTCTTGTTGCTGCCGGTGCTGCCGCAGGCACCATCCCCGCCGCCTGTGCCGTACTTGCACGACATCGCTCCCGACCTGGGTGACCTGGACGCTTGCACCGTTGGTGGGCCCTTCCCTCCCCCCACCGGCCCGCTGACCAAGCAAAACCGCCCAGCGCCCGCCGCCAGCTCCCTCCTCATGAGCAAGGCCAACCGCAGCAAGCCCGCCAAAGCACCGGCGGCCGCCGCCACCGCCGCTCCCGCGGCGGGACCCGCCGCATCAGCGGCGGGACCAGCCACCGGAAAAGCACCCGTGGTGCGGGCTTCACAGACCAAGGCCAGGTTGCAGACGAAGGCACCTGCCCGCCAGGTCGCGAAGTCGTCGCCGCTGCCGGCGGCGGCGGCTACGCCGCCGAAGTCCCGGGCCCCGGAGGGCTCTGGCGGCCGGGGCCCCCTGGCGCGCTCCAGATTGGCTTCCAACGGGCTGGGGCAGGAAGGAGGCGCTGGCGGAGGCGACGACGCCGTCGAGGAGGCCGAGCCGGTGGTTGTGTTGGAGGACTACCGCAGGGCGACGGGGCTGGCGACCGTGGACGCCGGTTCGTTCTTCAAGTTGAAGCCCTGCCCCTCGCTGCGCGCCGGCCCCGCCGGCCCCGCCGGCCCTGCTGGCCCCGCCGCGGGGCCGTTTCCGCATGGGAGGCCGGCCTCCCATGGCGACGAGGAGCGCTCCGCGGACAACACCTCGGGCAGCCATTGCCCTGCTAAACCAGAAACAGTACTCACCCCGATGACGTTTCCTGCGGCCGTGCCATGCTCGGGCTCGGGCTCGGGCTCGGGCTCGCCGCCGCCGCCGCCGCCGCCCACCAGGATTCTGTCCGAGGCGGCCTTACCGAAGCTGTCGCCGCTTACTGTCGATGTCGGCGGCGGCGGCGGCGGCCCTGAAGACGCCGACTACGCGCCAGCGTCGGAGCTGTCGCCGGCGGCGCCGGAGCTGTCGCCGCGGTTGTACGACGGTTATTTGAGATCCCGGGGGGGTGACTTCACGTCAGGGCACGACCCGATGTTGGCGCCGCTGTCGCCGGAGCGCACGGTGTCGCGCCCCAGACACGAGCGGGGCAGTAGCCCTTCGGGCCGCTTCCCTAACAGCTGGCCGTACGGATCGCACGACTCGTACAGTGTCCCCCCTCACCCGATCATGGCGGCGTTCATAAGCGCGCCGGGCATCCTGCCACCCCTGGAGCCGTCGCCGCCGACCAAGGCCGCTCCAGGGATTGACCCGACGCCGCACCCCCCCGGCCGGCTGCTGCCGCTGACCAAGCAACTCCACTCCTTCCTCCCCTCCGCCGCCGCCTCCGCCGCCTCCGCCACCGCGTCGCCGGCGGCGGCGTCGCCGTTGTCGTACCCAGCCAGCCCCATCCCCAGCATCGGCTCGCCGTTGCGGGAGGGGGCTTGCGGCCGGTCCGTCATCGCAGCAGGACCCATGGGTCAGTTGCCGGCCGGGACTACGGCTCCACTCAGCCGCTTCGTCTCCCCCGCGCGCACTCTGAGGGCCACGACGGACAGCCTCGTCCCGCCTCGGGATGCGGCGTCCATGGCAACCCAGCACCGGGGCAGCTCCAGCGGCGTTGTCCCTTCTGTGCATTTGACGCAGCCGTCGGGCGGCGGCGACGTAGTTTCACGGATAGTGGCGGCCATCACCGGCACCTCGGCGCCGCTGCCTGCGTCGCGGTGGGTGGACGAAGTTGGTGTGGCTACCTTAGTGGGGCTCGGCAAACGGGAATAATGGGCGTACGATAATCGGGTACGGCCAAGGGGCAGCCTGGTCCGGCGCTCCGGGCAACAAGGGCTTTCCGATAAGGTGCTGCACCCACCAGGGGGGGGTGTGCGGACGGTTGTCGTGCGTCGCGCTTCGCACCCCAGTGTGCGGACGGTTGTCGTGCGTCGCGCTTCGCACCCCAGTGTGCGGACGGTTGTCGTGCGTCGCGCTTCGCACCCCAGTGTGCGGACGGTTGTCGTGCGTCGCGCTTCGCACCCCAGTCGTCACTAACGGAAGCTCGCCCACGTCCCCCTGCGCTTACCCCTCTCGCCTTCCCCCGCCTCCCCCCGCCTCCCCCCGCCTTCCCCCGCCTCCCCCCGCCTCCCCCCGCAGGGCTATCCGCTTCGAATCGGACGACCTGCCCCTCAGCGCCGCCGCCCACAGCACCCTGCGCCGCTCCGTCCCGGCCCGCGCCTCCACCGTCTCCATGAGCGCCTTGCCGGTGGGCTCGTCGTCGCAGCACCACCAGCAGCTGCAGCGGCCCCTGTCAAACGTGCAACGAGCGGTGGGCAGGTCGCCCTCGGTCACGCAGGATGGCTACGCCACCGGCGTCGCCGCCGCCGCCGTAGCCACCGGCACCGGCACCGCCGCCAGCGGCTCGTCCCTGCACCCACTGGCCCAGTCCGTACTCCTGGAGCGAAGCATGTCACGCCTGGGCAGTGACTCAGCTGCCGTACTTCCGGAGGCCGCGTCATTATTACGAACAGCGGGCAGCATGGCGCGCGGCCCCCCGCGTGCGTTCCTCCCGGAGCTGAGGGCCTCAGTCCACAACCAACCCCAACCGTTCGCCCTGGCCCGTGGGTTGGCGGGAAGTCGGGCCACCGCGGCGGACGGCGACGGCTCCGGCGCTTCCCAGCGCGAGCTGGTGGTCGTGGCGGTGGGCTCGCTGTCGGGGGAGGTGTCAGGGGGCCGGCTACCGGAAATTTCGGTGGCGACGGCGCCGCTGCCGCCAGCAGCGGCCGCGGCTGGTGGCCCGACGCGCGGCCTGCTGCCGCAGCATCCGCTGCAGCAGCAGCCGCATCAGCACCACAAGAGGCACTTGGTGCAGCAGTTGTCGCAGTAGCTGAGGCGGAGGGGGAATGCCAAGCAGGTGGGGGATTGGCACGCTGGGGGCGGAGCACCTGCGCCGCCCGTTGGGTGCCCCGTGGGCGCAAAACACGCGTGTCGGGAGCCGGGCAGGTGGTCTGTGGGGTTTCGTACACACGCACGTGCGCGTGTGTGTCCGTACTACTACCTGTCCATACTACCTGTCAGTACGCATCATAACTCTCTCACGCCTTGGCATCTGATTGGTTCAGCTCGCTTTTCTCGAAAGACGAAACCCTCGTCGCGTTGCGACAGATGACCTGTATGTATACATGTATATGTAGTAGTAGTTGTAGCTGGGTGCATTCAAGCAGGAGGTGCAACTGAGTGGGCGCAGCGTGTTCAAAACTCGCCGCGGTGTGCGCATCATAGCGGGCGTGCATAACATCTGCGGATTGCGGCGCCGGCAGCTCCGTGTGCTGATGTATACATACGTCGTATGGGGGCCGCCTATGCGGTATGAAGCTTGAGCGAGCGAGCTCGCTGCTGCCGACGCACCTGGGGTTTCGCTTGAATTGATTTGGTCAAGATTGCGACTGGGAGATTTCCGCGGTATGGAATGGCGTGGTACGGTGTATGGTGTGGTATGGTAAGTGTACGGAAAGTATCGCTGAACGCTCCGGGACGCTTTTCTCGTTGCCGGCTTCGTCATGCCCTCGTGCGCAATACCGCCCGGGACAGCACCGCCTATGTGCTGACGTCGTTTCCGCGCCCAGTATGCGGTGTGAGCGTGTTGATGTATGTGGCGCGGGCACTTGTAGGGTCAAAGCGACCAGCAGCAGCACTATCCAGCTAGCGTGGTTGTGCAGCCCTTTGGAGGTTGTCGCTGGCATGTTTGTTTTCGTTGAGCACTTTCTGGTGATTAATATATTATGTTGCGACGGAAGTCGACGGCCGACGGTTGTCGTGCCGTCTTTTTATTCGTCCAGGTCAACACCGCGTCATAGCGGGCTTCCCAGGCGCGATGCTGACTCAACACGCAGCCATACGCATTACATTGCTGCTAAAACAACAAAAGTGCATTTTCTTGTTGCTTGAGCAAAGCGGCCCCTGTGGCCTGTTAGCGTACTACCGGTACTTGCGTGGAGGGTGTGATGATGCTATCGGATACGACGGAAGGGATTTCTCGTGTGCCGCTACCAGCCCGCTTCGATTGGCGGAACGTGAGGCAGAGCCACGTTGTTTTACGCCGCCGGCAATGCGGACACATTATTGGAGCGGGTAAAGTCGCAATGTGCGTGTCTTTTGCTTTCGTATCGCGGGCATTTGCGTGCGTTCCCCTAGGACGCGGCATCATCGCTTCCTGGCGGCTGTGAGCGCGCTGGAAATGTCAAGTGTTTCCGTTGCAAGTGGGTGGGAGGTCTCGCGACGCGGCGGTTGTTAGTTGCCGGTTGTGCTCGCGTGCGCGCCGTGAGCTCCGACGAAAGCGTGATCGCTTCCTGGCGGCTGTGAACTCGCTGGGAATATTAATGTCTCCGTTTAAGTGGGAGGTCTCGCGACGCGGCGGTTGTTAGTTGCCGGTTGTGCTCGCGTGTGCGCCGTGAGCTCCGACGAAAGCGTGCAAGACGGCGCGGATATGTTACATATTTCGGGATGCCTTAAATGTTGTCCGTTGCACCAGAACCCTGAAGTGTAGTGCGCATGCATGCAGTAGTAACTGTCAGTCAGTGGGCCCCAGACCATAGGGTAGAGCCGTCGGGCGCATCGCCTGACACTGGAAGAGTCGCAGGAATGTGCTCGATTGCAGGACCGGTCTATATATCTTAAGAGCCCATCAACTGTTCCAGCAGGTGTGTTGCCCAAATGCCCTGTAAAGCAAACGCCCTCTCCCAGCCTCTTAGTCATCGTATCCCGTGAGACGCTCCAGGTTCGTTCGGCTGCACTTTGTTCCGTTCGACCAGGGGACCGGCAATCCCATCGGGCATGGACCACCCAACAGCATTTGCGTTTCACGTGCTCACTGGGTCCAGATCCCTCAGCTATGTTCATTGCCTACCCAAGGAATGTGGTTGGCGCCGTTGACTGCGAAGAGAAATAGGTGTTTATTTTCCAAGCGTGAAGCGCGGTGTTCGACGGATTTCGCGATACCCCAACAACGCGCAACTGCCGGCCAGTCCCTCACCGATGTGTGCACGTGCACCCCGCAAGCTCCGACCACACGCGTGCGAGGCGGCGCTGCTGATACCGATCTGCTTAAAAAATACAATTCGGGGCCCCCTATTTGTTGTCCGTTGCGCCCAAACCCCCAAATGCCTTGTGTGTACATGTGCTCGACAGCACGAACGCTGACGCATACCCTTTCCTTTCATGCAGGATAACCTTACGAGCCCTATCAATTATTCTAGCACAATTGCTGCACTAACCGTAAAGCTGACGCCCTGAACGCCTACGTGATCCACGCCCCCGCGCCTCCGCATCCTGCTATGCATGCCCGCACCCGCCCACTGCTGGCAGGAACAGGGTTTCCAGGCATTCCGACGGCTCCTTCCAGTCGGCTGGTGCAGTGTAGTATGATGACGACGACAAATACATATGCAGGGCGACGCAAAGCCTACGATTGCCTACCCGCGCGGAGTGGCGCCAAAACCAACATGTATGCATGTATGACCGTACGGATGCGCCGTTGCCTCAGTAGGCACGCACGTACGCTCTTGGATCTGCAACCGGAGCGCTTAAACCCTAAACCCTGCAGTACGCGCTTACGACACTGCTGCGCCGCAGCCCCAGCCCCGCTCGTGCCCCTCCCTATCGCCCGACCGTCCCCCCACTAAATGGTCTGGTAACAGTTACTACTACATACAAATCGCATGCTATCCCTGCGCGCGCCCCATGGGCGCATGCATAGGGCCCAAACCGTTCACACGTCATCCACCCAAATGGACCCCACCTCGTACGCCCCCACGCTGGTGAACTCCGTGCTGCAGCCGAAAGTCACCAGCTCCACACCAGCGGCCGCCGCGCCTCCGAAACCATACGTCGGCGGCGGAGACCCGATGGTCGGGTCGTAGTGGTGGTGGTGGTGATGTTGGGAAGCCGGCGCGCTGCCTCGGTAGACTCGCGTCGTCAGCACCTCGCCGTCCCCGGTGAACACCTCCAGGCACGAGTAGTCCAGGAACACGCGTAGGGACAGAGGGCTGCCTGCTGGGGGAGGCCGCTGCAGGCGGCCACCGACCCGCCTTGCGCCGGGAGCTGCCAGGCTGTAGGTCAGCGTGGCCGGGTCCATGGCCTCGAACACCACCTCCAGCACGCCGCTGTCCCAGTGGTATAGCAGTGCCGCCGCGCCCTCCGCGCCGCCGCGCCAGCTGTGCAGCAGGACGCCGCTGCAGCGGCTGCCAACACCCGCAAGCCCTGCGCCCGTGGCCGCGCCCACCGCGTCCGTCATCCCCATGCCCGCCCCCGTCCTCGGCTGCGGCAGCGGCAACATGGACAGTTCGAGCTCCAGGTGGTGGCCGCTGCTCAGCGGCACGGGTAGGGTGGAGCTGGGCTCCAGCAGCAGCCCCTCAACGAGCCACTCGCTGCCTGGCAGCTGCACGTCGGAAGGAGGGTAGGTGGAAGGGTGGGAGGGTGGGTGAGTAGGTTTCATGATGCGCATAAGCAGACGGAAACGATGACATAATTACGGTACGGCCCTTCGCGACGCAGAACGGGGAGGGTTGAGAGCGCAGGCTCCCGAAGTAGCGAACCAACGACTCGCAATCTACCAGTGTGACGGGCCGTGCAGGTGTGGCGCTACAAGCCATACAGAGCGGTCGCCGCTGATGTGACCCCCGCCAGCCAAGCGCCAAGTGCAGCGGACATGGACAGCAACGGCCTCGACTCCAACAATTGTGAGGGCATATGGGGAGGATATCCCCTCGCAATCCACGCCTCCCTACCACACGCTAGGGTCACGCCCAGCGTAACCTACTATTCAAATATCACTATTGCTACAGCGACGGTCTCGGCTCTCACCCTCAGCTTCGAAATCTCTGGCGGCGGCCGCTGCACCAAGTGCACGGCCTGCTTGGCGCCTCCGTCCACACCTGGTCCCTGGTGGCGGGCCGCCGCCTGCTCGTCTACCTGCGCCACCGAGTCCCAGAATGAACCACCAGCGAACGGGTTGTGAACGGAAGTGCAGGCGCCTTTTCCTGCCAAGTTTTGGAATCCCGTTAGCAGAGGCGAGATCTAGCTTAGTGGCTTTGCTGTCCCGATTGGCCTCCTACGTCACCACATGCGCCCGCACAGCTCTACCTGTTTGCTCACGTACCTCGAGGAACAGTAGCCGTGGCATGGACAGGCAGCCGGCGTAGTCGTACGTGCCCACCTTGCGCGGCTTCTCTTGCAGCCAGCCCCACAGCACAGCGCGGCCCTGCGCGCACACAAGGAGCAACACGCCACGCGGTGCAGCGCACCTCAAAAGGGATGGGTGGAGCGCCTCGCGGCAGAGGAATCAACGGCCCGCGGGCTTTGTGTTTGCGCGGTTGCATCGCACCCCACCTCCAGCTCGCTATCGGAGACCCCCATCCAAGTACCCGTGCTCTCCTCTTCCTCCTCCTCCTCCTCCTCCTCCTCCTCTCCCCCGGCACTGTTATAATCACCATGCTGCCATGACTTGCGCCGCCTCACCTCCGGGTCCATCAGCGTGTTAGGGGCGTAGAAGATGTCTCCCAGGTCCAGAGGAAAGGGCCCCAGCGCCTCGGCCAAGTCGAAGGCGGAGCCCTTGCTGTCGTACGAACCCAGGTAGTACACTGCCATGCTGTTGCAGTCGTCAGGGCACACACAGAAAAACGTCTGGTGGCGCTGCCAGGAGAAGGAAGACGAGGCGACGGCGCCATCCGGCGCGGCCTCGGGTATTTGGGGCCGCAAGGAGGCGGCAGCGCCGGTGGGGAGCTTCTGCTCCGGCAGACCGGCGGTGTGTACGACGGTCTGGCCGGCGGCCGCCGCGGGGCCGCCCGTCAGCAGAGCCGCAACCGCGCCAACTGGGCTTCGGGGCCCTACTGGGCTGGCCGCCGACCCGTGGGTCAGTGCATGGCTGTCCGCGGCGTCGCCACGCAGCAGCTGCGGGCTGCGCGGCGGGGCGGTTAATGTGCGCCGCCACCGCTGCTGCTGCTGCCACTCGACGCCGCCTGTGATTGGCGACAACCGGCCGGCCGTAGGGGTTCCAGGACGGCGCGCGGAGGGCGGCCTGGGGGCCTGCGTCGTCCAGTCGGGGCGGGGGACAACGGGTCAACAACGGGTCAACAGCGGGTCAACAGCGGGTCAACAGCGGGTCAATAGCGGGTGCTGACTCGCGGGGCCCAAACACCGGTCATACGAAGGGTCCTTTGAGGGTACGGCACTGAAGAGGGCGGCCGGAGGGGTGAGATCTGGGCCGGGGAACCAGCACTTGCTTACCGGCGGCGACGGCGCGTGCGGCACCGCATGCAGCGACGGCAGATGCCACCTCGTCGGGGAGCGCAGCGGGCTGAGCGGGGCCTGCGGCAGCGCCGGCACTGACCGCCGCGGTGACAGCGCCACCCCCGCCGCTGCAGCTACGGGCGGCAGCCAAATGCCCCCGAGACCCTCCGCCGCCGCCGCTGCGGCATCCGTGTCGATTGCGGTCGCCCAGGCGACACCGTCGGCGGGTAGGTCAGCTGCTGCGGTAGGCAGCAGCTTAATTGGGGGCCGGGGCGAGGCTGGGGACGGCATGATGATGTTCATCATCAGCTCGTGCTGGCGCTGCTGCATGGCGGCAGGGGACATGCGCCCTAGCTTGCCATCGGGGACCGGCGACCCCGGAGCGAAGCGGGTTGCGTCCAGTGGCGGAGACCCAGCCAGCGCGGGAGAGGGCGCCAGCGGTAGCAGCGGCAGCGGTGGGGGGGGCAGTCGCGGCAGCTGCATCATGACGGGGCACTCCCAGATGACGCCGGTGTCGCCTTGGCCGCGGCAGAGCTCCCCTGTGTACGACCAGGCGCCTGGGAGGTGGGGGCGCCGAGGAGCCGAGGAAACAGTTGGACACGACTGGGGGGTGGGGATAGCGTAGGACCGCGTGCCTTGCGAACGCGTGCCTTGTGGCCAAATGCAACTGCTTGATTCTTCAAGGAGGGCGGGGTGGCAGAGGCGGCCAGGGAGCGGCCAGGGATCGAGGAGCGGCCAGGGATCCAAGGAGGCCGCGAAAGAGGAAAGGCAAGGCTCTGGAGCGATTCCCAGAAGGCGTGACGAATTACGAAATCGTAGTAGTTACCAATACGGGCAATCCTACCCGATTAATTTGGCCACCGGCCATACACAGCATGGCACGCCTGCACTGGGCAGCACTGGGCCCGGACCCGCTGATCCAGCCAGCCAGCCAGCCAGCCACCCACCTCCCCGCAGAGCCGGCGCCTTATACACCAGCGCTGTCCCGCCGCGTTCCTTCACGCCCGCTCCCACCATCACCGTCCTGAGCGCAGTGGCGGCATCCGAACATGGGTCGGGTGGATTTAGGCGCCGTACATGCGTGCCTGTGCCGTGCTGTACGGAGGTATTAAGATGAAAAGCTTATGTTCAGCGCAGAGGCGTACAGAGGAATGTTGGTCACACATACCCAAATGCAGTGTGCTAATGGGTGTCGCAGGGCAAAGGAGGCAACTTGCCCAACGTGGTAGAGGTTGCCTTTCGGCGTGTATGTACAATTATGCTGAAAGGTGTGACCTTTTGCAGCAGCCGTCCGATCCTCGCTCCGACGGCACTGACGGCCCCTGGCCTCCGGGTGCCCAAGCCCTGCCAGCAGTTTTTTCCCTCCACGTTTCCATAATCGCCTTCCCCGCCGCCCCGCCCCCGACCTCCCATACCAGCAGTCTTGGCCATCCTTGCCCGGGCGGCCGATGACGTAGGGGTCGCGCCAGGCGGTGAGGTTCATGTTGGGCGGTGGCAGTGAGATGAACGGTACGTCGTCCTTGGTCCAGAAGGTTAGCTTGGGGTCGGCTGCGGGGTTGGGGAGGGTGGACGTTGCGTTGAGGGTTGGATGATGGGTCGCGACTCGGGAGGCGTGGCAACGGATACAACAAACGGGATATGTAAGTCGCAGAGCCACCCCAGCGGGCGTAACGCTCACCACATTTCCCACTGTTGATGATCGCCTGACACCACTGCTGCAAGCGTCCCCAACTTCACCTTCGTGTCTCCCCGCCATACATCCACCCACGCACCCCGTCCGCCCGCCACGCCGCACCTGGGTCCCCGAAGGCCAGGCACTGCGTCTCTATGCAGGCGGTGCCCAGGTCGCACTCGGGAGGCGGCAGCGGACCGCACGTGTCGCTGGAGCGGAGTCGCACGCCTGGCGGGTACCGAGTACACCGATGAAGAAAACAATTTAAGGCGAAAACGATAAAAACATAAGGGACTGAGTGGCGAGGATGTGGGTGTGTGGCGGGGCGCTATGTAGGTGTCACCTCCCATAGGTAGTGGTAACTTGTTACAGAGCGCTCCAGACCAAAAGGCAGAGTTGCCGGGCGCACCACCGGACACTGAAGGAGACGAAAGGGACAGAAACCCAGCCGCACCGCACCAACGGCAAAGCAGCAGCCAGCACCCCATGCATGGAGAGCCGTTACATGCGATTGTTGGTTGTTATCAAGCCAGTACCGGTATCTGGGTTGTCGTCAAAACGTTACCAATAATTTGGATTGTCGTAACAGACGTTGTAGGTAATTTGGGTTGGCATCAAAACATTAACGGCCGATCTGGGTTGTTGTTAAACGAGGACGCAGTATCGAAGGTGGGCCGCGCGTTCCGTTCCTCCGCACTGCCCAAGCTCACCAGTATACAGGATGGTCGGCACACCGTCCTCGTTCAGCGTAGCGCAGCCGCTGAAGCAGCCGTCCCCATCGAATCCCCCAAACGTCGGCGCAAGCGCGGGAGGCAGGTGCTGCCAGGTGATGAGATCGCGCGAGACGGCGTGGCCCCACAGCAGTCCCCAAGACCACTGGCACCCCGTCTCCACATACTGATAGAACCTGTAAAGAGCGCGTGCGTGCGTCTTATAAGTTAGGCGTTATCCCTAATGAAAGGACAACGCACGTGAAGAAAGGGTATTCCAAAATGATTACTCGGCTGCATCCTGCGGGCATCACTGTGCGCGCTGGGGCTGTGCACGCGGACGGATTTTTGGTGTGCGTTCTATAAGGAAGGCAACCGTCCAGGCGCGACGGCGGCCGCCCCTTTCACGGGCCCGCGGTCAGCGTCGTAGTGAGTCTGCCTGGACGCACGCTGCGCACACCCACATGTGATAGTATCCCTTGTAGTAAAGCGGTCCATTTGGATCTGCAATGAGGTTGGACAATGCAGGCGTGTTCATATCCAGCGCGGCTGACACGGGCACCAAGCCGTCTAGAAGCTCGTCCATTTTAGGCACTTCGCGATGGGCAAGCAACTTACCGTTTATCCAACCTTTCGGAGGGGCAATATGGAAGCGAGGCTTGGGCTCATGTGGGGCGGCCATGTTAGCTTAAGCGTTGCAAGAGCGCAGCAAAAGGCGGCTCGTCGAAATTGGGGCTGTGTTGACCTTGGACGGTTTTTTAAGGCAACCCACTAGTTGGCAGCTGTTTTGGTTTGTCTCAGCCTGTTTAGTGGACCTTGACGTTGCTGTGTCAGCGGAAGTTGCCGGCCGCCACTTTCCGACACCTGTCGCTTAATTAATAATGACGCCAGACCTTGTAAAACACCCGGGATCACGTTACAGGGTACATACGCCCCTGATGAGCTCTGACCCAGAAAAGGGGTGCGATGTAGAGCAGACCTTGTGCGCTAGTACGGCACCGCTGGATCGAGTATTTCGCGCCAATAAAAACTTTGCATCGCATGCATGCTGGTGACCTCACGCATCCGTACTCCATGCAGAACATGCAAAACTCAAACATGGTTCTCTCCCATATTCGCTCTTGTTCTCGCCCCTCGGTCATGCACATCGGCGGCGTGAGGAGCTGCGGTCGCCTTCCGGCGGTTCCGGTGTGGTCATAGTTTTGCTTGTAGCCTAGTGAACGTCGCGCGCAACTGTCTACCTTCCGAACACCCTCTGTTTTTCTGTACTTTTCAATCGCAGCAGCGGCCGGTTGCTCGCCGTGCTGTGCGTGCTGTCGCGACAGGAATGACGACCAGCGCGTCACAGTTGTCAACGCTTATAGTTCCCACAGTTGTGCGCCAAGATCGGCCAGCCTTCCACATCGCCCCACCAAAAGGATGGTTGAACGGTGAGCACATGGGAGTGTCTCTGAGCTGTTCCATGCGAAATGCGACTGACATCTCCCGGCCCGCAGACCCAAATGGACCACTCTACTATAAGGGATATTACCACATGTAAGTTCTAATCTTCAGGCTACGCACGAATTTCCACAGATTGAGAGAGCCGCGAGCTGCGCGCGACGCAAGTTGGTATGCGCAACGCACAATTTGACCCCTTTGCTGACTCATTCTGTCAACACAGGTTCTACCAGCACATTCCAGAGGGTTGCACCTGGTCGTTTGGCCTGGTGTGGGGGCACGCTGTGTCGACCGACCTTGTCCGGTGGGAGCACCTTCCGCTCGCTATAGTGCCGACTCCAGGAGGCTTGGACGCTGATGGCTGCTTTAGCGGCTGCGCGACGCTGGGCGAAGATGGCATTCCAACCATTCTTTACACGTGGGTGTCGGAAGACCATGGCGGGTGGTCCAAGTAGCCGAGGCATGCTGCCACATAACGGCAATTTTTTTAATGCTTGAAGGACGCATATAGAAGTTGAGCCCGCTCCTCTGCGTGGTGTTGCTCGCAGGGGCGTGAGGTTGCGCAACAACGAGCCATGCGGGCCTCTACCACCGCAGGAGTGCGACTTGCAGCTTCCTTTCATCGAGTCACAGTGCGCTGCGCGCCCCGTCGATCCTGGTAAATAATCACTGCGAGAATGAAATGCGTTCTAAGTATAGGGGAGTTCTGCAGAAAACACACTCATGTTTCACGCCATGCCTCATGCTTCTGTTCGTCGGACCACCTTGTACCCCGCAGAGGAAACAGCTTTCGTTTATGCTGCTTACTATCGCGCAGAGGACCCTAAGCTGACCTATTGGACCAAGATTGAGTACCCCTGGCTCTCGCTCCCTCCGCCAAGCATGGGACTGGGCGGCTGGCGGGATCCTTACATTCTTGGACGGCCAGGACAGGATGGCCAAGACTGCTGGTCGCTTGTCATCGGCAGCGGTGTGAAGGACAACGGCGGCACCGTACTTGTCTATACGTCGCCAGATCTCCTTGACGGTGAGCTTTCAAGTATCCTGATGTTTTCACAATTGTTGTACATGTCTAGGTTTTATCTTCCAAATATCCTCCCCCTTGCGGGGGATATACCCACAAAGGGGATCCTTTTATTCTCGACTCCTCGAAAGGAACGTTTGCCTACTAAACATGACATAATTTCCACACACAAAAGGTTTGAGCCAGCGGGTACATCGCCTTGACACTGAGGGAGGCACAGGAGGAAGAGGGGACACAGGAAGCGCATGTAATAGTAACTATTAGTGGGCCCCAGACCAGAACGTAGAGCCATCGGGCGCATCACCTGACACTGAAAGAGACGCAGGAAAAAGAACAAACTAACAGACCGAGATATGGCAAACCACCGAAAATCCCGACCAAGGTACCAGAGAACAAACAGTGGCATCAACCTTCAACCACCTAGGGGGAAGTAGCCTAAATGGCCACCATATACGCAGTATACAGGCCACTTCAAGCAGCCCCTCGATCAGAGTAAGTAGTAGAGCATGTGTTGAGAAAAGTTATTATTGGGTTTAGATCCTCAAGCTTTTTTCCTCATAAACCTGGGGTCCCTGTAACCCTGTCCCACTGTCGACTGTTGTTGTTGTAACGGTTACAGTGGGTTCCAGACCAAGAGGTAGAACCATCGGGCGCATCGCCTGACACTGAACAAGACGGAGGAAACAAATACCGACATGCACCGAAACAAAGGCAAACCACCAGAACACCAAGTTGACAGGCCGTAGGCATACAGAGCAGCAGCCAGCACCCCAGGGGGAATTTGCACTAGAGGCTCCCCTATCCGGAACTGGCCACCAACCAACCTAACAGCCCAGCACCCGACGAACCAGTGAAGCGCCGCAACGATGCAAACATCGGAACCCGCCACCTCTCATCCCATAAGGCACGGACCCCTAGCAGGGCTCAACACGCCTATATAGCCAGAAAGTATGAAGCACGGGAAACCCCACTCCCCAAGACAACCCGAGCCGATCAGGAATCCACCAGTACCTCAGCCGGTCCCCCGCACACAAGGCGATTGGCGACAACCCGCAAGAAAGGATGCCGAGGCTCCACTGCATCCCAGCCTTTCTGGGGAAGCCCCAGCGCAGCAAAGCCCCTCAAAAGGGCCCAAAACTCCACCACCCCACGGCGAACGGCGCGATCCAGAAGACCACTACCCGGAGTAAGAGGGGGACCACCAGCCCCCGCCCTTTTCAAGGCCGCGGCCATAAAACGGCGCCCCACCTCCATGGCAGAAATAGCCGCCAGGACTACTACATCCCAGACGCAGGACTGTACCCCGATAGGTGCTTGCACCAACCAAACTTGCGCCCGTGTCACCCCTGCACCGAGCTGGGTCTCGAGTTGGGCAGTCACTGCTTGAGCCACCGGGCAGAACCAAAAGTTTGTTGTTAGTTGTAACGGTTACAGTGGGTGCCAGTTTGTGTGGTTTACAACATGGACGCCTCCCTTAGAATGGCCTATGTCCAGCTGTATTCGTGACCTTGCGCGGCATGGCCGAACAAAAGTAGACCGTTGCTCGAGCTCGCACTGTCATTGCACCGTGCATGGCCTCAGCGCGTGTTGCCCTTTATCGAACAGGTTGGGAGCTGCATGGAGAGCTGTGCCACGGCCGCGGGAACGGCGCAACGACAGGCTTCATGTGGGAGTGTCCCCTCCTCTGCAAGCTCGACCCACTTCCGCCACACACCTCACTTATTACCAACCTCAAGATCTGCAACCAGGTGCAGTAATATGTGACATCCCAGCACCCTGTCGGTCCGTTGTAGGTAGGGAGGATGTGGGTCACTTGGATTTAGGTTAAGCGAAGGAGCTGGTGTAGCGAGTTGCCTTCGTTATCGGAGTGCTGACCTGGCAGTAGCTACCTGATTGGCCAGGCTCTGAGGTGTCGGTACGCGGCTTACGGCTTACGCCTATCATCACTGAGCACTGCCCAAGAGCAATGTCGTTCCTCGCGCCTTGGTCGGCACAGGCTGCCCAGCGCACCTGCCTTATGAGCTGTGCCGTGCCGGAACATGCGTCGGCGCTTGTGCAGCCACTTCGCTAACACCTTCCTCGCAATCTACCTGGATATCACACCAGGATGCTGGCGGATCAGCTTCAAGCTTAGATTCGGTGCGCACGCGTGCCACCGCCGCCGTTCATCCACCTAACCAGCCGTTGTACTTCTTCTGCGTCTCGGTAGGTCGCGGAAGTCAGGCGTTACGGAAACTGCAACTCGCGCCCCCTTGCCTACAGTTCCAGTAACTCGCACTCCGCCACCCGTCGTGTTGTGAGCTCCCTGAATTGCTCGCATAACACGTACTACCTCCTCGGACAATAGTCACCGCTTACGTAGCTGACCTTGTTTTCGTTGTCCCCTTGGCTTTCGTGATTCCCCCGACAGCCCGACGCTTGCACCAACCCCTCGTACTACTGGTTGGGCCCATACGACCCTTGCACCAAACGCTTCGATTTGGACGTCGCTGACGGCCCCTTCCGCCTTGACTTGGGTGATGTGCTCTATGCACCAAACACACTTGTCGACAGCGCCAGTGTAAGTACGTACGAGTGCCATAGGACTTAAGGCGTATCCCAGCAGCGGGGAAGGTGTGCGTTGTTACTGGCGGATGTGTATTCCAAAGTTGAGGACAAACACGATTGCTTTGCAAACCACTCTCCGTCCGTCCTCTCTACTTGCAGGGTCGCACGCTGCTGTGGGGTTGGAACCAGGAGAAACGCACCAAGGTCGACGCCTATGACTACGCTGGTTGCTTGTCGCTTCCGCGTGTGCTGTGGCTTGAGCAAGTCGACAACCCCTCTTGCGACGCGGACGTCTGTAAAGAGTCCGCCGCAGGGGCGTATAGCTCATGGGCACTGCACCAACAGCCACTGCCCGAGCTGACGGAGCTGCGCCATCCGCATCGCTCGTGGCGACTCGTTGACGCGCTACCGCCTGGCGTGGAGGACATAATTATCGATGGCGGAGCTAAGGCAAGTATTTATGCAAGCCTATGTATGTGCATGTTACGATATTGACACTAATCGCTACATGTAAAAAAAGGGCTACACTGCAGTGACACGAATGACGCTTGAGAATTATCGACAACCTCGACCGACCAATCAGCGCACCTTCGTGCTGTGTAAAATCGCTGCCAGCTCGCGGTGTTTCTTAAACGTTGTGTCTCGCTCTTGTCCGCACGTCATCCAGTACCGACCCCCCTACCCACGCTGACGGCCAACACCCGCAGCTGCCAGTACCAGTCGTCTCGGGCCCCTTCCTCGACCTGGAGCTGGTGCTACAACCGGCGGCGTTGCGCGACGGCGGGGAGCCTCATTGCTCAGCCTCGGGTCTACTGCTGCAAAGCTGGCGCGGCGGTTCCGATGGCTCGGCAGCGTTGTTGTACCACTGGGACAGCGGCCTGCTGGAGGTGGTGTTCGAGGCCATGGACCCGGCCACGCTGGCCTTCAGCCTGGCGGCACCCGGCGCGAGGCGGGTCGGGGGCCGCCTGCAGCGGCCTCCCCCAGCAGGCAGTCCATTGTCCCTACGCGTGTTCCTGGACTACTCGTGCCTGGAGGTGTTCACCGGGGACGGCGAGGTGCTGACGGCGCGAGTCTATCGAGGCAGTGCACCCGCCGTTCCTGAGCACCGTATGTTCACTGCCGGGATTGACATCATCTCTGTCGACGGTCCCTCACGCCTCCTCCATGCAGCAGCATACGAAATGCAGTCGGCCTTTCACTCGAGCATAACCGCAGAGGAGGAGGTCGCAGCTGTGGAGCCTCTCCCGTTTGAAAGCATGGCCTCTGCGGGCCTGACGGCTGTTGTGGCCGGCGCTTAAACGATCTTCGAGCGTATCGTGGGGTGACGGAACTATGGGACGGATGGTTGTACAACACTTGCAGGGACGCTGCTGAAGGAATCAGACAACGCTACGGGTGTGCTAATTTACCGCTAAGCTACGGTTGTGCGCGCGGGCAATTGGTTTCGCGGGAAAGCGGTTGCATGTCGGTCAAGCTTGCGTGGCGAGGCGAATCAGCCGGAATGGGCTTGCCTAGGACTAGACGGAGCATTGTGCGCGGGTAGAATTGTCCTGTGCGACAGGCCTTTCAGTTATTACGGGAACAGGCAGTTACCGGTATACTAGTTGCATGAACATACCGACATCTAGTACAGAGATGCATACTGAATGAGAAGTGCAGGGCTGGCCTGTACTGGCAGTAAACGTGCATTGGAGCAGTGATCAGTCAGCAGGTTGTTTCGGTCGCGATCCATCGAACAATGACAATACATTCCCTACAGACGTATTATTAACCAATTTAGTTTCGTACGAGTAACCAATGGGTTGCCTTGCCTAGGCACATGACTGTCCTTACGTGGCGGTTGGAAGATGGGTCCACTTAGGTTTCAGTGTCGATGCAAGGGTGACAAGAGTGTTTGAGATGCGTGTGGACACGTTGGGCGATGGGCACATGCACGTTTGTATACTTACTTCTAGGGCAGCCGTAAAAAGGCTAGAAGCTGCGCATGCGTCGAGTACGCACAAGGCTTCGGCTGCTTGCCATGATCGTCGGCTTGGTGCTGAAGGGGCACGCCGAGTTGCCACGACCATCGACGTGGCAACGTGCCCGCGCGATCCCGATCGTTTCCCTTCAAACGGACACATCTACGACAGCATGTGAACTCAGCACCGAGGTTCCGCGGCATTGTCCCAGGGCCGCAAAATCAACGCCACGCATCGCACCGCATTAAACGTGTGAAGACGAAACCCAATTCCCATGCACCAGTATGGTATGGATCCAACATTTGCACGTGACCCGTCTGCCTTTGCTATGCGGCCTCCGTTTGGTCAATAACAGCCGCAAACGTGCGGCCACGCCTGATGAGCCGGTCCTAGCCGCGTCTTTGCCAGTGTTCGCCAACCGGGGTTGGTCTCATACACCCTTGGGTAGCTCTTGGGTCGATGCTGTTGACAGTCTTGTATCACAGTGCCGCGCACCAAGCCGAAATATAATGGGAAATGAAAATGCAAAAGCAATCAGCCGAGATCAAGGCACGACATGCCCCAAGTACGATGACGCGTTGGGAAGGCGCCAAGGCCTCAACCCTCCGATGAAAGAGAACAAAACAGCGGCCTACAGCTTATGTAACGGCACAGATAGGTTAACTAAGACAATCGAATTGCAATATGCTCAATTTCGGAATCCTCCGACCAGTTGTGGCCGCTTCAACTGCCGCGCGTAGCTCCGCAGCGGCGTGCTCACGGGCCGCCGGTGAGCTAAATCCCAGGGGAGGGCGGCTAATTCGCGGGTGTCAGCGGCAATGCCCAGCGACCAGCAGCATCTATGTAGCCTTTCCTTCTTGGAAACCTGACGCCCTTGTCGTTCTGCTCCTCGTCGCGGCAAAATGCCGCGCTTGACGCTCGCGTCTATTGCAGTTTGGACAACGCCCTTCGCCTTCTCTACGGACGCGCCAGACTCACCTCAGCTGCCGCAGCCGCCGCACACCGGGGGCCTCCGAGACGATCCTGGCCACGAGCTGGCCACCGGCGGCCTATACGACTCCGTGCGCAAGGTCTGTTATGGCGAAGCGACTCGGGGGAATGATGGTGATGATACGTTGGTAATAGTAACTGTAACAGTAGGCCCCAGACCACATGGTAGAGCCATCACTGGTGATCTTGTATTGTTCCATTTGGGTCGGCGTTGGTTTGCGGGAGTCGCAAGGTCGCCAGCAGGAAATTGCGTTGGTAGTAGTTGTTTTGCGTTGGCGCTGCGTTAGAGGCTGGATAACTGAGGGACTGATCTCCGGGCGGCGGCAGCCAACGCCCTTAGGTAGGGCCCCCATAGCCACCTTGCCATCTCGAGCCGCCTCCTACCACAACTACTCCCATCTGCAACTGCGGCGGACCACCCGTTCTGGTCAGTTCTGTGTCGGCCCAGGGGGCACCGTTTGCCTAAAGTCTGACCGAGTCGCAGTGTCTCAGGTGGACTCGCTGAGCACAGGCCTTCCGCCAAACCCGGATCGCGTCTTTCTTGAGACAAACTATTATCTTGTAACCGTTACAACATCTTGTACTGCCCACGCGTAACCGCCAGTCAGGTACCCAACCAGCTCACCCAACCTCTCCCCACGATCGCTCCCTGCCCTTCTGGCCACCACCCTCTCGTGCATGCACCCGCGTCCCTGCGCAGGACCGCGAGCCCGTCCCCAGCCCCTGGCCGGGCACCACCAAGGAGGACTTCGGAGCGGGTTTGGGCAGCGGCAATGGGGCGGAGAACGACAGGAGGATGCCACCCGGTAGCTACCCCATACATGAGGACCCGGCGGCCTCAATGCAGCACCCGTCAAAGGCCTTCCAGAAACCTGGCGAGGGTAGGTGGGCCGGGGCCTTGTAGGGGCCATCTAGGCAAGCAGGATCCGGGGCCTTATGGGAGCTTCCTAGCTGATGAAGTGTATAGCATGCTATGCACAGTGGCACAGCGGCCGTGAGCACACGTCAAACCCTCCCCCCCCCTCCCCTCCCCTCTCCTCTTTCCCCGTTTTCCCTCTGGGCACACGTGCTTGCTTCCGCAGTCGCTGCTCAGCGCCAGCAGCCACCCCCCACCGACCGCCCAGTAGAGGGAGCCATGCCGCCGTCGTCGGACGTAGACGCCAGGGCCGACGTTGACGGGGTCACGCACAACCCGCCCCCAAAGGAGGGCCAGGAGGGCCAGGCGAGTCCGCGCGGCCCGTGTAGTATGCAGTCCAGGGAGGGAAGCCGGTGGTCATTGTATACGTTATGAGGGCCGCGCAGCTGCCGGCGGCTAATAGGCCCGTTCGTCCGCCCTCGCATTTGACCTGGCTGCTGCTGCTCCAGCCGCGCGTCTCCACGTGCACCTTTGCTTCGCGCGGCCTTTCTATGCCCTCATCCCTGGAGCGCACTTCCGTCAACCGTTACCGCGCCGCCGACAGCTGGCTGCCTGCCTGCTGCGTGCTGCCTCCGGACCGCATTTTTTCCCCTCGCACAGGTGGGTGCTGCGAAGCCGCCCTCCAGGGAGGACGAGCGAGCCGCGCAGCGCAGCTTTGTGGAGCACAGCGTCGGCCAGGACCTGAGGGAGCCTACCCGGGGCAAGCTGGACGAGCAATCGGGCTGGGCACAGACCGATGCGCACTGAGCGGCGGGCTGGGGAGGGGGGCAGGGGGGCCAAGAAAGCACGGCAACGTGGACGTCAGGTGTGCTGTATGCAAAGAAGGTTTCGGAGCGCTTGATGATGGCGGCAGGATGCTGAATGACCGGGCTGAAGTGGCCTGATTGAAGATAGAATCGTTGTATTGGAGCTTCAACGCTGTCATTCCGTGTATGCGTTGCCGCTGCGGCCGCAAGCGGCTCGCCATTCGCTGTGACCGAGTGCCTGTGTAACGCTTGGCCCGGTCGCCTCCTGAACGTCGACAGGATTGGCACATAGTGCCACACCGCGGAAGTGCTGGAATGAGAGGTATTGACATGTGTTGTGTATCCACAAGTCCCTGGCATCGGTACGGATGGAACCATTGCACAGCCTTTCGTACGTTACAGGACAGGGCGCAGCCCGCGCAGGTGATTAGCGAATCCTGTTGAAATCATTATTTGTGAGTAGTTAAGCAAAAGCAAGCTTTTAGCTGTAGTTTGCAAGCGATGCGTTCCGTAATAGGTTCCACGGCATCACGCAAGTTAAACTTGTCGCCGACTCGTACTTGCATAGCAAAGACTAAACCAGTAGGGTATTTCGCCACGCAATCTTCATTAATATCTGCCAAGCATGGGAACGAGCAGCACGTCAATCGTGCGCACAACGGCAACGACAGCAAGCATGCAGGCAGTATGCACGCAATCACGTTTCAGACAACGTCTGGTGTGCATATTGTGAAGGCTCAGAAAGGCGCGGCAGGCGACTAGGCTTTTCGCTTCCGGTCACTGCTCTGAGAAAGCGCGAATCGCCCGGCTTAGGTTGTGTTTTCCCGTTGATCAGGTGCTAATGTATACAATGCTGCTGATTACGCCGGCTTGCACCTTCCGGCTTCTTGCAAGCAGGGGAGCTGCAGTTCATGCGTTGGTAAGGTAGGTTGAGGTTTGGCCCAACCACCACCTCACGTTGCCGACATGCGCCCAATTGTCTGTCCAATCGAGCGACGGGACCAGACCATTGTAAGGTTGTGGCAGCCTGCTTTGAAATGCGCAATCGCGCCGTCCTGCCGCTTGCAGTTCGACGCCTGCTAGGGTTCGTGTGCATGGATTCTAGGTGGCTTGCCCGAGCATGGACGGTGTGGCCTGTTGGGTCACCCACGGGACCTCCTCCGCCTCGCGCGTCCTCGTATCTCACTGTACCGAAGGTCCTGGAGGGCAAGGTGGCGCACACTCGTGAGCCACAGTGCCTGACGCCAAAGCTAAAAGCGGAGGGCTACGTCGCGCTCTGCTGCGCCTCCATCGTTGGTGACGTCACCATCCTCACGCACCAGGTCCGCCAGTCCGGGCTGATAAGCACGTGCGCTCTCTCTCCCCAAGTTCGGGCCGGGGCTCGAAAGGCCTGCCACCCAGGTGGTCGTGTACGACACTAACGAACCATGTACGGCAAGGATGGCAAGGGCGCTGCGATAAGCAGACGCGCACGTGCAGTGCGTCAGCCGCCCAGTACGAAACGCCGTACTGATGGCGCCGTGCCTCATCGCGGCGTGTCGGCGTCCTAGCCTGCGGCCCTTCGTCCTTGAATACCTTCCGTCTTCCGTGCTTCACAGCGTGTGTGGTTGTTGTAACGGTAACGGTTCCTTGCTGCTGGTACCTGAAAGCTGAAACACCATTCCCCCGACCGCGACTCCGTCCCCATGGAACAGGGCGCCAAGCTGCGAGCGGCTCGCTCGCTGCAGGTGGATCGCATGCGCCACCAGCACGGCTGACGGGGACGAACGGAGCGACTGGCGGCTTTCAGCACCGGGTGATGCCAGCGAACCATCCGGCTGGGTGCGGAGACACGCAATTGGAGCGTCGGACACTGCTGCGGTGTTGCTCTCCTGAAGCGCCGGGCTCAGCGCTGGCGACGGCGCGTTGTTGGACGTACGATTGCGTTGATGGTTTCAAGCAATGTCGCCCGGCAGCAGCAGCGACCACGTGGGTTGCGATGCAGTGTGTTTTCTCGTTACAGTATTCTGCAGGAAGCGATGCTTGGTAACCCGTATTTTTGCTAGGCGAACGCCTTGACGATGACAGAAGCAAGCGTGCCTTTCCTACAGTGAGCATGTATCATATGTATAGCGGCCTTTGATGAGCCCTATTGAGTTCCTGAGCAGGGCCGTCGGGGCTCGGGTGGGTTATGCTAGCAGGCTGGCGTGGAGTGTGATGGGAGAACGTGAGACGTTTGTTTACAAGTGGTTTGCTGAGGGTCTGTTGATTGTTTCATTCCTGGCTGACATTTAGCGAGGAACTGGTTAAAACGTCACGTCCCATGCTTTGTAAAGCTTACAGAGGATGTCGCCATAACGCCAGGCGGCGAATAACGGATTGCAACCGTTTTGGAATGGATCCAGACTCCTTTGCACTAACGAGCCTCCAAGAAACAACCCGCGGCGTCATTTCATGCATCAAATCGCAATGTCATACCGCACTTCAAAAGCCCACAAGGTAGGCGCAGTCCACCTGCTTGTCAACGAACATCTCCGCTTCGTCACCTCAACCTGCAAATACCTAGAGCCAAACTGCTGCTGCACACGACGCTCACTTACAACTAAACAACATACCGACCCAGCATGCACCGCGACCGCCGCCTGCCTGTCGGCCCCTGTCGTCCACCACATCCTGTATGCTAAGCAACCCATGCAGCGAGGACTGGAATCCCGTTTGTACATTTTACGTCGCCCTCTGCACACCGCCATCACGCACCGGCCGTTGGTGACAACGCCAAACCGCTCACATCGCGACAACTGCTCTCACCCTGACAACGGTCAACGGCCCTACGCCGCGCACTCACCCAGCATCCCACCGTGCCCTTGGGGTTTAGGCTACTAGTTGTTGGGCGAAACGAATGCCGAGACTGTGATGGACACCACCGCGGGCGGCATTGTCTGCATGCGGGGTGTGGTGTCGGCGTCGTTGCGTCGGAGGATGAAGGTAAACAACGCCACTGCGATGGCGATCTGCATGGATACGGGCAGCAGCAGAAGCAGTGGCTTTCATGTTGGTGGTGCGTTAGGGAACGGTGACTGCAAAACCGTATCACCGGTATTGTAGTGGACGGGGCGTGGAAAGAGAGCGATTTCGTCGTGCCAGTGTAAAACACACCAAAACGAACCCCTTCCCAACAGCAAAATTACACATGCAGCTAAGACAAACCCACTATTCCCCCCACTTCTCGTCTGACTCACCACTCCCGCTCCCAACATGATCAACCGCTTGGGCGACGACCCAGCACTTGGCAGCTCGCTGTCCCACATGGCCGCTTCCAGCCCCGCCAGGTGAGCTCGCAGGTCCTCCTCCGTCATCCCCCGCCTCGGCACCAACGCCTCTTCCGCGTGGTGCTCGTCCACGTGATGCTCGTCCACATCGTCTTCCGGCAGGACCGAGGCGTCGCCGCTGTCGTCCGGGTGTCGGTCGCCGCCGTACTGCGGCATCGCGCTTGCGGCGTCGACGGCGGCGCTGGCGGCGAAGCGGCGGCGCATGTCAGGCATCTGGTTGCCGTGGTGGTCGGGGGCAGCGGCACTGGATGAGCTGCCGCCGTACGATTGGGCGGGCGCCATCCGCGTCGTCTTTGCGTCACCCTCTCGAGCGGGTGACATAGTACTGCTGCTGCTGCTGACGGTGGCGGCCTCGCTGGCGGCATCGCGCAGCGACTTGCCGGTCGGATGGCCGAAGGGGCCTTGTGTGGAGGAGACCGAGGGCCCAAGGTTGGAGGCGGCTGGCAGAGCAGCAGCAGCAGCCGCAGCCGCGGCGCCAAAGGCCGGAGCCGCTGCAGGCCGTTGTCGTGGAGTCTGCCTCAGGGCACCTTGCGTACTCCTCATCGAGCTGCGGTCAGGGATAGAGGAGGAGGAGGAGGGGGAGGAGGAGGTGCTGCTGGCGTTGCGCTTGGCCTTGGCCGCCGCGGCGCTGGCGACGGCTGCGGACAGCCTCTGCGCCCGCGACGCCGTCACCGCCATGGCGGCGGCGAGCTTGACGGCGGCGGCCGCAAACAGCTTGAGCAGGCTGGGCAGCAGGTTGCAGAGGAAGTGTGTGGCGGCGAGCACCTGCTCGTTGCGGCACACTTTCCAGACCTGGGGGCGAGGGGAGGCAGGAGTGCCGAGGGAGCATCGCAGGGGGAACGTGGCATGGCAAATTCACCCTCTTGAGGTCATGAAACCGCTGTGGCGATACAAGGGCCGTGGGGGCAAAAGCATAGGAGAGAGCGAAGCAGTATAATAGTAAGAGATCTGCTTGTGTGTCCGCAGCCGTCAGGGTTTGAAGCAAGGCACAGCCTGTGGACTGTCTGCGCGGCGCCCCACCTGCACGTAGGCCGCGACCCGTGGGTCGGCGAACCAGGTGGTGTCCAGGGCCGCCGCCGGCTGACCCGCGGTGTCCCGGAAGGAGGCAAGCGCCACGCCCTCGAGCCACCGGGTCGCAAGCGCGCGCAGGCCGGGGCGCATGTCCTGAGTGCCGCTGGGGGCATGTTCCTGTAGAGGGGCCAGTTGGGCAATGGTGCAAAGTCACGTTCGTCAAGCGGGCTCTGACCGGGACACGCCCTCCCCTGCCACGCCTTATGCGTCATAAATTTCCCCAGACCAACCATATTTTCAATTCTCCAAGATGAAAAATGTGAAGACCGAAGCCAGCAGCGCCTCTGTGCTCACACCCACGCCCGCCCCAGGGGCAACTCACCATTACGAAGCTACGCAGCTGCTCGTCCTCCCCCCCTGCCGTCCCGCCCCTGCTGCCGTACTGCAGCCCGAGCGAGGTCGCGGCCCCAACGTAATCCCCCAGCAGCACCGCGCACACCGCCCGCTCAAGAGCCACTCCGCCCGAGTGCGAGCTCTCGGCGCCGCCGCCGCCGCTGACACCCTCGTGCTGCTGCGGGCCGTCGGTTCCCTCGTAGTGATACAGGCCCGGCAAGTTGGCGGCGGCGGCGCCGTTGTAGTGCACACGCCGCGCCGCCGCCGCCGCCGCCAGGTCCTGCATCTCCCGCTGCACCGCCGCCTGGCGCTGCAGGGTCTGCTCCAGTTGCATAAGGAGCCGGTCCGCCTGGTGGACCGAGTGGGGGCAGCCGTTGCGGAAGCCGTCCACGATATGCGACAGCGCGCCGTCGTACAGGATGTCTGGGTGCGGGGTGTAGCCGCTGCCGCGGAGCGCCTCGGGAAGCAGGGACACCTAGGAGCGGGGGTGGACGGACGATTGCAGGGTGAGGGTGAGATGGCGACATGGCGCGGCTGGGGTGGCGGGCCGATCGAGGTAACAGTAGCCCAAAGGGAGAAGAGCTAGTACTAGTAGCACCATCTAGGGTATGACTACTAGCACCACCTTAAGTCCTAGCTCCTAGGGTGTCATTATGCGGCGCAATGATTAGCGCATGGGGCAAGGGTGCACGATGTACTACGGGTGGATGGGGCTTGTCCTCCGGGCCACGTGCATGCGTATAAGGCCCACCTGCTCGCTGCACGTCAGCATGTCCCTGCTGCGCTGCAACATCCGCCTCGCGTGCCCAACGACGCTGCTGGGGTCGTCATCGCCGCCCAGTAGGTCACTGTCCATGTCCACGGCGCCGCCGCCGCGTGCTGTGGATGCGGCGGCGGAGCGCAGCACGCTCCGCATGAGCGCCACGCCCTTGGCGCGACGGGCTGCGTTCTCGGCGCCCAGCGGCAGGCCGGCCAGCTCGCAAGCGTACTCGGGTGCCAGATCCTAGCGGGGTTCCCAAGGCGGCGGAATAATGGTTCAGGTTTAGATGGTAAGCGACGTGATGTTACGTGCCAAATTACACGCCTGAGAAAGCTGACTGGCGTGCAACGCGCCTCGCGTGAGGTGTTCCTTCCTCAATGAAGTCCTGTCCGAGATGTCATATCGTCAAGACGGCAAACAGAGTTATGAGAGGATGTCACTGGAGCTCCAAGCTTGGCGGCCTGCTAAATGAGGTGTTGTTGCCGAGCCGTCGTCAAGTCGCGTTCGCGTCCCCACCACCGGCCAGGTCACTCCTCTTCCCGCACCCCTCACCCGAAGGGCGCTGACGATTTGGGTCTGCAGCTGCTGGGCCATGCCGTACCGCCGCAGGATGCCTAGCGCCGTGTCCAGATCGTCACACGCAGGGAGCACCACGCCCTGGCTCTCCTGGGCGGTCAGCCGCTCGCCGGCTCGGTCGCAGTACGACAGCGCGACGGCCGCAGCCACATCGCTCGCGTCTGGCTGGCTACCGTTGAGCTCCAGCCAGCGAGATCCAAGATCCAGTGCAAGTTGGAACTCCCCGATCTGCGAGAGATGTGGTGAGGGGTGGGTTGAGTATACGCCATGATGCCGAGTCACATGTAACACGGCTTCGGGGATCCAGAAAGAGGACCCATGGGCGGTGCTAGCGCAGCGAGGGCAGAGGTCGCTAAGGACGGACGAGGGTACAAGCGCGTGCGCGTGCGCCTGCAGCACGCATCCGGAGTTGATGGGTTTGAAAGATGGGAGAAGGGAGGCCGCCGAAGGGACCCTGGGCACCTCTTGTAAGACGACCAGCGTCCCGGGCAGGTCTTGCTGGCTGACGCGCAGGGCGGTGTGGCCAGCAGCCAGCTTGGCGTCGTAGGAGCGGCGCAAGTCGGGGTCAATCAGGGACTCGGCCGCGGCCTTGAGTAGGACAGCTCGCGCGAAGAGCGTGTCGGCGGAGTAGGATGTTGCCGGCTTCTGCCTGACCAAGTGTTCATACCCCTTGCGTATGGCGTCGGGGCCGCTAACACGAGGAACCTGAAGGAGGCGGTAGTAGTCGACGGTCACGGAGACGTGTTCGCTCACGGACATGCTCCTGCTGGTAGATGGGGCTGAGGCCGCTTGGCGATCGCTGGATTCGCGAAACGCCAAGACATCAAGGCGTAGCCCTCTGCTTGAAAGCGCGGCTGCACGCCGGCCTGAATGGACGGCGGAAGCACGCCTAATGCTTGAAAGGTGTTGCCTTGTGCGCAGACCAGCAGCATGGGCAGGACAGCCCATGAACATTTGCGGCATCCTGAGCTGGGATGGCTGCAGGGTCTGCGAATTGCAAGGCCGGATACGCATTTGTCTCCCACTATGAGCTCCCAAGTTGAAGTAATGACAGAACGAACTAGTGTGGGTGGCCGGTAGGTCCTCGATGACGGGAAAGTGTCACGGTTGTGTGCGAGAGGGACGCACACTAGCTTGCACGCACCGCTAACAAATTAAACACTTCCCTCAGCTCATTCAGTTGTGTTGGTGTAATGTCCTTTGCTTGTAGGCTGTGAGTTTGCGCGCCATTTTCCGAATCCAAGTCCGGATCCTTTGGAACGAGCGGCAAATCGAGTCGATTTGCACAGCATCGTGTCGGGGTATCAGCTTTAATACTATTTTAAATAACATTGTTATATGCAAAAATGATGGTCGGCGTGGCGTCATGCTGGTTGAAAGAGCTTAGTTGGGACCTTTAAATAAATTTGCATAAATGATGGTCAGCGTGGCGTCATGCTGGTTGAAAGACTTTAGTTGGGACCTGTTGGGGCAAGCTAAGGCTTCACCAGAGCCCGAGAGGCATGCGTATGTTACAGTGCTAAGAATCCGTGTCGAAACACGCGGAGTAAGAAGGGACGTACCTGTAGGTGAGGGGCAGGCAGGGGCAAAGGCGGAGGCAGAAACCCTTTGGAACCTGTCCCAACCTATTCGAACCAAACGTTATAAACCTTGAACGAGGCGTGGCGGTGCGAGACGGTGCGAGTGCGAGTATAAAGGGGACCCGATTGGCGAAGGCACCTTTCCTATGTATCCAAAATGGCCGTACAGGTCAGTTGCTCAGCGGATAGCCGAGTATTTGGCGAATCTGGGCGAATAGTCCTTTGAAGGGCTGCCCACAGCAGTCCGTATAACACCCTGGATTCCTAGGCCACTCAGATCAATACCGCACCGCTCAATATAACCACGCCGCTACGGTGCAAACAGCCATTGGGACATATCGGTGCGTTCATTGATGCTGGTGGCGCGGCCTGCCTGCTATAGGCTGCACCACCTCACGCAGTAATACCCTGGCTGTGACACCTTCGTCATCTTACCAGAGGGTAGGAAGGGATTAGGACAGGACAAACCGTCCTCCTCACTCTTCACCTTCTCGGATCCTGCACCATCCCGGATCATAACGCCAGCACCAAACAGCCAGAGCAGCCGTTGTACGATGCGTCTGGATTTAGCAGCGTCTACCACGCAAACAGCCCCCACCGCTGAAGAGGCTTTCCTTTGCATCATATGACCGCAAATTAGCCAAATAACCGAACAGGCCCTGTCAACTAACGACCTGCGCGCTCGCCTGGCGCCGCCAGTACCGTTCAGTGTCAGGCGATGCGCCCGATGGTTCTACCTCTTGGTCTGGAACCCACTGTAACCGTTACAACAACAACAATCCACCCCGACCCACATCGCCACAGCAGTGAGCGCCAACGCCAGTCACCACGGGGCCCCCTTGCAGCCGGGGTAGCTGGCAATCTTTGGTGTTCGTCTTTAAAGCAAGCGCAACAAGCTCGTGCGATGAACGAATGTCGTTCAACTAAAACTCCGGCGCCTTAGCTGGAATACGGCGCAATATGGCTCAGCTACCCTGTGCCAGCGTACGAGGCTCACATGCCGCTAGCAGCTAACAGGTCCCTGGGAACATCCCTTAACGGGTACGGAATATAATAGACCTGTTACGAAATAGTCGAGCGTTCATCTTTTTTGGGCATGGATGGACTGGCGACGGCCCTCCAAGCCGTCCTTGGACATGCAGTGGCCGCGCTGGAGCACGAGGACCGGAGCGATCCACATCAAAGCCTGCATGAGTACAAAAGTGCTTGGTACGCCTTATCTTGCGCGCTGGAGCTGCACGGCGCCGGTGGCGCGTCCGGTTGTTGCGACCGACTGCCGGCGCTGGTGCGCGAGACGTGCACCGCGCTGCTCGAAACTTACAGCATACGCTACGAAGTAAGCATAACGGCGATTTATGCAGTATCCTGGCCAGCTGTGGTGGCTTTTGCTCCTTTCTCCGAGCCGAGCTGGAAGGGCTCCCGCCGCGTATTCTCTGGCCATCATCGAGTCCCGCCAGGCCGGTGCCTTGCCCAGCAAGCAAGCGCAACCTTCACCCTCTCCTTATGCTCGCGCCCTCCCCGCTCAGGCCATCCAGGCGCGGCTACTAGCGCAGGACGCCAGCGGGAGCCCGCCCAACAGCGCTGTCGCATGCAATCCGGCGGCCCGTGGCGATGTGGGTCGGCCGTTGCGGACCGCACCCGTCAGCGCCTGCTCCTCAGGCGGGTCGTTGCGCACTTGCTGGCCTCAGAAACCTATTTTGAATCCACGACGTGCTGTGCTGTGCCATGCTGCGCTGTGGTGTGGTATGCTGCGCTGTGGTGTGCTACACCGCGCTGCGCTGCGTGTAAACCTTGCGCCTAATCCTAGCGTCATTGTTCTTGGTGGAAAAGCATACCCTCGTCTTTACAAGCTGCTACTTTTGTAAGGCATTGATCACTGTGCGCGTGCAGGCCACCCTGGAGCCTCGCCTCCCGCCACCGTGGTCGCTTCCGACGACCCCACACAGCTGTACGGCCCGCAGGAGGGCGGGGCAGAGCCGTCGCCTGACGAACGCGGGGACGACGGCACCAGCCGCCGGAGCCGCAGGGAGGCGCAGCGGCCGCCCACGCCCGCGTACGGCAGCGCCATCTGTGTTGGCGCCGGCGCCAGCGCCGTGAGCGCGGCCGCCGCCGCCGGCACCGCCGTTAATGACGCAGCTGACGGATGCGGCGGTTCGGCCGTCGCGGTAGTGATGACGGACCTGATGACTGAAGTGCTGCAGACGTGCCATCGGCCGTTGGTGGAGGGGAGCAGCTTGGATGACCTCTCTGGGCTCGGGTGGGCCCGGGTTTGGGCGTGGGGGCTGTTAGCGTATTTCGGGGCGTGGAATACTGGTCAGGAGGGCGGGCGTGGAGGCGACAGTACGACAGTACGACAGTACGACGAGGGCGCGCTGGGCTAGGCAACGTCCGAGCTGGGTGGGGCTTTCAACGACAACGGAGGGCAGCCCGCATCAGCTGGGAGGGAGTAACACGACCAACACCTCTTGGTCTGGAACCCACTGTAACCGTTACAACAACAACACCGGTCAGCTCCGGGACATGGCCATGTGGGTCGCGAGTGTAGGCAGCCGTCCGTACTGCGGCAGAAGGCCCAGCCTCCGGATAACTCTAGTCGCGTCTCTCCGCAGCCACCCGTACCCGACCCTCCCTTCCGCCGCCGCCCTCGTCGCCCCCAGTTCAGTCAAGGAGGAGGTCCGGCTGGCGCTGCTGCTGCCCATGAGGATGCCGCACTTGTGAGTACGGCAGCGGAAGATTTTTTTTTTTGCAGTGACACGCTGAAGGAACCGATAGCCTAAAAGGCTACCCATCAGCTCACCTATTTCATCGTTTAAGAAGGCAGCTATCTTGTGTCGCTGCCAAGCGCACCCGCTGCATCCTTCTTCCGGGTCATAGGGGTCATGTGGGTCATGTGGGTCATACAGGTCATGTGGGTCGGGACGCAATTCGTGTCTGTGCCGCCTTCCGGCGCACGCAGCTGTGTGCTTCGTACTGAGTTTGCTCCGCTCCTCGCCTGACCCTTCCCTCCCCACTCGCGCCCCTGCTAACCGCCCTCCGTACGGTACCAGGTTCCGGGGTATACGACAGCCGGCGCGGAACTTCCTGCTGCACGGCCCTCCAGGGACCGGCAAGGTGGGCCTTGCGGGCCTGCGCTGTGGGTGTTACCGGTAGATGTGTGCCACTACTCACGACCTGGGTTGCGGAGTGCGCAGAACCGGGCTGGGCGATGTGGGTCGGGGCTGACCGCACCGGATCCGCCACGTTTTATGATGCTTGTTGTAACGGTTACAGTGGGTTCCAGACCAAGAGGTAGAACCATCGGGCACATCGCCTGACATGGTGCTGTTGCCATCATGTGGAAATGGGCGTTGGGAAGCCACCGGAGCGATGTGGGGCGAGCCAGTCGTACCGTGCTGCCTTACTCCTGGCGGCGGGGGAGTCGGAGGAGCTACAAGGAGAGCTCCGGAGGCGAGGGGCACGACTTGAGGCCTTGCGACCCGGTGCCTCACGGCTCCCGTCCCGGACCATGGTCGGGCCTTGCACTGCTGATGTTGCAACGCTTCCCCCACGCCTCCAGAGTCGGACCGGTGGGCCAAATTCCAGCCTCGCTTTTACGCCGCTTTCGTGCCGCCCCCCGTGTTTGTTCCTCTCGACGCCCCCCACCCACATCAGACAATGCTCGTGGAGCGTATCGCTGCGGAGGCCGGGGCCACACTGCTCGTGCTGACTCCCGGAGCCATCCTCTCCAAGTGGTGAGATGCGCGTCCTGCCGCTCGGCCGGATGGATCATGGATCATGGCCCACACCCGCTCGGCCGCATGGATCCTGGATCATGACGCACACCTGCTTGGCCGCTCCATCAGCGCCACTGTCCCCGCCCACCTGCCCGCCTGCCTGCGCACCTGCCTACTCCTTCCTCGCCCTCGTCCTCGCCCTTTTCCGCTCCCGCCCGCCGGCAGGAGCGGCGAGAGCGAGAAGCAGCTGCGCGCGGTGTTCGACGTGGCTCGTGCCATGCAGCCCTGCATCGTGTTCATGGTGGGAGGTGGAGGGCAGGCCGGGGCGGGGCCGGGGCGGGGTGAAAAGGGCTCAGGAGACAGCGGCCTCGGATTGCTCCTGAGTGGCCGCGAGTGGCGGCAGGGCGGGAGCGTACCTCCAGCAAACGTGCGTCTTGAGGACACGCCGCCAGCTTCGGACGTGTCCTGCCCAAGCCACACGGTCACCCCCATGCTGTCGTACCTCCCGCATCCCCCGGGCCACCTGTATGGCTCCCCGGCTCGGGCGCGTTGCCAACGTTCTCCTACGGGCTTGAGGCATGCCACGGAGTCATCTCCATCTCCCTGCGCAGACCGCCCAGCCCTACGCCGATCCAGCCCCAAGCCGGCCTAGGGCCTTTCCGACCATCTTTTCCGACCACATTCGCATCTCCGACCATCTTCCCGACCATCCTTTCCGACCCAGCCTACGCATCCTCGACCACCGCATGTAATCCGCAGGACGAGGTGGACAGCCTGGCGCCCACTCGCGGCTCCGGAGACGACCCCGTGGCCCGTCGCCTGCTGAATGAGCTGCTGGTGCAGATGTCTTGTCTAGCCGCGGGCGGGGCAGGCGGCGGTGGCGGCGGCGACGGAGGCGGCGATGGCGCAGCGGTGTATGTGTTCGCCGCCACCAACCGCATCCAGGTGTCGTACTGGGCCGTTGGGACTTAGGAGGAGTTTTCGGCAGGGGTTTGGGTTCCGGTGCGGCCTGTGGGGCCTGGCAACGGTGGTGGTGGTTTTAGTGGTTGTGGCAACCGCACGAGCAGGGCCGGTGCTAGTCCTGCCCCGAAACCACCCTACCCTCCATGGCCGCTGGGAGGTCCATGCATCCGAAGTGTTCCCTAGCCGTTAGCGCCACCTGATTGCCCCTCCCATGTAGTTTGCAGTAACTTATGAGGCCCAGCAGCCTCCCGCAGCCCACCCGCCGGAGCTGCAGCCGTCGCATGCGGACCTGCCATGCATCCTGCCGCTGCTCTCTCCTCCCGCGCTCGGCGCTGGAGTGAGGCGGCCCTCCCTCCGCACCCCACTGCCCCGCGCCTGTGTCCCTCTCCTCCCCTTTGCCAAGCGACTTACTGGACACGACACAGTCAAATACGGCCACGGTAACCCTCGTTCGAACTGTCTCCCGAAACATCCTCTGTCGCGGCATCGCCCGCCCTCAGGACTGCGACCCCGCGCTGCTGCGGCGCTTCGATCGCCGGGTGGCGGTGCCGCTGCCCGACCTGGCGGCGCGGGAGGCCTTCCTGGCTGCCGTACTGGAGCGGCCCGAGGTGGCGGGACACGGCTTGGACGCCGGGCAGGTCAGGCGCCTGGCGGAGAGGACGGAAGGTGGGGAGGGCTGGGCTGGGGCAGGGCGCGGCGGAGGTCTGGCATCTCCGGCGGGAGGAGATGCGGCAGTTTGGCACCTTCGGGCTGATTGGAAGACTCCTCTCCGCGCGGCGGTGTGGTGTACCTGCCATGGTAGGCCTCGTGGCGTGGGGTTACCGTATTTGCTGCCCTGGCAAGTCAGTCCAGTCGCCTCCTACAGCCCTGTTGCGGCCCCAACCGTTCTGTCGGTCTGTCCCCCGCAGGCTACAGCGGCAGCGACTTATCGCAGCTGTGTCGGGAGGCCGCCATGCAGCCGGTACGGGAGCTGCTGCGGAACATGGCGGCAGCTGGCTGGGCGCTGGGAGCGGGGGCGGGGGCAGCAGCCGCAGCGGCGGCGACAGCATCCCAGCGGGAGGGAGCGGCGGGGAGGGACGCGCGGCTTGGGGCCGACCCTTCGCCGCGGCCGCTGGCGTTCAAGGACTTCGAGTGGGCGCTGGAAACCATTAAGCCCGCCGCGGGCTGAAGACGGGGGGAGGCTGTGTTGGACAAAGCTCGTGATGTGGTGTAAATCCTGGTAAGCATACACAATTGATATATGTAAGCAAGCGGACTGCATAGTAGACGATATGAACGTCCCCTTCTCGGCTTCTGGTTTAGATGCCAATTCGTACGGCGATTTGTACGACAATTGCTTTTTTCTGGTAGGTGCGTCCTTGCCTTGGGATGGACGAGAGGAGGCGACAGCGGCCGCCCAGGGCCATTTGAGCACTTGTATCACTACTATTATTATGGGCGAATGTAATAAGTATTGCTGCACGGAATGCACACAGCTTCCGTGCAGCTCCCATGCCCTACCTCTCACCGGGCTGCGAACCCACGGGAACATGCAGTTCCGACAGCTCCCGCCAACGTCCCTCTTAAGATCCCGCCAAGGAAGACACAAAAGTATACCAGTCGGCCCATGCTCAATGAACCGCCCGCCGCGGAGCAACAACACTACCGATGCATGAGTGATAGGGTCCACAGTCCGCAACCCGCGATTTTTGAGGGCCTATAGCGCATAACTACGTCGTTTGGGTAGACCTCGTTTGGAACCCCTCAGAACCCCTAGCATACGATCGCATAACCCTGACAACTTTATATCTTGTGTGCGGTATTCCACCCGTAAGGATAACAGATGGAACCGGGCACAGCTACCTGGAGCAACGCGTGTCTATCTATCCAGCTATCTAGCTAGGCTGGCTAACTTTCACACAGCTTCATGTTATTACTGCTGTCATCATTATCAGCTGGAAGAGGGAGATAGGCAATGAGATCGATCTAACATTTATCACGCATTAGGCAAAGTAACGGAAACCAACACGCGCTATGTCTGAACTGGGCATAAATTTACGAGAACATGCACTTTCATCAAGTGAGAAAGTGAAACAGGTTGGCCGGCGCCAGGAAGTTTATCCTGGACTACTTGCGCAGGTCCCGCCAGGGTCTCGCCCAGGAAGACACAGCTTTTTGAGCATCGCCAGTCGATGAGGATGCACCATACGACGACGTCAAGGTGTCTGGGAGAGCCGTTGGCAGCAGCAGCAGCAATCGCTTTGGGAGCACCGACCCACCCGGGCCTTCAATACACCGACCAGGCAATCCACATCACAGGTAGGGGGCAGGGACGAAGCAAGCGATGCAGGGTGATCATGGGGCCCCAGTAAGATGCACGACAGCCCCCTGCCTGCCCACAGGCCCACAGTGCTTGTACGGAAACGTACCGAATCATACATGTGCCGAATCAGATATCACGCATATGCCTAGGTGGGTCATTACCCATGTACGTATCTACCTGCACACGACCATAGTGTACACCCAAGGCCGGCATCCAACCCAGCGGCTCACTGCCCACCGCGCCGCCCGCACCCGCACTTCAAATCGACCGTACTGAACGCAGTGGACGAGGAAAGTTAGCAGTGTGGTAAATTATCGAAGGAGTGCGAGCCGCCTCCACTCGCGACGCCACGATGATGCATTGTGAGGGAGGATTGAAAGTGGACATGCAGTGGGAGGCACTTCGTTGCAGGATAGGTAGATAGCCTAGGCACCTGGTAACGTGCGTGGGCAGGCCGGCGTCCCCAGGCAGCAACGAACTGGCCGAAATGCGGCTAAGCGCTGTAACCGTCATCTATATGGAATCAAAACGAGGAAATCAAGGTAGGGAGACTGAAGTTCATACTTCAGTCCGCGCCAATTGCTCCCCGTATGCCGTATCCATTACTATACCTGCCGTATCCTCGGAAACCCACTTCGTTGCGTCATGGACAAGAGGGTGCTGTTGCTTCAGGATTATTTTAAGGTTAATAGTCATATGTAATTATTCATACCGTTTGCACCTATATTGAACGGGTGGAGAGGAGTAACAGGGACTGCGTGCCGGAAGCCGAGAACTGCGCGTTAGGGACGATGCAGCAGCTGCTGCACAAGCAGACTGTATCATATCCTACCAATGGCCCTCCTCACAAGGGCGGGCGTGGCCGGCGGCGAACAGCAGGTGCCAAACGAAATCCGCCGAATGTCGTCACTGGAGTTTTCCTCTGACCTGACTAACCGAGGATTGCATGATCCTTCCTGCAGCGACTGCTACGCTTCTCACCGATGTAACCGCACCGCCAGCGGTAAAGGTGAAAACAAGTCCCGGCTCGCCAGTTGCTGAAGAGCGACTCAGCCTGGCGCGACCGGCTCACCTCAATCTAAAGCCCGCTACGGCGCACAAACGCGTGCGTGATGGTGAACTTGTGACACGTAAGTTTACCCTGACAAGCGCTTGCTGCTGAACTTCCATGCGTTTCCTTACAATGCTGCTGGCTCTTGTCATACTGCAGTGGCAATGCTCAACGATGTGCGTACCATGTTTTCTTCCTTGCTAAAGGAATACGCCTATTGGGTGGATGAAACTTGGGTGAGCGACCATATGCATGGTGTACATTTTCCGAATGTGAAGCTCAAACGCGCCGACGAACTTCCGCAGACCGAACTTCCTAAAACACTGAAGGTGTTCCTATGTATTGAGAAACGTAGACCTGCATGATTGCGTTCCGGCGTTAGGGACTCCTACCTCCTCTTCCCCTCTCCTCTCCCAGGCCCCCGTCACATGCCAGCGCCCAGCTCCCTGACGTGCTGGATGCCGCATGTTATGTTGTTTACGTCCCTGGCCAAAGAACCCACCGTATCTCAAAAAAGTACCATGTGCTGCCGTTTGCAGAATTGCAGCCCCGCGACCCTGCCGCGCACTGACCGTGACCCACAATCCCGGCCCCCCGCCCAGCCCGAGCACCACCCGCCCAGCACCTTCCACCCCACCATTCTACCAGCCCTTCTTTACGTCGCCGCACCGAACTGTACGGCCCGTACCTTTTCCGCATCCAGGTCACCGGTACCATCCCCGCCGAGCTGCTTGGCACGTACTATCGCAATGGGCCAGCGCTTCACGTCTCAAACCCCAAATATCGCCGACACGTCCTGGACGGCGATGGCATGGTGTTCAGCCTCGCGTTCAAGGACGGCCAGGCCTTCTTCCGCAACCGCTACGTGCGCACGAAGGGCTTCGTGCAGGAGCAGGTACGGCCGAGGCCAACGTGCGCCGCATGTGCGTGTCGTACATGCTGCATTACTAGTCCCGTACCATTCACAATCACGGGCGGCTAGGATGGCTGATCCCCGGCGGCGCTTGGCGACGACCGCGGTCCGGTCGCGTCCCCGCTGGCTGCCTTTCGACACCCACATCCGACAGCTGTCGTTCTCTAAGATGCGCCCTTCCCAATTAGCTTTGTCTCAGCGCGCGCTGCACGATCTGACACGCCCGCCGCTCCAGGGGTGGTCCCAACCCCGTCCCTTATCAGTGGAGCGTATCTTGTTTAGGCGACGTGCATGGTAAGTCCTTACTTGGCTCCTACCCGCCCCTCCCTGGCGCACTCCTCCCGCCCCCCAGGTCGCGGGTCGACCCTTGTTCCGCAACAGCTTCACCCGCGGCTCTGTCGACGGCAGTCGCCATTTCAACCCCTTCGACCTGAAGTTTAAGAACGTGGCCAACACGGGCGTCCTGCCCTGGGGTGGCCAGCTATACGCGTTGTGGGAGGTGAGAATCCTCCGCCTGCCTGCCCGCCTGGCCCCACCATCATCACCAGCTCACCGCCAGCTCCTGCTGCTCACCTCCGGCTGCAGTCCCCGACCTGCGCTTACGGTACCTTCCCCGCCTCGCGCCCGTCCCCCTTCCTCTTCCCCCTTCCCCTGTTCCTCGCCTCTGTCCTCCCAAGGCCGGCCTGCCGTACCTGATGGATCCCCGGACCCTGGACACGCACCGGGAGACCCGCATGGGCGGACAGATCCGCACCAACACCTTCGCCGCGCACTACCGCATCATCACCGAGGAGCGCCTGCAGCACCAGCAGCCGCCGCAGCACCAGCAGCCCAGCCAGCAGGTAACCGCGGGGGGGCAACAGCAGCAGCAGCAGCAGGCCAGCCAGCAGGTAACTGCGGGGGGGCAACAACAGCAGCAGCAGCAGAAGCCCAGCCAGCAGGTAACTGCGGGGGGGCAACAACAGGCGCCGCGGCGCCTCCAGCCGACGACGTCAGCGCAGCGGCATCAGCATCAGCACCAGCAGCACCAACGGGGCCCAGCTGCCGCTGCGGCATCGGGCTGGAGCAGCGGCGCCAGCACCAGCGCCAGCACCAGCACGGGCACGGGCAGCGGCAAGCGGCTGGTGACGTTTTCGAACGACTTCGCGTTCGGCGGTGCTCGCGCCGTGTTCTACGAGTTCGAGGAGGGCGGGCAGCTGCTGCACGAGACGGAGCACACGTTGCAGGTGCGGGCGGGCGGCTTGGGGCGGGGCTAGGGAGTCGAGCGTTGGGGGATTCGAGGGGTTGGGGGGGGGGCTAGGGAGTCGAGTGTTAGGGCGGGGCTAGGGAGTCGAGTGTTTGGGGGGGGACTAGGGAGTCGAGTGTTAGGGCGGGGCTAGGGAGTCGAGTGTTGCTGCCAATTATGTAGGAATCGAGCAAGGCGTGGAGTTGCCAGCTCGAGGGGCGGGGAGGTGGAAAGGGGCAAGGAGGGAACGGTCGTGGCTGAGGGCGGGGGCTTAGGGTAGTGGCGTGGCTCGCTCCGGTGCTTGGGCCTGCACTGGGGCCGCCCCGGGCCGTCATGGACTGGGTATGGGTGTGGGTGAATGCGAAATCCCGCGCCCTCTTCCCCGCTGACCCTTCCCGCCTCTCCGTATGGGCCCCTGCTCGGCGCTGCGGAAATGGCTTGCCTGCTAAACCCCTCGCCGCCCCCTCGCCGCCCCCTCGCCGCCCCCTCCCCTGCCTGCAGGGCATCGACCTGGCGGTCATCCACGACATGGTTGTGACGGAGCACTACTACGTGCTAGTGGTGGGGCCCATGAAGCTGCACCCCGTCAAGTTCGCAACGCAGGTGAGCGGCAGGAGCAGCAGCGGCCAGCAGCAGGTGCAGTAGCAGCGGCCAGTAGCAGTAGCAGTGGCCAGTAGCGTAGCAGTAGCAGCGGCCAGTAGCAGTAGCAGTGGCCAGTAGGGTAGCAGTAGCAGCGACCAGTAGCAGTAGCAGTGGCCAGTAGCGTAGCAGTAGCAGCGGCCAGTAGCAGTAGCAATGGCCAGTAGCAATGGCCAGTAGCAGCAGCAGCGGCCAGCACCAGTAGGAGTAGCCTTGCGAAGGCTGTTTTGGGCGGTGAGGACTGATTGCGTGTCAAGCAGGGGACGAAGCCATTGCCGACACGCCCATGACAAGGATCACCAGCGCCTTGCCCTCGCGGTTTGTGCAGCCAGGAAGCATAGCTACGGTTGAGCAGGCCCACACAATACCGGTAGACAGGGCCGTTCTCCCCCGGCCGCCCACCTCATCTCTCCTCGCCGCCTACCCCCCCCCTGGCCCCCTCCGCCCGTCCGCCCCTGCCACCCCGCAGTACCTCCTGGGCAGCTGCTCTATCGCCGAGTGCCTGGTGTTCGACCCGGAGCAGCCCACCCGCATCATGATGTTCCCGCGACCCGGCCGGCCCAGCGGAAAGGGTGGGTGCGGAGCTAGGAGGAGCCAGACACCCCATGGGGGAAGGAAGGGGAGGGAGGGGGAACAGCAGGGAGGAGGCGCCACATGGGGAAGGGGAAGCCGGAGGGAGGAGGGAAGAGGCGCCACATGGGAAAGGGGAAGCCGGAGGGAGGAGGGAAGAGGCGCCACATGGGCGACGGGGCGGCGTGTATGGGAGGGCGGCTGCACATGGTCCCTTTCACCATGCCCCCCCCCCGCTGGCGCCTACCTGCCAAACCCCGCATAAGGCCCTCTGGCGAGCCTCGTCTCCCTAACCCCTCTCGCCCTTTTCACCCCTTGCTGCCCCCCTCGCGCCCCCCTCGCAGTCCTCTCCCCCCGCGTGCTGACCGCCGACCCGTTCTTCGTGTTCCACAACGTCAACGGCTACGAGGCGGATGACGGGCAGGTGGTGGTGCTGGACACGGTGGCGTGGGACGAGGTGTCGTTCGACATGGACCTGTTCGACAAGGAGAAGAAGCGGCTGGAGGGGTTCGTGGGTAGGTGGCGCGGCGGGACGCTGTGTTGGGACGGGAGCGCGGGAGCTGGGCGGGAGCTGGGCGGGAGCTGGGCGGGAGCTGGGCGGGAGCTGGGCGGGAGCTGGGCGGGAGCTGGGCGGGAGCTGGGCGGGAGCTGGGCGGGAGCTGGGCGGGGCGAGGGTGATATGTTTGCCGGGGTGCTGCTGGTATTCATGGATGCTGATGCCGCGGTCGGACCTCGACTGTTACCGGTAACATGAAACCTCACCACCACCACCACCACCACCACCACAACCGCGCGCCCCTCCCCCCGCTCCCTCCCGTACCCAGGCGGCGCCCGCACCCAGCTCACCCGTCTGACGTGCGACCTGCGCACCGGCCGCGTGGACCGCCGCGTGCTGCTGCAGCGGACCGTCGAGTTCCCCGCCACCGACCCGCGGGTCACCTCCCGGCCGCACCGCGTGGCCTGGTTCGTCGCCGACGCCATCGACGACCCCGTGCTCTGGGCCCCCGCCCAGTCCATCGTGCGCCTCAACATGGACCCAGGCGTCACCCTCCGCCCGGCTGCCGCCGCAGCACTACAACGGACGCCGCAGCCCCTGGCGGCGCCGCGGAGCGGCGCCGCAGGCGCCGCAGGCGCAGGCCCCGGCGTCGTCTCCGTGGACTCTTGGTACCTGGGCGAGCGCACCTTCCCGGGCGAGCCCATGTTTATCCCGCGGCCGGGGTCCTCCAGGGAGGGCGACGGCTGGCTGCTGGTGGGCGCGCACAACGCCGCCACGGAGAAGGCTGACGTGCACATCTTCGATGCGGAGGCGCTGTCGGCGGGGCCGCTGGCGACGCTGCACCTGCCGCACCGCCTGCCGGTCAGCCTGCACGGCGCCTGGGACCCCAACTACCTGGGACCTGACACGGAGGACGCAGCCATGCCGCGGTGGCAGGAGCTGGGCAGCGTCAGGCCGATGTAGGTGGGGTTGGGACCGAGCGAACGGGCGGCTGAGCAGCCGTGCCAGGCGGCTGGGCTGGTGCCTGCGGTTGGACGTTACGGTTGGCGGTTGCCAGGGCCCAGGGCGCGGGGGGTTATTAGTGGGCGGTACACGCGCAGGTTGCGCGGCGGCGCGGTGGCGGCTCCCTGATGTGAGTCGGTGTTCATTGGCCGTTATGGCGCGCTGAGTTTGAGGCGGAGGGGTTTAGGGGTTTGGAGTGAAATGGGGAATTAGGCATTCTTGGGGACGCGTATGGAGGGGGGGTGGCGTTGCAGGGGGTGGCATAAAAACCGTTGACGCGAGAAGGGGGGGAGGCGGCGGGGAGGTGTAAGGGGCTTCGGCCTCGCGGAGTTCGGGCCCATTCAGGGCTGTGGAGATGAAGAACAAAGCGCCTGATCGAGTAGAGGTGTGAATTGCGTATGCAGCGCCACTAGCGCAGAGCAACATGAGCGGGCAAGAATCGACGTACGGAAGGAACGACGACCGCACACCTGCGAATATGGTTTACCGGTAGCAGGAGTTCCAGGGAGGGAGGGTGTGGGCAGGTCGGTATTCGGTAGTGGCGGGCGGTACAGGCGGGCGGTGCAGGCTGCAGAAGTCTGCGCCAGCCAGAGGCGTCCCAAACGATGGGCGCCTTTTCCATTGCCATCATGGTACAATTTATGTTAGCCCAGGCGCAAGGCTTTTGTATACTGTGCGTATCTGTATGTGGTTTTCATTGCAGCGACAAGAGAAGGCGTGTGTCTGTGTGTTAATGCGCTGAAGGGTGCCCCTCGGCAAGCTTGCACCCAAGCGCTTGCGCGACTCCCTTGATTCTTCGAGTCAGTAGGATAGAGCCTTGATCCAGCGAACTTGCAGCTCCCAACGCTGGCACCTTATTTCTGGGTACGCTAAGTTTTTATCGTTGGCGTGTTGGGCGTTGTCGGTTGTCGGTTTGCGAACAAGGGGTTGCGCCTATGTGCGCCGCCAGGCCGCGTCGTGTTGTGCACGGGTGTCACGGTCCCTGTTGGGCTAGGAACATACGTTTCGGGGGAGCATCATCATGTCTTCCTCCCTAATATGTTAGCAAGGTATGATGTGTGTCTTGGGGCGGGCAGGCGGGCGCTGGCCTTCCTGGAGGGTGGCCCGGCCCTAACCCTCAGCGTTGGCGCCTTCCGGGAGGTGAAAGATGGCTGCGGTCGGCGGATACGGGGTTCGCGTCCATCCATGACCCTCGTCGTGCGGTGATGGAGGGCTCAGGCACGAGGGCATCGATGTGTGAATGCGAGCTAGGGTCTTGTTGTCGGTCGCGTTCGGTGCATCTGGGTTTCGGGAAACGTGCAAGTGGAGCGCTGGATGGTGAACTGCAGAGGACGGCCTGTTAGGGGCCCATACCAGCGTTTGAACGTTTGCGTCGTAACACCAACTATTCAGTTGCCTTAATTCATCTTCCTTTTTGTCTGCAGTTTGACGGTTAGACAGTCGTGTCGCAGTTAGGCTCTTGTGTTCCTGTGTCTTGACGTATTGCCGCTTACGGCTTGGGAGTTGTGGCTTTGGCGCGTGTTGGATGTCTAGGGTGTTGCCACGAGCTCCGATGTTGGTGCAGAAATTCCGCACGAGGCATCTATCTAGGACTTGGTCGTGCGAAATCCTCGTGCGGCGAAATTGTGAAATGGGAAGATTTTGAGAGGTTTTGCAGTCGCAGCATTGTAACAAAAAAGTCCATCTTCTTGGGAAGCCGGGGCTGTAGAACGACGCTCAACCCAAGCGGTCCCCAACCCGTTTTCTGCTGGGAAGCCACTGGCCGTGCAGCTTGTGTACCACTTGACGGCGAAGGCTCCAAGGATGTGCGAGCTGGTGCAGTTGATCAGGGGTTCAGGGCCGATCCTACATCCTAGCTGCCCCAGGTAGCTGCCGTACCGTGCAGAATACAGTACGCGGCTCGCCATTGACGGCGTGGATTATTTCGGCACGCGCAATCTAAATTCTGAATTCCTTTTGAAAATTGCCTGTTCCCTTTGTGTAGCCGCCCCTGCGACCTTCCGCCGTGCGACCTTTTGGCTTCCTAATCGCGACCTTTGTCAATGCGGAATGTACTTTAGTAAACTGTGGATGTAGAATTGATACAGAGGTCGCCCGCCTTGGGTGGGCCGGCCATCACCCCCCTGTTCGCGCGCTTTCCGTGTTGGGTCGGACAGCATGGCGACTGCCTGTGACGCCATGCTCTTATTTCTACATGAAAGCTTCTTAGCGTTCAGCGGTATGATGCCGCTCGTCCTGCGACATGAATGCAGCTATGCTTGGAGCGCTGACGCAGCTGAAAAGCGCAGAGATGCTGACTACCGAGGCCAACTGCTGGGAGGCTTGCAAAACAAAACTTCAGCAACTTCAAGATAACTGGCAGCTTAAAGGGCTTTACGGGTGGGTGTCCGCAACAATGCGCGCGTAGGGCAGCTCCGGAATTTTATAATGTTACGAGCACTCTTCGCAGGACAAATGCCCTCCGCATCATCACGCAGTACCAATCCCAGATCACGTGGCAGGTACGCAACTTGCTCCTCGGAATGCGGAAAGTGCTTCTTCGCGACGAGACTTTTGCCTTGCAGGATATGCAGCCTGACCAATTTGGCAAGTTCTACCGCTTCATCTTTCACATCTGCAGGGAGCCTGGGAAGCGCAACATCCCGGTGGGTGGGACCAGCATATAATGCCGAAACCTGCGCGAAACCCTGCCATGCACCTCTCACACGATCGCATCCATTGCCTGCCTGCAAACGCACGCGTACCCCTCCCCTCTCACACGCACGCACGCGCCTTGGATCCAGCCTCCATGAAACAGCAGTACGGCACTGGAAAACGGTGGCGTACGTCTTGAGCCGAACACGTCGTTCAGCCCGCTTTGTGCTGCTTCCACCTAGCGACGGGGTGTAGAGGTGACTCAGCTACGCTCGATGTTGTGTTGGTGCGACACACGGTATGGCCAAACGCCCGCGCCTGCAGATGGAGCTGGCGGTTGCAGCCTGGCGCTTAGTCATGCAGGGGCGGTTCCGGCTGCTGGACCGCTGGTGCGCCTACGCGGCGGCCAGCCACTCTCGAGTGGTCACCGAAGACACCTGGCGGCAGGTGAGTGAGTGAGGTCTCCACCCGTTCCAGAACCAGTCGTACCAACCCCCCGCCTTGGCTCCGAAACCGCGACGCCCCGCCTTAGATATAATAGGAGCACTTCGTCCTGCCGTCCTGCGGCTCATCAGGTGTTGGACTTCAGTCGCACGATCCACGAGGATCTCTCAAACTACGACGCCGCCGGCGCGTGGGCCGTAATCTTGGACGATTTCGTGGAGGACATGCGAGTGTCGAGGCGGCGGTCGTACACGGCGATCGAAAGCGGCGGCCGTACATTGTACGGGAGCGGCAGCGCAGAGCTCCTGACGCGGCAGGCGTCCACTGGGGCGGAGCTGTCGGCCCTATTCTCCAACATCCCCGGCGGCCGGGGCCTGCTGAGCGGGCCTGCGGATGCTGACGGTGCCGACGGCATCTGCCAGTCGTTCATGGCGAGCATCTCCCCTCGTTGCGGCAGCAAGCGGCGCGAGCCGGACGTGGACGTGGTTGCGGAGCAACTGTCCGCCATGCCGCTTGGCGCCGATCAGCACTGCGGCCACAGCGTCGGACACGGCCTGGCCCACCCCGGCGGACCCGTGGGTCTGCCGCCCATCCGTCCTTGCAGCCACGGCGGAGGCGGGATGTACCTCGGGCAGGAGCTTTCCCCCGCAGCCCAGGGCTACAGCCTGCAGTACGGCGGCGGTTACCGCGGCACTAGCCCCGAAACCCTCGCCAAGAGGATATGCGTGGACCGACAGCGGCAGCAGCAACTGCCGCCCTCCCAGGCGCTGCTCCAATCGTTGCCGTGTGGGGCCACAGCCGCGGGCGTCTCCCCGGGGGCCGCGGGTATGGGCAGTCGTTCGGCGAGCAGCGGCCAGCCCATGTCCTGCTCCACCGGCTCGGTGGACAGCGACAGCAGCCGGGGGCCAGCGGGCGCAGCAGCCATGGACTGCTTGCAGGTGGGAGGAGGGCAGGTGGGTGGGTAAAACACACATGAGTGCGGGTGGTCGCGGGGCCTTCAGGAGGAGGGAAGGGGCGTCGGGGGCGTTTCTTCTTGGGTTGGGTCCTGGCCGCTGCTGCGTCGAGTGCTGTCGTCATTCGTTTGGCGGCCTCTCTGTGTGTCCGAGGAAGCCCCCCGAACACTCACCGCCTCTACTGGTCAGCTCCTCAGACAGTACTGGGAGCAGTTTTCATTAGCTCAAGGCCACCCCTCTTCCCCCTGTGAGGCTATAACCCTCCCTCCCCCCCTGCCTGCGTGTGTCCCGCGGGTCCCGCGGGGCGTGTGCCTCTTCTGCAGGACGCGGCTGCCGGCGCTGCCGTACACTGTCAGCCGCAGCACTGTCAGCAGCGGAGGGCCATCAAGGCGCGTCGCTCGGGGCTGTCGGAAATCGTCAAATCCGCGGTGTCGGACGCGTTGGGATTCTAGCGGCGCAGTCTGTTGAGTGTGAAGCGATAAGATCCGGGTCAAGATCCGGGTCAAGATCCGGGTCAAGATCCGGGTCGACAGCGATGGGATGGGTCGTTCCGGCAGCAGCTCATCGGTGCCCGCTATTAGCGAGCCAAGAGCAAGAGTGAGGGGTGCACGGAGCCTGCGGTGAGCGCTGCGGCTGGTTGGGTTTGGTGTGGCCAGGAGGATGACTGACGGGTGAGAGCTTTGGCAGATGGCTGCCCGGTGATATTGATGGAAGCCGGGGGGGTATGAGCCGCGGGATGGTTGCAGACGGCTGGTTTGTACGACGACCATAATACGACGCCGTGATACGGACGCAAGGGGAGGGCGCCCATGTACATTCGCCGCGAAGCGTTTCATCCCTTGGGGGATGAGGCGCGTTGGGCGCGGCTTGCCTCCTCTTTGCGTGTTCCGAGCCCCGACGGACTGCTCATATGCCTGGGCCTGGCGGGATCTGGAGGCGGTACGGCAGCCGTGCGGCATGGTCGGTTACCCCACGGACGACAAGCGAGCGGAGTGCTGCTGCTGCGTGGTGTAGCGGTAGCCGCGTCGTGGCGTGCCAAGCAATAGAACCACTTGTGTGACGGCGTTGTCGGTGGCGTTCTCGGGGCGACACGGAGGGACGGTGGGGTAGACCGCCGTAGCTACGACATTTCGGCATTGGGGATGCTGTGTTAGAGGTTAAGAGCCGCGTGGGCCGGTCCTTCGCAAGCGCAGCGGACGGTGGCGGAGGCTGTTTTGCTGGCCGGGGCCCGGACGAATCCGGTCGACTCGACGAGTCCACATTCCCGGAATGGCCGGTATAGCGGACCCGCCAGGCAGCAGCCTGGCGGGGCAGGTGTAGGACAAAAGGAGCCAGCCGGTAAGAGGGTATGGGGCCGGGGGAGAATGTGGAACCGCGCGAGGACCGGGGAGGGAAGCGGTGTTTTTGCGTGCGAGAGCGCCTCGTGCGGTAGGTGGTATCGAAATTGCAGGGGGCTCAACTTTACCGCACTGAGGCGAGGTGCATTGTTGGTGCGGGTTGTTATGACGGTAGGTTCGGAGCTGTACGGTTCATCCTCATGACATGGGTTATTTCTGCACAACTGAAGGCTTGCTGGCAACGCTGTTTCTGCTGCAGGCTGGTGGAAAGGAGGCGCGAACGGATTAATTTGCATCTGTGCGTCATGTTAATTTGGAAACAATCTGAGCGGTTGCACGTTGACCCTTGGGTCCCAACTGTCAGCTACCGGTCAGGAGGTGACGGGGTTTGCTAGTTGGCCGTTTGGAATTTCCGCGCTCCTGCTGGTCTGCCCTGTTTGGGCCACGATCCCACGGCCGTGGGTCGCTGGGCTGTGGGGGCGCCGCCACCGTCTCCGAACACCCTTTTTCCACTATTTTGGTCGAAATCCACTGTAAGCGCCACTGATAGTGCTGCACGAGGCACCCCTGTGGGCCCCTTCGGCATTCCTGTCCTTCCTGCCCTCCCTCGTCATGACCTCTTGAAGCCACTGGCAAACCCCTGTGGCGCCCCCGACCTCGGGATGCCCTTAGTAGCAGCAGAAGCAACCACAACAACAGCACGAACAGACAGCAATAGCAGTATCGGTACAAGGAAACGATAGGGCCCTTTCGTCCCCCCCGGGACAACGCCATGTTCACTTCACGCCCCGCGCACGCTTCCGGTCGTCCGTTCTGGCCACAGCCAATCGAACGACTCTGCGAGTCCGTCGGTTGGCCGCGAGACAAAGAAGAAGGGGGAGAAAGCAGGCTTCCGGGAAATCACGTCCGTCGTCTTGACGGGATACGATGCGGCAACGGCCAAGCCGCTGATCGCCCATGTCCCCTGTCCCACCAGCTGCTGCTCCAGGGTGGGGACACAGCAAAGGGGCGTTTGGGGGAGCGGCAACCTGCCCAGAACTCTGTCCAGCCCGGATGGCCAGCTGCAGCACAGCGCGCGCTCCAGGGTTCCGCGCGAAGCTCCTAAAACAACCAGCAGGGCATGCTGAACAAGTCGGCAGTAGCGCCGCGCGCGCTGCACTTCACGCGTGCCGCTCGTACGGCAGCACGAGCCGCCTGAGGCCCATGCCCCGCAGCACCGGTACGGCAGCGGAAGACACGCTGCCCAGAGGCACCAGGTAGAGCTCCTGGGGCAGGCAGGGAGGGAGGGAAGCGACCCGTGGGTCGACCGACCGGCAGATGTAGAGATACATGAAGCCTAGGAGAAAGGGAGCGGTGTTCGCTCGACAAGGAGGACCGCGTGTTTTCCAAGGCGGGGAACGCCCAAGCGGACCCCCGCTGACCTTCGCCAGCCCCCATTGGCCTGCCTGCGATAAGCCTGCCAGACCGGTGCCCCCTGCAAACCCACTCACCTCCAACCCCGTCATCCTTCGCGCCAAGAGCTCCACGTCCACCCGCCCCAGCATGAGACCGCTCAGCGTCAGCCGCCGCAACGACTTGAGCGAACCCAACGTCGACAGCCACGGCACGTGGCCGCCGCCGGCGGCGCCGACGCCGCCGCCGCTGCCTTCGGCCCAACCCACCGGTGCCGCCAGAGCGGTCCGCTGCCTTGCTTCATTGATGATCCGAAGCGTGTGAAGACCAGGGCAGTGAGCCGCAAGCTTCGATATACCCAGCCCAAGTGCCAACGCAGCCTCGGGCAGCAGCCGAAGCCCCGAGGGCTGGTCCACGTCATCGTCGCCGATCTCGAGTTTGGGGTTTCGGAGCTCCAGGTCCGTAAGGCCCGGCGGCAGCTGCAGTGCCGCCAGCGCTGCCAAGGACATACCACCCAAGCCGCTGTAGCGAGCGCGCAGCAGCCGGATGCCCCGCGGCAGAGGCAGTAGCAGGCTGTGGACGCTGGCCTCGGCGTCCTGCCCGGCCTCAGCGCCAGCGGACCTTATCAGAGCCGCCGCCACTGCAGCGCTAGCCGCCACCGTCGATCGCGGCGCGTTTGCTACGTCTCCAGGTGCTGGTCTGGTCTGGTTCGCCAAGCTGCCTGGCGGCTGCGGTGGCGGCGCCGCCGCCGCTGCCGCCGCTGCCGTAGCTGCCAGCGTCACCGCCGCCAGCGGCGCCGGCGCCCTAAACTTCTCGACGCTGAGTGACGTCAGCGACGACGACGACGCCAGCGCCGCCAGCGCCGCCGCATCACATTCCAGCCTCCGCCACGTCAGCTCCGCCAGGCGGGGCAAGCTGGCCAACGACCTGATCAGCTCCAACCGCCAGGCGGGATGCGGCACGGCACCGGCCTCACCCACGTCCAAACACGTCAGCCTCGTCAGCGCGCTGAACCCAGTGGCCAGCGAGGCGGCGGCCGCCGCCGCCGGCTCGCCGTCGCCCTCGTAGCTGTACGACGCGTCGCAGGTGGGCAGCCGCAGGTCCAGGCTCAGGGAGCGGAGCTGGGTGAGCGAGATCACGGCCTCGCAGGCCGGCGCTAGCGGCAGGAGTGTCGTACGGTTGCCGTCGGCGTCCGCGTCGGAGGTCTCGTTGAGGAGGGTGAGGTGCTCGAGGCGGGCGCAGGACCGCAGCGCCGCCCCCAGCCCGGGGGGCCAGTTGGTGCAGCGCTCCAGGGAGAGGTGGCAAAGTGTGTTTCGCGCAGAGAGGACCACGGAGTCCAGCTGATCAAGGCGGCTGTCGGCTAGGCAGAGTGAGGACAGTGCCGGTGCCGCAGCAGCCACCGCAGCTGCGGCCTGCTCCGTTAGGTCCAGCTGCGCGATCGTCAGGCGCGTGATGCTGCGGACGCCGGCGGTGGTGAAGCAGTGGAGCGCGGCCATACTAGTGGAGCGGCAGCAGGAGAGGGCCAGGGCGGCAGGAGGGCGGCGCGCTGGAGTGAGCGAGGGCGAGGGTTGGGATGATGGGAGGGAGCAACCGAGCACCGGATCGGGCACGATTGAGGACCGTTGGTCGGTGGGGACCGGCCCGACGGTGCACAGGCCCAAAAGTCACGAAGCAACTGCGCGTCTGTGCTCCGAATTCGCCGAAACTTCCACATCGCCATTTAGTAAAAGTGCCGTTGTCCGTCCCTCGCACCCTCGTCGCACCTCAAACTGGAGCTCGCGACCGGATTCCCCGTGCCGCTGAACCAGGCTTGATTCAAAAACCACAAGTCATTTCATCCTTACCCCCGCGCTTGCGGTTCGGAGTCCGGCGGTCCCAATCGCATCGTCAGGTGGTCCGGCTTGCAACCGCGGGACAGGATGGCGCTGAGCGCGCATGACATCGTGATGACTGGTGCTTGTTCTCGGGACGGTGTGACGCTGATCGCGTAAAGAGCTGGCTCCTCGCGATCGTGAGCCGCGCGCGCAGCGGTGTTGCAGAGGCGCAGCGATCGCCGTGCGGACGCATCCAGTGCAGGGCGCAGCCATCGGTACACGTCGAACAAAGAAGTAGGTTCCTCGGTGTCCGAAACATGGGCTGGCACAGAATCTCCCATAAGGGCGCGACTGTCCGAAACTCGAAAGATTTCTACTGCCGGGCTTTCTAGCTGATGAAGTCTCTGCGAAAAATGTTACTTTGATTGTTTGCGTATGCGCACGGGGACAGCGAATGTTGTATAACGGATGCAGGGATGCAGGCGCAACATTCCGGCACGTGCTTGCATGCGGGTGACTGCAGGGGAATTCTCCCCCAATGATGGCGCTGGAGCCATATGCCACAGGGGAGAGAAGGCCAGACCAGTGCGAGCAGTGTCGTCTTTTGCGGATGGTTCGTGGTTGGCCAGGGTTCCAGTGTCTACACGGTTGTTGTCGATCAGCGTGAATCACAGACCGTCTAGACGATGTCCGCCTGTCCGACGGTTGCCTCCCTCGGCGGCTGTCGGTGAGACGATGTCCTGTCTTTTGTGTGCGCGTTGGGAGGAACAGTTAACGCACTTACATGCACCAACCGTCAAGTCCACGTGCCCTCTGGACGTGCAACCAGTGATCGCAGAACGAAGCGATATAACGTATCCACCGCAATGCCACATAGCAAATGCGTAAGGCCAAGGTCCTCACACCACCATAATTGAAAGTCAAATTCAAGATCATGTATACTGGAAAACAGGGCGCGCACAGGCCCCAATAACAGCAAAAATTAGCATCGCCGTGGCAATTAAGTAAGACGGCCGCAGTCATAGTCACATCTGATTTCTGCAGCCGCGCCCAATGCGGGGCTCTAGTAGACTCTCTACACAGCGGAGGCTGGGGCCCTAGTACGTCAGGTCGCAGAAGACGGCACGCTCCGGTCTATTCACCGAACGATGCTCCTCACAACGGGCTCACCCATCCAGCTCGCCCGACCAGCACACGCTTCCAGTCAACAATATGCACATGGCGGCGGCGGCGATGATGACAAAGCGTCAAACCCAATGCTCACGTATCATGTAAGGAAAGATGTACAAGACGAGCACGCCACACCGCGTCGGCCTTCAACACAGCACTTTTTCTCTGTCTCCTAGAATTGTAACTGCCGTACACAAGTCCATCCGTACCTACTGAAACCCTTGTGCTCAAAAGAATCTACGTACTGCGCCGTTGGGTAACTTTTCACACTTCCAAAAAGCGCAATCCACAATTCTCTGCCAAATCAAGCTACGTCAAAACGCAGCCCTTCCTCAACCCCTTCAGAAACAACCCTGCCGCCCAAACAACGCCACCTCGTACCACCACTTCCCATGGCCGATGGTTCTACCTCTTGGTCTGGCCACTTCCCAATGCGCCCGATGGTTCTACCCCATGGTCTGGAACCCACTGTAACCGTTACAACAACCACTTCCCAACGCCCCGTCCGCCGAAGCCCCAACTCTGAACTACTGTACCCTTTCAGCAGCCACGCTAGCTATTCCCAACACTACTTGGAGGCCCTTCGACTGACTGCCTCACCGACGCCACCTCCCTGTGCTGTCGGTCCAGGGAAGCCCGCGACGCCGCCAGAGCAGCCGCGGCTGCCGCGTGCTCCGCCTCCACCTCCCATGACCTCGGAATCAGGCCCACCAGCTTGCCCAGTTTCCGCCTCATGCGCTTCCACAGGCTCTTCCGCAGCTTGCTGTCCTTGCTGGCCGGGCTGTCGACCCGACCGCCGGGCGGCGCCGTGGCGGCCGTCCCCCGGGTCATTCCGGTGACGCTGGTGGCTGCGAGGCTGAAGGCGTCTAGCCCCCCCAGCCCCTCCAGGGCCGAGATGGCTTCCGACGCGCCGGCAAAGGTGCTGGCCCCGTCTGCGGCTGATAAGCCCACCGAGGAAGTCAGATCGCCGAGATGGCTCCCGGCGGCGCCACCGCTCGCGCCCACCGCCCCGCTCTTCTTTCCGCCCTTCAGGAGCTTCTTCAGGGCCTTCGTCAGGCCTTTCAGCTTGGTGGATTTGCCGGGGGTGGGAGACGCGGCGGAGAACGACGGCACCGGCGGCATGTTGGCGGCACTCGTGTCGGCACGGCCGCCAACCGACGGGGGGCCGCCGGGGCTGGAGGCGGCTGTGGAGGGGGTGACGCGGACCATCTGACTGGGGCTCGGAGGAGACGGTGGGGCGCGCTCAGAGGCGGCTGTGCGCGCTGCGCTGCTGGCCCTGTGGCTGAGGCGTTCCTCGACGGCCGCCATCATGGCGTCCAGCAACGCCTCCTCAGCCGGCCCCAACTCGCCCCCTTCCTCATCGTCCTCCTCCAGCTCCTCCTCGTCATCACCCTGCACCCCGCCCAACAGCTCAATCGACCGCAGAGCTACGTTCCTGGAGGCTGCCTCTCCGCCGCTGCGCGCCTCCGCCAGCTCCGAGGAGCCCCAGTCCCCGTCGTCACCTGCTGGCAAAATCGCGTCCTGCGGTCGGGCTGAGCTCCGCACCTCTCCGCCATCACCCACCATCACCGCCTGCGACCCAGCCGGACCATCAAGCTCCCTTATCGGCGCGAGCACAGAAGGCTCGACCTGCGGGGCCTGGTTCGGCTCAGGCTGCGTGGACTCGGCACCCGAACACGGTCCTGACCCGGCCTCGGGCAGTGCCGGCAGGGGCTGCTGCTGCTGCGCCGAGCATGTATCCATTGTTGGAACCTCACCATCCCCCGCCGTCCCCAGCGGTGCCGGCAGAACTGCCTCCTCCTCCTCCTCTTCCGCCTCCTCCTCCTCGCCATTCAGCATAGGCTGCTGCGGCTGTCGTGGCTCCAACCCCGCGGGCCCTCCGACGGCCTGGGCCAGGGCCGGGGCCGCTGCCGGGGCGCGCACTGGCGCCGCCGCCTGCGACTGCGGCGTGTCAGCCCGCGGCGACTGCGGCGTGTCAGCCCGCGGCGACTGCGGCGTGTCAGCCCGCGGCGACTGCGGCGTGTCAGCCCGCGGCGACTGGGGTCGCTGTGGTGGCGATGCCGTGGGCGTGGCCTGCACACCCTGCATCTCCGGCGGAACGACCTGCCCAGCCACCGCCGCGGCCGCTGCGGACGACGACGCGGACGCGGCGCTGACGCTGACGCTGACGCTGACGCTGGCGGCGGCAGCGGCAGCGGCGGGCAGGGAGGGCAGCGGCACGGATGCGTGCGGCGCCGGCGCGGACTCAGGCTCCACTGGGACACGCAGTCGGGCCGCCGAGCCCGGGTCAGCTGTGCCCGCACCCACACCCACGCTGCGGCGAGACAGCGAAGAGGAACCAGCCGTCGCTGCGGCCGCGTCGTGCGACCGGATGAGCGCCTCCAGTCGGCCGGAGCGGCACGAAGCCGGCTGTGAGGTCCTCGCCAGGGAGCTCGCGGCAGCGCCCGCGTTGGACGAGTCAAGGGAGAGCCGCGTCGGCAGCACCGCCGTACTCCGCTCCAGAGCCGCTGCCGCACGGGCCACGAGGCCGTCGGGGTTCCTCTTCACGGCACTCGTGCTGCCGCTGGCAGATTGCCGCGCCGCCGGGGGGACCACCGATTTACCGGCGTCGCCGCCGGCGCCGGAAGCGCACCGCGGGGAGAAGTGCGCTGCGGGGCGGTAGGATGACGACGACCCACGGGTCTGCTCCACTGCAGGCGCAGGGTGCGGCTTGGGCTGGGGCCGGGGCGAGGCAGACGGCATGGAGCCAGCGGACTGGGCGCGTGGCGACCGCAGCGCCGGGCCGGCAGCAGCAGAGGCGTCTGCAGGAGTTCCTGCCGGCACCGGCGCAAGCTGTGTGGCGTGGCGGCTGTCGACGGCCGGGGGCTCCATGGTGGCGGAGACGACACGCAGAGAGGGATGACCGGAAGCGGCGGCGAGTGCGGCGGCAGGTGCGGCGGCAGGTGCGGCGGCGGGTGCGGCGGCAGGTGCGGCGGCAGGTGCGGCGGCAGGTGCGGCGGCAGGTGCGGCGGCAGGTGCGGCGGTGGGTGCGGCGGCAGCCAGCAAGTCAAAGACCGTCACGGCAGTTGGCCCATCCGTGCCCGAGCGTGGCGGCGGCGGCGGCAGGTGCGGCGAGCCGAAGCCCTCCTCGCCGCTGCCGCTGTCATCGTGCTCACCGCGACGGCGCGGCGGAGTGGGCGGCACGTCGGAGCCGGTGGCCGCCGGCGGCAGCTCAGATGGCGGCGCTGCGTGCTCAGCCCTCAGCGGCGCGGCGGTCGCCTTGGCGAGGGGTGCGGAGGAGCGGGTAGGTGTGGTGACGCAGGAGGAAGAGGACCAGGGCGGCCGGACAGGAGCCACAGCGCCCGCAGCGCCCGCAGCGCCGGCGGCTGCTCGTTGTTCGAAGCTGCGCGCCATCGCCTTGGCTTTCGTGGGCACGGCGCCACGGCCGGCCGCGCCGGCTGGAGCCGGCTGCGGCTCAGCCGGGGCTGCGCGAGCAATGGCAGCGGGGCGCAGTCCGGCAGCGCTGCCGCCGGCCGCTCCACGCTGGGCGGCTGCAGCGGCTGACCTGGGTGCTCCGGAGGGGAGGGGGGGACGTGAGGTGCGGCCGAAGGCGACGCTGCTGGTGCGGGCGCTTGACGCGCTCGTCACGGACGCCGACGAGCATGTTGACCCGGCGTAGCTGCTGCGAACGGAGGAGGCCTGCGGGAAGCCACCGGCGTGTGCTGCCGGAACAGCGGGCGTGTGCTGCCGGAAGCCGCCGGCATGTGCTGCCGGAACCGCGGGCGGGATCCTCCGGGGATGTGCAGCCATGCCAGCCTCTCGGAAAGCGGCACTGAATGACAGCGCCCGGGCAACCGGCGCGCAGGTGGTGGGTCCCGCAGGGGATGGCGGTGGGCGGGGCAGGTTCGAGCGGCGGCTGCCCGAGCGACTTGGCGTGTCGAAGTTCAGCGGCGGCTTTGGGATCCTGGAGAGCCGGCCGGCGGGGAGGGCTGCGCCGACGACCAGCTGGGGGGCCGGCGCCGGTGCTGCCTGCCTGGAGACCTCAGACTGGAGGGTAGCTCCAGGGGCTGCCATCGCCGCCACACTGGGGGGACACGAGTGGCAGAAGAGACGACAGTACCGGGGTCAGGAGCATGCAGCGGTGGAGTGACGGGCTCAGGCCGTGGACAGCGATGGGGTTGCAGCCGGCTGCAGCGTTCCAATCCTAACTGCCATATACGGCACTGAAGCACGGCATCAAATACGGTTGCTGCCAGCGGTGCAAGGGTGGGGTCCGGACACTAAGCCAGCAAGCACAAGCAGCACAGCCGACCAGCATTCATGCAGTAGTTCAAAACAGTGTTGTTGGCGTCCCTGTCGGTGTTGATGCGGTGCCAGACAGCCCTCAGAAGCACCCTACCTGTCCTCCTCCAAAAGGTGGTCGGCGGCTTCGGGAACGGAAGCCAGGAGGCCGTCCCTCGACGCCGCGACCACCGGTGCAGCGGCGCCTTCGGCTGCGACCTTGGACCCAAGCGCAACGACCCGAGGCTCCTCTGTTCGGCCCATAGCTGGCTCCTGCAGGGGACCGTAGGACTGGGTCCCCGGATTGGAGACGCACTGAGGCCTTTCCGTCCGTGCAGGCTCGCAGTCCTCCTCCTCGTCCTCGGAGGAGGCAGCCCCGTCATCCTCCTCAGCCAAGACACCGTCATGCTCGTCCTCAGCCAAGGCACCGTCGTCATCCTCACCATCTAACGCCAGCAGCAAGAACACTTCGGCCCGGCCTTCCACGGGCACACGAGGGGGCTCTGGCCCGGCCGAAAACGTCACCTCGGGCGGGAGCTGCGACTGCTCTCCAGTAACCTCCACCCCCTTGTCGCCGCTAGTGCAGGGCGCCGTGCAGTCCCCACTGACGTCCCTGGATGCCTCGGCGGTCGGCTGGAAGTCCGTAGCTCCGGCAGCAGCCGTCGCTGCGGTGGAGTTGGCTGGGCGGAGCAGGGCCATATCCGGTGCTGCGCCAGCGGGTGGCGGAGGAGGCGCTGCGGAGACGGTGGCAACCGATACGGCGGGTCCTTCGGCGATGCCTGCGGCCAGCTGGCCTTCGGCATACACGCCTGCGGATACCGCGACGGACACTGACTCCTCCCGCGGGCACGCCCTCTGAGGCTGGTTCACTAGCTGCTGCTGCGTGGGTGCGGTGCGGGTGCTGCTGGTGTTTGTTAGTGCTTCATCTCCTGCGACGAGCGAAGATGGTTCGGACCCGGAAGCAACCTCAATGGAGGTTTTCGTCTCCGCCCCTGGAGTCACCAGGGTGGCAAGCGCAGCGGGTGGTAACGCTTCAATAACTCCTGCAAGGCGAACAAAGGAGGCATAGCATTCGCTAAGGGCAAATTCGCAGCGCCGTGCAGGAGAACGAGGGAGGCATAGCGTTCGCTACGGACAGATCGGCAGCACCGGACAATGCAGAAGCCAAAGACTCCTTGCGAAATCCATATCATCACCCCTTCTTCCTCCCAACACTTCCGCTCAGCCCAGCACATCAGCGCCTACGCTACGGCCCCTCGCCTACACGTCGCGAAGAAGGTGTACCAACATACCTGCGTCCATACCAACATCATCGCTGTCCTCACGTGTCGCTGCCGGCCCAAACGCCGCTCCCTCGTCATTCGGCGCCGCAAGGGACACGGTTGCTGCGCCCACGGAGCTCTCGATGGCGCGCGAGAATTCCACTGCCACGCCGGATGGCTGCCACGCCTCATCAGCCACCACGACGATACCGCCCACCCCAGCGCCATCCCTCAAAGCAGCGGCCTGCTGCTGCGCGGCGCCAGACCCGAGCGCGGTAACCACCGCACCAGAGTCTCTAGATGCCACCACGGGCTGGTTGCGGACGCCGGCGGCGGCCTGCTCGTCGTCAGCGTTCAAGGCGGCCACATCATGTTCGGCACAAGCGGTCGGCTCATCGAGCCCGGCAACTGACGTGGCCGCGTCGTCGACGGTCAGTGACGGCCACCGCTCCGTTTCAGCCTCCGACCAGCCGGCTGCGGCCAGGAGGGCGTCGTCCGACTCGACGTCACCGTCTTCAGCGGCTGTGGCCGCTGAGCCCTCATCAAATAGAACCACGTCATCCCCCTCCCCTGTAGCAATTCTCGCATCCGGCTCCGAATCCGACGATACGTCATACTTAACAATATCGTACATGTCGATCGTGATGGGCTCGCCTTCAAGGGGGCCCTCCACTGCAGGCGCTGACACGGCAGCGCCCTCCGTTCCAGTGCCATCCACGGCCTCGGCGGCGGCCGCCCCGGCATCGTCGGCCTCGGCGGCAACAGCAGCCGGCTCGGCGGCGGACGGCTCCGCTACAGCGGCAGCAGCCTCTGCAGCAGCCTCTGCAGCAGCCTCTGCCACTGCGCCCGTTAGCTCTGCGGCAACTGGCTCCACCACTGGCTCAGCGGCTGGGGCAGCGATGGACTCTGCCACCGTGGCAGCTGGCACGGCGGCTCGCTGTGTGGTAACGAAAGCTGGTGCTGCGGCCGGCTCTGCGGCAACGGCAGCCGGCTCGGCGGCTGGCATGGCGGCTGGCTCTGCGACAGCGACGGCTGGCACGGCGGCTGGTTCTGCGGCAATGCTAGCTGGCTCTGCGACTGGTTCTGCGACAACGGCATCCGGCGCTGCGGCTGGTTCTGCAGCAGCTGTCAATTCAGCGATGTCTGCATCCGCTGTCCCTGCGATGGTTGCAGCCCCGGCCGCTGGTGCATCTGAAACGGTGCTCTCTGGCTCGGAATAAGCAACGGCGGTGACCGCTGCGGAAACGGATGCCTCAGGACCTGTCAAAGCGGCGTCCTCAGTTGCTGCGTCCTCGGTGGCGGCAGGCTCGGCGGGCTCTGCGGCCGAGGGCTCTGCGGCCGAGGGCTCTGCGGCTGCGGGCTCTGCGGCTGCGGGCTCTGCGGCTGCGGGCTCTGCGGCTGCGGGCTCTGCGGCTGCCGACTCGGCGGCTGCGGGCTCTGCGGCTGCGGGCTCTGCGGCTGCGGGCTCTGCGGCTGCGGGCTCTGCGGCTGCGGGCTCTGCGGCTGCGGGCTCTGCGGCTGCCGACTCTGCGGCTGCCGACTCTGCGGCTGCGGGCTCTGCGGCTGCGGGCTCTGCGGCTGCGGGCTCTGCGGCTGCGGGCTCTGCGGCTGCGGGCTCTGCGGCTGCGGGCTCTGCGGCTGCGGGCTCTGCGGCTGCGGGCTCTGCGGCTGCCGACTCGGCGGCTGCGGGCTCTGCGGCTGCGGGCTCTGCGGCTGCGGGCTCTGCGGCTGCGGGCTCTGCGGCTGCGGGCTCTGCGGCTGCGGGCTCTGCGGCTGCGGGCTCTGCGGCTGCGGGCTCTGCGGCTGCGGGCTCTGCGGCTGCGGGCTCTGCGGCTGCGGGCTCTGCGGCTGCGGGCTCTGCGGCTGCGGGCTCTGCGGCTGCGGGCTCTGCGGCTGCGGGCTCTGCGGCTGCGGGCTCTGCGGCTGCGGGCTCTGCGGCTGCCGACTCTGCGGCTGCGGGCTCTGCGGCTGCGGGCTCTGCGGCCGAGGGCTCTGCGGCTGCGGGCTCTGCGGCTGCGGGCTCTGCGGCTGCGGGCTCTGCGGCTGCCGACTCGGCGGCTGCGGGCTCTGCGGCTGCGGGCTCTGCGGCTGCGGGCTCTGCGGCTGCGGGCTCTGCGGCTGCGGGCTCTGCGGCTGCGGGCTCTGCGGCCGCGGGCTCTGCGGCTGCGGGCTCTGCGGCTGCGGGCTCTGCGGCTGCGGGCTCTGCGGCCGAGGGCTCTGCGGCTGCGGGCTCTGCGGCTGCGGGCTCTGCGGCTGCGGGCTCTGCGGCTGCGGGCTCTGCGGCTGCGGGCTCTGCGGCTGCGGGCTCTGCGGCTGCGGGCTCTGCGGCTGCGGGCTCTGCGGCTGCGGGCTCTGCGGCTGCCGACTCGGCGGCTGCGGGCTCTGCGGCTGCGGGCTCTGCGGCTGCGGGCTCTGCGGCCGAGGGCTCTGCGGCTGCCGACTCGGCGGCTGCGGGCTCTGCGGCTGCGGGCTCTGCGGCTGCGGGCTCTGCGGCTGCGGGCTCTGCGGCTGCCGACTCGGCGGCTGCGGGCTCTGCGGCTGCGGGCTCTGCGGCCGAGGGCTCTGCGGCTGCGGGCTCTGCGGCTGCGGGCTCTGCGGCTGCAGACTCCATGGGCTCAAACCCGACGTGCTCGGCAGCTGCCTCGGCCTCCTCTGCCACTGCCTCAGCGACCTCCACTGCGTAGCCGGCAACGGCCACCGGCTCATCAAACCCACTGGCGGGCATGGTGTTGACGTCCAGTAGCTCGTAGGCAGCAGCAGGCAGCTCACCGGAGAGCGCGATATCGTGGAAGGTGAAACCGGCGGCGGCGGCGGCAAGTACAGCGGCAAGAATGGCGGTATCCTCGTCAGCGATGTCCTCGCCCTCCACGACAAGGGGCGTGTCGGCAGTTGGGCGCGTGATGGGATCGTTTTCGGCGGCAGTGGCGTCAACGAAAGGCGCTGAAGAGAGCACGGCAGCGTGTGCCTCGGTACTGCTGCCGCTGTGAGCGCCTCGTGTGGTTATCTCGGTCAGGGGTGCAGCGGGGTCATCCTCCACAGCGCTGTTGTGGGGGGCTGTAGCCCAAGTAGCCAGGGGCGCACTGGCGTCGCCGTCAACAACAGCGAGTAGGGCTGCAGGCTCTGAGGCAACGTGGGTGACCACGGCGTCCGCAGATGTATGCTTTCCGACAGCACCGGATGCCTCGATCGCGGCAGCCATGGCCTCAACCTCAGCCTCTGCAATTGCAGCATCCGCCTCCAAAGCCGCCACGGCATCAATCTCGGCATCCATTGCCGCAGCAGCCAAGGCAACAACCTCAGCGTCTGCGGCCTCAGTATCTGAGTCTGAAGCCGCGGCATCACCTTCGGCAGCCTCTGCAGCAGCCGCCACGACAGTAGCAGCCTCTGCAGTAGCAGCCACGACAGTAGCAGCCACGACAGTAGCAGCCTCTGCAGTAGCAGCCACGACAGTAGCAGCCACGGCTTCAACCTCGGCCTCGGCAGCAGGCGCATCAGCCTCAGCAGCCGAATGATCACTCTCGGCAGCACCCGCATGTGCAGGTGCCGGCGGAGGCAGCGCCCGCGCTCGCGAGCTGGGCAGTTCCGGCGACGGCGCCGGCGAAGGCTCGCTGAGCCCAGCGGCCAGATCGCGGTGCGCCAACGCCAGCGACTGGGCTGCATCCTCACTCCCAAACTCAGCCACGACGATCCCCACAGTGGGCGAGCTGGCGGCCCTTACTATGCTGCCACCATCGTTGCCGATACATTGTCCGCTCAAGCCGACGGCGTTTTCGTAGTGGGCGCCGTTGTCGGGGCTAGGGCAGCCGTCGCTGTCGGCGGCGGCCGAGCCGAGGGCGTGCGACGGCCGGTACGCTAGGCTCTTCAGCACGCTGTCCACTTGAGCAAAGCCGCCGGACAGGCGGGGCCCAGCCAGCAGCTGCTCGCTAGGGTCGTCCTGGGCCTGTAGCAGCACGATGGCCAGGCCGCCACTACGCGGCGACCCGGTTTGTGAGCAGGCAGGCCGGTCCGCCGAGGCTGCAGCGCTGCGAGAAGGGCTGTGGCCTGTGGCGATCTCGAACCCGGGATCCATGCTGCAGCCGCTGCTTCGCGCCGGTGAGCCCTGCTGCGCGGAGTGTGGCGGCAGAGGCGGTAGCGCGCTCAGCAGACGAAGCGGCGAGCAATACTCCAGGGAGGCGTAGTGATGATCGCCGCCGAGCGGGAGGTGGGAGGCGGAGGCGCGAGGGCTGGGGAGCAGCTGCACCAGGGCGCCGTGCGACGGCGCGCGCAGCACCTGCGCCAGGCCAGCTGCCGGCTGCAGTTCAAGAGGCGCCCCACCAGCCGACCTGCTCAAACCCGCAGCCCGCCGCACCGCAACCGCCATGGCTGGGGCCCCGCTGGGGCTGCCCGTGTTGGAGCTTGGCCCAAACGCCTGACCCAGTGCCGCAGTTTGAAGGAACCAATCGTTGACCGAGGCCGCTGTCGATGGGCCAACGCGCACGTCGGCATGAGGCGACGCCGGGCTCGGCGCGCCTTCAACACTGTCGCGACGGGACGCCGCTGGCTCCCACCCGGACTCCGCCCCTGTGCGGCCCCACGCTACACCCGCGCGCGGCCTGCCCGCTCCCTCGGTGAAGTCATCGCCAGTCCACGCCGCCATCGCTCCGCGCGGCATCTGCTGGCCCGCCGCCGCGTCCACAGCTTCCCACGGCACCGCCGGCGCCGCAGACACCGGCCCCATACCTCCATCCGGCGACGCGGCGATGCTGGCCACCGTGGACTGCAGCGGCCGGTACTCCAAAACGGCCGCCAAGCTACCTTCGGGAAGCAGCCGCATCGCGAGCGGGCTGCCCAGGCGCTCCAGCGTAGGAGACCGAGATACAGGCTCGTGCAGCACCTCCGCCAAGCCACCGGTAGAGCGGCTCACCCGCGCAGGGGCCCGTGGCGGCACAGGCGCCCTGCTGGCGTGGGCGGTGGTCGGCGGCTGCTCGCCAGGGTCGCTCCACAAGCCGCGTCGGATGGACACGCTGGTATGGAGGCGGCGCCAGGCGGCCTCACTGGTGGCTGCGGCCATCGCCAGCGCGGCAGCCAGCATCTGCGAGAAGCTGTGGTGCGCCCGAAGCGAGGGCTGGCCGTGGGGTCTCGGACTCACCGGTGAAGCGGCGCCATGGTGCACTTCGGTGGCGGCGCCTGCGCTGCCAAGCGCCTCGTCGTCGCTGGTTGCGAAGGCGGACTCTGAGGCGGCGGACTTGACGGGGCTGGATGGGGCCACTGGGTGGCTGCCCGACGAGAAAAACGCCGACGCCACGAGGGGAAGCGCCAGGAGAGCCGCCGTTGCGGTTGCCGTCACCGCTGTAGTCCTGCTGGGCCACATGCCAGGGCCCGTGGTTGCACCGCTGGAGGCGCCAGCCGCCGCGCTCCCGCTTCCGCCGGCAAACGCGGCGGCTGCAGAGGGCGACGACATGGCGACTTCAGCCAGGGCAGTCGAGGCCAGGCTCGTAGCGCGCGTGAACCACATCGTCGCTGCCAGCGCTGGGACCGTCACGAGCGTCGCCGCCGCAGCGACCCTCTTCGGCGACCAACCGTCGCCGCCGCCAGGGTTGCCAGTCGCACGGCGGCGGTTGGCTGCCGCCCCTGCCTCGGCTGAATCCGCGCCACCAGGCCGCTCGGGGATGGTTTCAATGGCCGGCAGCTGGGTCAACACGTCGCCCAGGCTGTCATGGAGCGCAGGCGACGGCGGGCGCTCGATTGGGTGCGAGAGCTGCGCGGAGGAGCTGCGGCCGCTGATGTTGAGGACCTGCGTGTGAACGCGGCATGGCAGGGTGCAGTTTGAAGAACACTTCTGACCTCGACGCTCTCGCGCCGTCGCTCAAGTTGTCGTTAATGGTCGAGGCTATGACGGTGTCTAATCGCCTTCCAGCTCCAACTAACGTACTTGAACGACCCTTGCGCTCCTGCCAATCCCCCTTTTTTCAGAGGTGCTCCTCGAAACCAACTTTATAACACCGATGAAATCATCAGCATTTACTTATACCTATCCTTACCCATGCTACTACCTGCTGCACGTTCTCCCCAAGACTCCGCCCTGCTGTCTCGCTCACCTGTCCAGCGCCGACCGATGATGACCGATCGGCCCTTGCGGCATGCTCCAGCAGCGTCCGGCGCGACAGTTGGCCTCGCGACCTGCGCCCCATCAGCCCGTACCCTCCCAATCCCAGAGGGGTGCCCTCCGGCGCAAAGTCATGCGATCGAGCGCGCAGCACCTGCGGCGTCGGCGGCGTTTCCGTCCCACTGGTCCTGACTGCAGTCCAGGAGCTCGCTCGCTCATACGCCGTCGTATCGATCAGCGACGACCGAAGAGCTGGGACGTCGACCGTGACCTGGTGGTGGTGACCCGTGTGTGCGAAGGAAACCGGGGACGCACTGCCGGCTGGAGAGTCAAGCGCGTCGTACGACGGGCTCGCAGACAGGGCGTATGACGTCAGCCAGGCTCCCCGCGGGACCGGCGCGGACCGCGGGGGCAGCGCAGCGGTGAGAGGCGGGTGCCCCGTGCCGGGGGAATGTTCCTGTTGCTGATGGTGCTGGTTGTGATGGACCTGGGTGGCAAGAAGGCTGCTGCTGGCAGAGGCGTTGGCTGGCGGCATCGCGCTGTCCGCACATGCGGGGGTACGCGGCAGCGCCGCGGCGAGGCTCGCCTCCGGCGCACCGCCCACGCTGGCGGTCCTTCGATACAGCTCCGCGATGCCGAGCTCCTCAACCGCCTGCTCTGCGCCCTCCAGGCACCCCTGCGCGCCGAGGCTGCCGCCACCGCTCATGCTGCCCAGGTGCTCCGAGCCCAACCCGGACCCGCCCGCCGAGCGCGCCAGCAGCCCTGCGGCGCTGCGCGCCGGGCTGCCCGACGCGGCGCCACCGCCCGGCGCCGGCGGCGGCACCATCGCACCGCCCGAGGAGCCGTCCCGCGGGACGGCCTGGTCCCGACTGGTGTCCGACCTGGGACGCAGCAACAACTGCCTGAAGCGGCCTTTCGCTGCCTGAGGCGGCTTGGCCGTTTCCGCCTCCTCCGCGGCGGCGGCGGGGTAAGCGGCGGCAGCGGCAGCGGCGTCGGAGTGGGTGGTCCGGTCGCTACGAGGCGATGACAGCACAGCCGCGGCGTACGCCAGTGAGGCCAGTGGGGAGTGCGGCGCCGCGACCTGGCACTGCGCGTAGATCAAGGACAACGCGCCGACGGTGCTGGCGGACATGTCGACGCTGTCCCGAGTGCTCCGCCGGGAGTCCAACACCAGGGTCATCCGACTGCTCTCAGCCTCCAGCGCCGGCGACGACGACGGGGACGGGGACGAGGGCCTCGGCGTGACCATGGGTGACATGTGAAGCGGCGCCGCTTCAGGCACCGACGCCAGCTCAGGCCACGCGGCCGTGCTGCGAGCTGCGTGGGAGTGCGCCGCCGGGTCATCGTACCGGTGACTTGGGTCGTGCGGCTGCGGCCAGAGAGGGGAGTCCAACGCCATGGGCGCTGACAGGTGCACCTGCGGGCAGTCGCTGGCTGTCGACCAAGCCAGGACCGACCGTGCCGACTCCTGCTGCTGCTCTTGGGCCGCAGCCGCCTGCATTCCATCCGGAGCCGCATGCCACGGCAACCAACCCAGATGCAACGGCCCCACGGCTCCGTCCTCGGGCGCCACAGCGACAGCCGCGTCCCACAGGTCCAACTCACGCCACGCCGCAACTTCCGGCCCGCCTCCCGGCAGCAGATCACGCGCGGCCTCCTCCTCGTCGGCCTCCTTGCTGCGCCAAGCCTCCGGCCGCAGCAAGGGCCGCAGCGACAGCGGCACTGACAGCTCGTGCATCCGTGCATTCACGGCGGCGAGCGGCGGGGTCGGCTGGACGGCGCACGCCTGTGGGCGCAGGACGGACCGCGCGAGCCACGACAGCCTGTTGTTTGGGATGATCCCCTCCTGCGGAGCTGCCACTCCCAGCTGGCGGCTGAAGGGCATGACGGGCCACTGACCGAACCCGAGAGACGATGTCAGGATGGAGGCTTGGCTGCGATGTGGGTCGGGGCCGGCCGGCGATGTCCGAAGCAAGCGAGGCGCGAAGTGGGCACCCCGAGGAGTATCCCTTCTGGCGCCTGCTTGAGCGCCTTGGGAGGTGCCGTGGACGCCCTCCATCGCATCCAACAGCGTGGCGTACAGGTTCCGGAGCAGCCGGAGCTGCCCATCGGGCGGCAGTAGCAAGCAGACAGCAGCCAGCATCTGGAGAACCTGGGTGAGACGCGGGCCCCACCACTCGCCACCGCCACCGCTCCCACCGCCGCTCCCGCCGCCGCTCGCATCCCCGCTGTCGCCACTGCTCCCACCACCGCCGCTGGTGTTGCCGCCGCCACCGCCGCTTGGTCCTCCGCCGCCGGCCCCCCCGCCAGCATTACCATCGCCACCGCCGCCACCTTTGCCGCCGCCGACAGCTGACAAAGAGCGCGCCGCAGGGCTGCCGAAGACGCCGTACAGAACATCGCCGATCATCGCGCGCGTCTGCGCCATGAGGGTGCCCGAGGCCACTGTCGCCAGCTCCGCCAGGTCCGCAGCTGCATCCGCAGCTCGCACGATGGGGTTCTGCCCGGCGGGGGAGGGCCACTGGGCGGGCTGCGCTTGCCGAGGACGACCGCTGCCGAAGGTGCTTGTGCCCGCATCTGACCCCGTCGCGCCTTCTCTGGATTTGGACCCGCTCCTCGACCACGATGGCGCGTACGAGGAGGACGCAGCGGCGGCGATGGTTGAGGACGCAGCCGAGCCCGAGGCGGGAGGTCCTGGCGCTGGAAGCTGGAGTTGCTGGCCGGGGGGCGCCTTGGGAGCCGGTGCACGCATGGGGGACTCGAGGCCGAGGCTACTGAGCAGCCCTGACGAGATGATTCCGGCCGCCTCGGCGTGTCGCACGTCCTGTACGGTCACCTCGAAGCTGGACAGGGCTTGGCGGAGCTCCTCGGGCGTCAGCTGCGCAGATCATCGCGGCGCGTGGGAAAGGGGGAGCGGCGGCGTCGGGAGGTATTGAGCGGGAGCTTGGAAGCTTCGATTGGAAGACTGACAAATCACAATGGCTAGGAATACACCGCGAAAATGAAGGACAACTGGCAAGCGCCTCCCCGAACCTACCTGTGTGCTGGTGCCGGAGAGCATCTGGACGAGCTCTGCCATCACCAGTACACTCAGCGCGACCTCGCTGACTCGGTCAAGAGGCACTCCGAATCCATCGGCGCTCTGTCTGGCACTCTTTCCGGCCACAGATGTAGCAGCGGCCGCAGCGGCGGCTGCTGCGGCCGCGGCCGCGACGGGGGGGGCAGGGAGAGCGCCAGACCCGCTGACCAGCTCGGTCGAGGTTGCCCCAGACGCAGCACTCGATGCCGCGGAATGCCCAAGGCTGACGGCCTCGGTGCCGTGTGGCAAAGGGCCGGAAGCAGCGGGTGCCGAAAGCGGGGCGAACGGTAGAGCAATTGCGAATGCCGTGAGCGGCTGCGACAACGGGTCGTTTTGTAGCAATGGCTTTGGCTCGCTAGCCGGTCGGTCTGAAGCCTGCCCTTCATCTGGATCTCCTCCGGAAGTGCGGACGGCCGCCTGCAAACAGCAACGAAGGTGCGGGGTTCAAGGTTGGGAGAAGGCATACGCGACCATTTTGTAACTATCGGATGTCCCTATCCGCTCCAAATGGCCGAGTTTCCAAGATATAGGGCATGAGGTACACAATGTTACCGTCAAAGATCGCGAACCGCTGACGTCTGCTGCATACGTGCGAGCACACACCTGCACCGAGCGCCAAGGCGGCCGAGGTTTGGCGGGCCGAGAGGGCGCGACGGACGTTGGCGGTGGGCATCCAGCTAGCTGCTTCGGTTGCATGTCAGGCACCGCCCTGCCCTGTCCAGCCCCAGCCCAACGAAATTTAGGGCGCGGAAGGGTGCCCGGAACTCCTCCTACAACAGCACCATGGCAGACGGGTGTTGCCACAGCAAGGTAGGCCGTATGAAGGTGACCGTGATATTGCTGGTGCAGCTAGGCTGCACACCAAGCGCACGGCGAAGGTATTGCCGCATGCGCTTACCAGGCTTCACCCGGAGACGCAAGCTCCGGCACGAAGCCCATTCCGACACCTGCAGGTTACAACCTCTTGCGTTGGAGCTGGGGCTGCACCTGGTGTTTTGCAGGTGTCCCTCCAACACCTTGAGGCTAACTATGATTTAAAGCGCCAGGGCGCTTGCCCCTATCTCTACACTGTCGACGCTGGATACTCATCATTTAGCTCAGAGCACTTTGTTGTTCAGGCAATGGACGGATTGCATATACGCATGTTAAGAACGAAACATCTAGCCTCCGAAACCATTCATTCGGAGTCGTGCACTGTAGCTGCCGTGCTTCAGGGTCAATGCATCAATGCGTCAATGCAAAACAGGAAAGACCACGTTGTTATAAAATCCTTTATCAAGCCTGGTCGTGTCGGTGACCGTTCATTTCCTCCGTACAAATGCCTGGCCGCTCGCATTTGAAGGTTTGAAGCCTTTAATCTGGGGGGGAAGAACACAACGTTTTATAAGAAGGCTTGGGGCTTGCAGCTGATGTTCTTGAGACGGTATGGATAGGTCAGCGTAGGGAGATAGGGACGTTGGCGAGAACCGCACCTGTTGGCGGGGACTTATCGGCCACTTATAAGGCGTTAACCATACATGACCAGGACAGCAATTTGTATGTTTGCTAGAATGCTGACGAAGCAGTGCGCGCACCAGTCGCTGCCAGGCATCTAGCCTATATCTGCCAGACGACTTCCCCTTGTAGTCCTGACGAGCCCTGCGCTCAACCCGGACCACCCAGCAGCACGGCACGAGGCACATGGATTACACAGGAGCAGAGGCCTCTCGGTTGTGCATCAGAAAAATCCATAGCCGGCAGTAGTGCAACTGCAAACACCTAGTCCAGGAAGGGGGAGGCGGAATGACGACACAGGCTTTGGAAGGGAAATCAGGAGCTTCCTGAAAACCCAAACAGATAATTTCCAATCCTGTGGAGTCCCAATGCCCAAGACCACGGCAACACGAAGCAGCTACTCCGGCTAGGGTTGCCGGCAGTACATGGATGCATTCATGTCGTCTTGATCATTCACCACAGCCCACCGCTATCACTCTACCGCCGAGGACATGATTCCCATAAATACCGACCGACATCCGGCGGGCATCCAATCATGCACAAGTTGCAAGCCATCCCTTCAGACATAGGAAGAAGGGATGGCAAGATCAGCAGGAGATAATAGCTGACTTGCAAGGCGTTGAAGATCATCGCTTCAGATCGGTGATCCATCAAAGAGATGTCGCGCGGGCATGTGCCCCAGCTGACAACGCACTATCAGCCCCGGCAACTCAAGGGCAAAAACAATCGGGAGTGTGCTAGCCCGTGCGAGCGCGCGCGCCTTCAGCAAATGCTGGATCACGCATATCACCCACAGCATGACCTCGCTGGCATAGTACACGCGCGGTGCAGGATTGCGGCACCCTGCAAGAATTCATAAATACAATGACTAACAACAGTTAAGATCATGTCAAACGTCACGTGCACCCATGTATCCAGAGTCCTTCCTCAGGCTAAAACCCGCGGATTAAAGTCATCCACGGCGCGCACACCATATATCAGACATGTTGCGTGCGTTATACTTCGTCATAATAAAAGTCATTACTGAAGGAGTCGCCGCCTTTGCCGCAAAGCTTGGTGTTATCCGGAGTGGCCATAAATGCCTGCCCTGGGATGAAGCCACCCGGGCCCTGGGAACAAATCCCACAGGCCGCGGTGGGTGGCGGTTAACTTGCGGCAAAGAGCGCAACGCAGCCCCTTTCGTGAAGCCCCTCCCAAACACGCACACACGGCTTAGCGGTAAATAAACGCACATACAAACGCACATACTTAACTCTCAGAGCTACACTCGCATCAAAGCATGCATGCCCTTCTGCTTGATCAAGTTCCCCAGACGCATATGCAATCCTGCGCACATCCGTTTTTCTTTCCTCGCGGCCACCACCGCAACGACATGGTGGTGCCCGACCTTGCTACCTTCCGGCTTCAGCAACGGGCCGCACGACATCCATCCAACACCTAGCAAGCGTAGAACGCTGGCATGTCATCGTAACACTTTTCGGTTACTTACACCTTAGGACAGGAAAAAGCGTATCCCTCGCGGTACCTGGGTCCACTGTTAGCGCGCATGATGTCCTCACAAACGCACAATCCTTCAAAACCCACATACTCAGCTACAGCACGTGCAGCACTTCTCCCCCAAGCAGCGGCTTCTGGTACGCCGGTTTAAAATACATGGCCGAGCCGCGCTCCTGGAGGTTCCTCTTCAACACGACGGCCTTGCCCTCCAACCCACTGGCCACCACCCCACCAACGCAGGCCCCTCCCAGCCTGTCCACCAAAGGCGTACCCTCGACCCAGTCATTATACGCCGCGCGACGAAGGCTGAACGGCCCGAACACCCCGGAGGACGGCTGCGACTGCGGCGGCGGCGTCGGCGGCTGGTGCCCATGGATTTGTAGCGCGGCGTGGGCATTTTCCTTGGCGGTTCCCACCGGCCCCACCCCTGGAGCATTGCCCCCGAAGCGGCTCTGCTCGCCCTGGAGTGCATCGCGCGCACCGCCGCGGCCGGGGCTCGCGCCAGAAGCGAGGTTGTCGCCGCCGCCGCCGCCAGTTGCGTTGGCGGCGGAGCGCCCCGGCCAACATGGAAGGACGCTGGGCGAGTGGATGGGCGTCTCAGCAGCGCTGTACGGCACCAGCTTGCGAGATTGCACCGGGCTGTGTTGAGGTCGCTGTACCGCGGCTTGCCCGCCAGTCACGCTAGCCTCCGAAACCAACTGCTCGCTGGTCGCGGGGATGGAATTGGCGCTGGATTCGGGGCCTACTTGGTGGTAATGCTCTCTGTGGTCCCGGCTGTGCTGCACCTGCTCTGGGCTCGAACCGGAGTTCGGCTGCTCTCCAGTGCTCTGGCCGTGTTGTGGCTGCTGTTGCAGATGGCTTGGGCAGTAGTGCTGCTGGCCTGACTGCTGCAGCGGTGTAGGCAGTAGCGGCGAGGCGATTGCCGTGGCAAGCTCGCCGCCTCCACCTTCGAGCCCGAAGAAGGACGCCTGCGCAGGCAGCACCGGCGCGGACGCCTCACCGGACTGCGTGTGTCTCGCCGGCGACCTGGGCGGCGACCTAGGGGGTGACCTCTTGGGCGAAGAGGGGGTCGTCGAGGGGCGCGAGTCAACGAGACCTTCGCTGCTGCGCGCCGCGGCGCCGCGTCCAGCACCTCTAGTCAGGGGCGGCCAGGGCACCGTCGCGGCAGGCGGATGGTACTGCGGCAGCGGCGTGAAGCGAGGCATGCTGGGCAGCACCGAGAGCGCACGAGACGGTGACGTCGGCGCATGCTGCTGCTGTTGCTCGGAGTGCTGGGCATGCGGCAGCAGCTGGTGCTGGTGGTGCAGGAACTGGTGCTGGTAGTGGTGCTGCGGATGCCTGGCCGCTAGGCTGCCCTCGTATCCGCCGCCAGCGGCGGCGGCGGCGGCGACCGCGGCCGCCGCCGCTGCCGCCGCCGCGGTCAGCCTCACATGCTGCGTCTGCATGTGCTGCGTGTGCAGCAAATGGGTCAGCCCGGGCTTGGATTGCGGGCTGCGTTCCACCATCAGCGTGGGGACCACAGTGCTGAGGCGCGGGGCGTGGCCTAGGGGTCCCGCCGTCAGGTGGGCCTCATGAGGCCCCGGAGAGCGACCTGGGGAGCCCCCGGGGTCACGCTGGCGGCTGCCTAGGGCCGGAGTCCTCGACCTGGGCTTCCCGCCTGTTGCTGCTGTTGCGGCGGCGGCTGCTGCAGGCCCGGCAATGGAGGTGCCAGGCAGGGTGCGCTGGCGGGCGGCTGGATGCGTGAAGGAGATGGTGGCGGTGTAGTAGGACTGCCGCTGGGAGGTGGGGCTCAGGGCCACGGAGCCGGCGGCGGGGCTGGCGGCGGCATCCGGGTCTGCGCTGGGTGCCGAGGCGGGGGAGGCCGCGAGGATGTGCCTGGAGGGGGGAGAGGGGACGAGCGCGAGGGAGGGGGAGCCAGGGAGGCCGGCGGGCAGCAGGTCCCTGCGGCGCAGGGCGGCGTGATGGGTGGCGGGGGAGGGCGGGTTCGGCCATGAAGGGCGCTCATTCTGCAGCAGTCGGCGAGTGGGGTGTGGTGACACAGCGGGCAGGACGCGGCTTGTCTGCCGGCACCTAGTGGAAAGCCGGGTGCACGCCTGGCTTATGGATCCCAGCGACCCACATCGAACCCATATCGGCCCACATCGAACCACGCTGACCCACATCGGCCCACATCGAACCACACTGACCCACATCGGCCCCACATCGGCCGACATCGAACCACAATGACCCACATCGGCCCACGCCGAACCACACTGAACCTCATCGAACCACATCGAACCACACTGACCCACATCGGCCCCACATCCGCCGACATCGAACCACAATGACCCACATCGGCCCCACATCCGCCGACATCGAACCACACTGACCCTCATCGAACCACATCGAACCACAATGACCCACATCGGCCCACGCCGACCGGCCCACGGTGTCGCCGTCAGGGCCCGGACCCTGCCACGACCCGACGCAGCAGCACTCTGGCCCCGCAGCACTCTGGCGAGGCATTACGCTGCAAACAGGTGGTGCGGCACACACGGCTACGCAGCAGCGAGCAGCAAGAGCGCACCGGTGCTCCCCGCCGTGGTTGGCGATGTAGACGGGGGTCGCGGAGCAGCTGCTGAGCTCGGCGTGCCCGTACAACCCCAGGGGCAAGCCGGCGGGTCGCGACTTGAAGGGGGGCGACCTGCGCAACAGGGCGGTAAACAGGGCAATATCGCGCGGCGGGTTTCGGAGCAATGAACAAGGGCTCGGGTGAAGTTTCCAGGCTGACCTAGTTTCTGAGGTCCCCTTCGTTGCTCCTGCACGTGCAATCCATGCGCCGCCGGAACAAGAGACTGCAACTGTAAGGGAATGCAAGTCAAACCCCAACCGACCAACCGACCAACCGCTTACCCTAGCCGGGCGGGGCTTCTGATGCTGCTGCCCGCAGGGGAGCTCTGGGAGGAGTGCGTAGTGGTGGGCTCGCGAGAAGCCAGCAGCCGCCGACCCGCCGTTTCCAGAACGACGGAAGGCACCCGACGAGTCGGAGTACGGCGCGTACCCAAGCTGTCAGTGAAGGGGGCCAGAAACCCTGGGCCGAAGAGGCTAAGGGAGGAGGCGGCCGGGCTCATGGCCGCAGTCGGAGTCGAGGCCCACCCGCCATCTCGCATGAGTGACATCTCTGCCAGAAACCCCGGACCCAGCAGACCCAGGGAGGCGGCTATCGTTGTAGTAGTTGTGGAGGTTGTGGGGGTTGTGGGGGCTGCTGGGGTTTTGGTGGCCGCTGAATGAGGTGGGGACACTCGGCCCGTGTCTCCGATGCTAGCCTGCTCCTGGTTCGGGTGTCGCTGCCTACTCTGCTGGTGGTGTAGGCGTGCAATCGCGGCTTCGAGGAGCTCGTCGGTGGAGGCGTCAGATGGTGTGCGCTCCGCCGGGGCCTCGGCCAGGTTGGGCAGGAAGCCGGAGTTCCCGCGACCCACAACCTTTGTAGTCGACGGCAGCGCGAGGGTCGTGGTGCCGCTGTGGACCACCGCGGAGAGGACCAGCGGGCCGGCCGCCCGAAGCGATGTAGTGGCCCATGCGCCCCTGGGTGCGGGCCACTCGGCCGCAGTTGCGGGGCGGCTGCAGTTGGGACTAGGAAGGGATGAAGCTGCCGCACTGGGTGCCTCATCGACGGCTACTGCTGACGTAACCAGCTTGCCGTCGACACAGGCGACGTTTAAGAGCACGGGTGCGAAGCTTTCGTCCGAAGATACGGAGCACGGCAGCATCGGCAGCGTGTTCTGCGAGCCATAATTTGAAGCTGGCTGTGCAGAACCTTCTGGCATTTCGTCTTCGCCTGCTTCTGGAGTCGGCGACGCCAATTTGCCTGACATGCTGTTCCGTAGATAAATCGCTCAGCTTCCAGATCGGGAAAATTGTGAAGAGATGTACCTACGAAGCTGAAGTAATTAGAAAACATGGATAGACACAAAGTCTTCGCGCCGTGGCCATATGGCGTTTCAAGCTTCGCCAGCTACAGGAAACCGTGGAAGCTAACCATAACGCATAGCTGACTAGCATAGATGTATTAGCAATGTGATATTGCGCTAAACGCTATGAGGTTGGATGTGAATCCGTGTTTCCATGGGGATTCGGAAGACCCATGCGCGAGGACGGGGTAGGAAAGTGCGTGCGGGCCATCATACATTCTCAATGCGTCAATCAAACAGTAACCGCAATGCTTTCAACTCAGTATGTAGTAGAACCCCAATATGCTCGATAGCCTACCCTCACTCACGTGGGGGACAGCCCCAGCAGAACCTTGGGAATAACCATGTCGCCGAACATTCATGAATGACGTGGTGTTCCTGTCCACGGACTGCTGTTGCTTACATGATGCGACACTAGCGACGCCATGTCCCCTGACATGTGCGAAGAGGACGAAGGGGACTTCCTCTGTCTGCTCCAGCGGCGGCGACCGGACCTCAACGAGTTGTTGATGAAGCCAGTCCTTACCTTCAGCTCTGACCTCGCCGGACAGCTTCGCAAGGCCGCCCCCTTCGCCAATGGATGTACTGCTCCTATCCAGAACAGTCGAAGCCCTGCTGGCCAACAGCACAGTGGCGCTTCTCGATGTGTGCCTTTATCGATTAAGGCACACATTGAAGGCGTTCCTTGGGTCCGTCCGGAAGGCTGGCCAAACTTGCTCAGGTCCACATTGACGGTGCCCGCAAAAGCTGGCTCCCAGTTGGTCTCAGTACCGCGCAGCAGTGAGGCCGAGGCCTTGGAAGCTTTGCAGCAGTTGACGCGAGCTGTAGTTCCTGGAGAAGAAGGAGACGAGGACACCAGCGACGATGACGGCAAAGCCCAGCTTACAACACACTTGCGAGCGCGCTCGGACTCGGAGTGCAATGCCCCTTCTTCAGGGATCCAGGATGACGCCCGCACGCGCCACATCAGCGCGTCGAGCTGCTGCGGCAGCTGCGACAGCGCAATCGGCGTCACCGCCAGGGCAGCCACGTACTGCGGCGGTGGCGGAATCGCCGTCGGCTTACGGTCCGACGCCTCCCCCCAGCGGTCCCGCAGCGACAGCAGCCCCAACGGCACCGACCTGTACGACAGCACCGCCGTACTCAATGTACAGGGGCGCCCCATCGCGGTCGCCTCCCCCAGCCTACGCGACCTGGTAAGCCAAACCCATCCCGGCCAGGTGCTCCGACTCGAGTCCGTCGGCGCTAACGCTCGAAACCACTTGGTGGTGGTTGACACTAACTCCCACATCAACGTAACGGCAAACGACGCCGCCGACCGGCAGTGCCAACTGCCGACCATGGCCGGGACCCATCCCGTGGTGGCTTCGCCTCGATCGATGGCACAGCGGAGCAGCGGCGTCCCAACGGCGCTAGTGCCGCTGCTGTCCGTCGGTTTGATTTCCAAACAGCTGTCGCCACAGGACGCCGTACCGCTACTTCTAGAGCAGCATCAGCTCCTGGCGAGGGCGCCGGACCCGGCATACGGGCCTCACGGCGTCAGCGGCGGGTCGGGCTGCGATGGGGAGGCGGGAAGGGGCGGCGACGGCGCTGCGGGACATCGGCAGTCGGACGGCACCCGAACGGCGGCGCGTCAGGTGGGCCTCCCAGGGGCGGCTAGGCGAGCGGAGAGGGGGCTTTGTGGTGCCGTGGGGGCGGGCGGGCGGCCTGATGCCGGGGCCCGCCGTGCAAGGTGTGCCGTACCGTGTATCGTCATTTTATACACCCACCCGCCCAGGGAGCGTCCATCGCCTAGCCTGCCTTGCCTTGCCTTGCCTTGCTTCCCGTTGCGATTTGGTCCATCCACTGACTATTGAGGCCACAGCGGGCAGAGGAACCAGCACACGCATCGCCTTATCCCCCGCGCATCCTCGCCTCGTCCGTGCCGTGCCATGCGTCGCAGGCAGCGTCGGGCGTTCAGAAGGTTGCCGACAAGTCCCGAAGGGCCCGCCGCAGCAGCACCCTCCTCTCCTTCCTACCTACCAGCCGCGCCATGCAACTCTCCACCCGGTTGCGGCGCCTCCGCTCCCAGCTGGAGCGCTTCTCACTCACCCCGGAGCCGCCGCCACTGTGCGACGAGTGCTCGAGCCCCCTGATGCGGACCACCTCCTCGCCCGCGCGCATGATGATGGCGCACATGCCTCTGCACTTCGCGGAGGGCGCCATTGAGACTTGCGTGGGGGACGCGTGCGATGGCGAGCCGTTCGACCCGCGCTCCCTGGAGCACTCGCACTCCGTCACCTCGCCGTCGATGCAGGACGGCACGGTGGCGGTGACGCTGCGAGGCCAGGCCGGCAGCTCCGCCGCCGCCGCCGTGGTAGGCGACGGGAAGAGGGGGACGGGCAGCGCTGGCGGCGGCTGCGAGGGAGGCGGCGGCGACGCGGTCGCCGCCAGCGGCGCCGCGTTGGCGCCGGCGCGACAGACCATGCAGCTTCCTGTACGGCAACCTCAGCCGCCGTTGCTGCCGTACGGTGGGATCCTGCGCCTCGCGGTTTCGCACGGCAACGGCGTGCCCGTTCTGTCCAACCACCAGCGCTACACTCCCAGTATGAGTCGACAGCACCAGCAGCATCATCAGGGCCGGGGGGCTGGCACGTCACAGTCACGCAGCGGCGCAGTAGCCGACGGAGCCCGCGGCGGCGGCGGCGGCGGCGGCGGCGGCGGCGGCGGCGGCGGCGGCGGCGGCGGCGGCGGCGGCGGCGGCGGCGGCGCCCTCATCCCGCCACAGCCCACCATCAGCCGCGGCGGGCTGGTCATGCAGAACATCGGCAACGGCGAAATCCGAGGCGTCATCGGCCTCGCGGATTCTGTACGACCCCGGATCCGGCAGGCGACCTCGCCCGCCAATGCGCCCGCCTCTCCATCCCGCCCCGGCGAGCGAGGCACCTCACACCCCCGTCGCCTGCCGCAGTACTCGGACAGCGGTGGCGTGCCGCGGCTGGAGTCGGGCCCCAGCCATGCGGGCTGCGGCACCATCGGCAGCGACAGCGGCGGCGCGGGTACGGAGGGCGCCGCCAGTCGTACGCCGCCGGCCGTACCTTGCCTTGCGGACTTTCTGGCCAGCTCCGGGATGGAGGTCGACTCGCCCACGGGTCGGTTCAGCATCCTAGGGAACTGCCGGCCGGCGGCGGCGGCGGCGACTCCGTCGCTGCTGCCCTCGCTGAAGCACCAGAAGGGTTTGCGAGGCTCCCACGCGGGGAACAGCCGGCAGCAGCAGAAGCCGCCGCCGCAGCAGCCACAGCACGCGCAGCAGTCGCCGGTGGCGTCGCCGGCGGGCTTCCTTGTACGGCATGAGCCCCGCCGGTCGTACGGCGGCCAGGGCCAGGGCCCTCCGATGGAGGGGGCCCTGGGCGGCCACCCGGCTTTGTTGGACACGGGCGCTGGGTCGGTGACGGTGATGCTAGCGGTTACCGACAGCACCAGCGGGCTGCAGGACGTGAGGTGCGGAGTTACTGGATGCAGGGGGGTTGGCGAGAAGACCCGGTTACACGACATGGGAAGGGGGGCACTAAGGATAAGACACGGGGATACATGTTAAAAGAAGACGCGGAAGGGACGGGGCTCTGAAGGAGGGCACGGGCGGGGGGGGTGAGGTCGCGCCGGGTGGCGGTGGGAGATGTGTGTGTTTACCTGCCGGCTGCGAACGGATGCCGATGTTAGCGCAGCAGGCACGGCTTCGTACGGCGCGGCATTTACCGCTCCGCAGCCTGAGCACGTGTCCTGACTAGGGCTCGCCCGGTGCCGCGTCCCCGCGCGGTCTTTTCCTGTTTGTCGTGCAGGCAGCACAGGCACTACAAGCTGGGTTACGCGCCTGCCCCATCACCGCCCCCACTGGCCGCCGCTGCGGTGCGCGCCAGCGGCGAGCTGAGCCCCGGCAAGGCCTCCGGACTCCTGCCTGTAATCGGTAACCAAAACCTGGCCGCGGGCCGCACGACCCCCAAGCCAAATCAGGCGGCCACTGTTCCTTTTCCTGTCGTATCGTCCCCGCGGGCAGAGTGAATGCTTGCCTGTATGTACCTAGCAGCGGCAGGCCACCGTTTAATATGGCATCATTTACTTGCATGAGGTGCTGCGGCTGCGGCACCCAGTTTACGAGTCGTTGGGGATGGATTGAGAGCGGGCGGCGGAGGCAGCAGGTGTTGGAGCTGGCCAGCCGGCTAGCAGGGCCTGTGGGACTCCAGAGGAGGCGAGCGGCTGGGACCGAACTACGTCGGCTAGCTGACACCTGCATAAAGCTCTAGCTGTAGCTGAGCAAGCAATGAGCGGGGTATGAATAAAAGGCACCTGTTCGTATGCATCGAGGTATGGAAACATGTTGCTGTGAGCGCTGCTGCCCTGACATGGCGGCACCGCGGGGAGAGGGACCGAGGTCCTTCCAAGGGGGAGTGTGGAGACGTTAACGGTCTAACCGAGAAGGTTGGGAGGGTGTGCTTTGTTGCGGTGTTTCATTCGCCTGAAGAGCTGTTGACGGTTGGATGGTTTTGCAGTTCATAGCAGTCACGTCTGCTGGTTACATCATCGTGAGTTGGAGGTGTGGTCGCGCCGCGGCGTGGGGTGAGGTGGGGCAAGGTGTCTTTATTCTGGCGTACGGCGCTTTCGTTTGGGATAACTCGACACTCTTTAATGGTGTGGCTCGTGGGTCCTTTGGGGGGCATCCATATCTTCTGGTCTTCCTCATTGTATTGGGTTGGTCCCAGATATCCAGGCGGGCGGCGAGAACATTTGACACACTACCGATGCGTGCTCGATCCCGCGCGGTTCGAGAGCAGATTGACGTTGAGGGCGCAGCTTGCAGTTCTGCTGTTAGTCTCTACTGCGCCGTTTTAACTATTTTTGACATGCTGCAGGATGATGGTGGTGTATTATGCCGAGAGGCACCGTCACGGGCGGCATGGACAGCTCGAAGCATACCGGGAGGCCATGCACGTCCTTTGGTGTGCTGATGGCTGAGGAATTGGGCGGGCCAGCTGCTGTAGCAGTGAGTTACTGACTTTTACCTAACGATGACTCGACATTATAAGGACTTGCGGAGGCGCTGTTGATTGCATAGGTCCAGTGGCTCCAGTCGTGCAAGATCGACGAGCACCAACACCAACACAGACGTGTTCCGCTTGTGGTGCAACTCGCCTGCTTTGTACACAAGCTGCTGGGATTTGATGGTGGGACTTATGTAGAATGCGAGCAAAGGGCGCTTGTGGGTGGACTGCCGTACAACTGCTGCGGGTACTTGTAAATATGCAATGGCATGGCATGGCTGCGGCCGACGCATTCCGCCACAGGCGCCGGCACCTACCTCGCCCACGACTGGCAGACGTCTCGCGTTTCGTCTCACAGATTTAAACTACGGGCTTGGCACTGCCGCTTTGCGGGACAGCAGGAGTGAGCCCCTGCAGCCGATCCCCGAGCGGCTTCCTTTTCCTTTATCCTTTACACAGCCCCGACAGTCCGCCTCAACAGCTTTGCTGGTAGTCATTCCCAATGCTCCAGCATGCGCCCATAAAATGATCGGTGTCTGACGACCATGCGCCCACTATCCTGTCCCTGTCGCGTAAACGGTTTTTATTAGCATCGCCCCGCTCGTATGTAGTTCCCCATGGGCACCGTGACCACCCCCAGGCTGGACACCCGCCAGCCACGCAGCGGCACCGGAAGCGCTCACCCACCCAACCACCCAACCACCCAACCACCCAACCACTCCCCTCCTACCTCCGACCAGCCCGGACCGCGCACTGCCTCCCCCCGGTATCCCGTCTCCTCGCCTGCTAGCCTTGCCCCCCTGTCCCGCATCTTCACGCCCCATATTTTCTCACTTCCTCCCTCCGTCATACAGGCCTCCGCCGTACAACGCCGTACGCCGCCGTACCAGCCCGCGTCCCCGTCTCCCCGTATATCCGTCCTCCCCTTTCCTGCCTCCGCCTCTTTCGCCGCGCCGCTGGGGCCTCTTCGTTGCTTTGACCCCTGTCCACCCGCTCCGCGCCTGGATGTTGTTCCTAACGCCCCCTGCTGCCCCTTGCCCGCATGCTTCGCGTCGACCGCCTTCCCCACCCGCTCTGGGCCCTGGTCAGGTGAGTTCCGCCGCTGGGTTGGGCCTCTGTTCTGGTAGTTTTTTGCTAGTCGTTGCGTTCTTGTCTGCGGGCGTCGGGACCTGCGTCTGGGCTTTCGCGTCCCCCATGGCGGCGCGGCGCGGCTTCGGCCTCCTCTCCTGGACGACCGCGGACCTTCTCTGGTAATGACCGGCTTCCTCACGCATCTGGTCGGTATTCGGGCGGGTCGGGACTGGGACTCCGACTAGGACTGGGACTGGGACCGGACCGCGATGTCCGCTCTCCCATAGCGCACCAACTCCCACAGTTCTCCTGCTAGCGCCCAAAACCGGTTCTGCGAAAAGTTTACGTGCGTCGCGCGGGGTCCTCGCTTCCTTTCGTCTCGCCGTAGCCGATATAGCTTAGCCGCCAAAGGTCATATTACGACCTTCGGCTTTCGTATCCCCAACCCAGTTCTCCCGCATGCATCTCAAAACTTCTGCTTTAAACGATTTTTTTCGGACATCCACGGGTTTCCCTCGAACCTCCTACCTCCAGTACACCGCCCGCCCTTCGCCTGCCCGGTATGACGCGGCCGGCGTCACACCACCGTAGTGCACATCCAAGCTGCACATCAACTACCCCGGTCGGGTGGCAGCGCAGGTAGCCCGCAACACCAGCCAGCAGCTGCAGGGCGAGCCCCCCGCGACTCCGTAGGCCTCCTACTCGCCTGCCGCCTCCGCCTTCGCGGCGGCCTTCTTCTTGCCGTCTCCAACTCCCTCCACGTACCGAAACGCCTCAATCCCCTGATCCAGCAGCGCATCCTCAACCACCTCGCGAACCTTCCGCTCAATCTGCACAGCGGGCACCCGGGGGGGAGTTTCGAGGAAGACCCGTGGAGGGGGAGGGGGAGGGGAACCGGAGGGCCACGGAGTGACGGGGTGGGAGCTGGGGCGGCGACGATGGGCAGGGGCAGCTAGCACCACATTCCGGTAGCGCATTCCGCACGGTACGACAGTGAGGGTTGTTTTTACGCCTCAGATGCGCCTCAGGTGCACCCAGGCTCGACGGGTTTCGATACAAAGTCGCCACACTCCGCGGTCCCCCCCCCTTGCCACTCTCCCTTCCTCCCTCTCTCCTTCCTCCCTCTCCTCCTTCCTCCCTCTCTCCCTTCCTCTCTCCCTCCCTTCCCCCCACCCGCCCTCCTGACCCCCAGCCTCTCTCACCTGCATATGCCGCGCGTCCACGTACACCTCCGGGTTGTCCTGCCGCCCAACCACCGCCGCCCGCCGCCGCTGCACTGCCGCCCGGCCGCTGGAGGCCCCCGTGTCCGCACCCGCGCCCGCCGCAGCCGTAGCGCCCACGTCGCTCAGCAACCCGAAGTCGCCCTCCCCGCCGCCTCCGCCTCCGCCGCCACCTCCTCGGGCGTCCTCCTGCTCCCGCCTGACCTGCGCCGCCTTGAGCAGCCGGTCGGCCCGCCGCAGCGCCTCCGCCCGCAGCTTCTCGGACGTCCTGCGATCCACCTCCTCCCTGGAGTCAGGCGAGGGGCGAAAGCCGCGCGGGTTGAGAGGTGGGAGGCGAGAGGCGCGTGACGAGCGAGACGTCCCCGTCCGTGCCCTCTCCCTGCTTCGTTCCCCCCCACCCCTTCGCGCCAACTATCCTGTCCCTGTCGCGAAAACGGTTTTTATGCCACCCCTTCGCGCCAGCCCGCACCCACTTCTCCGCACGCGTCATGTACGCTCCTCCCTGCGCCGCCACAGCCGTGGATGACTTGCGCGCCGCCGCTGCGTGGTTGCCGGGGGCCGGCGAGCGAGCCATCCACTCCACCAGGTAGGCGGGTGGAGGCGTCCGCCGCACCTGCGCGGGGTGGGTGGGTGGGTGGGTTAGGTGTGAGGAGGCACGAGGCGGCGGGTCCAGGGAGGGGGCAGGCATGCAGGGGGAGGGGAGAGGCGGGGAGGAGGAGAGGGGGCAACGCAACACAGCGCAACGCACCACGCTCCGAAGCCCTGCCAGGACCCCCCCGCCCCCACTTTCCGGGAACTGCCCTCCCGCCGCCATCGTGTAACAAGTAATCATGCCACCCCCAGCCCCCCGCCGTCGTATAACCGGTTTTTATGCCACCCCCAAAGCCCCCCCGTCGTGTAACCGGTTTTTGTGCCCCACCCCCCGTCGTGTAACAGTTTTGTATGCCACCCCCAACCCCCCCGGCCCCCCTACCTTGCCCCGCGGCGACTTGTGCGGCCAGCGCGCCTCGGGAAGCAGCTCCGCGTCCACCTGGGTGTACGGCACACGGCGGCATGGGGGGCGGGTTATAGGTGATGGGGGGTAACCGCCGCAGCTGTGCGGGCGGGGTGCTGTTGGCGGTGAGCGACTGGCTTCCCGTCTCCCGTTGGCTGTCGGTGGTGGCGCTCTAACACGCCAACACTGTCGCCCACTCCAGCAACGGCACGCTTCCGCCTCTCTCCCCGGTGGCTTATCGGCCACCTCATCCGGCCTCCCGCCCTCCCCGTTCCCCCGTTGACCGGGGTCGTTTGTCGGCCGTGGATTCGCGGATTATCTTATGCCCCCCTGGCCGCGTCTTCTCGCTGCCCCTCCCGACCTGCATGTCCAAGATGATGCGGTGCCGCCGCTCCTCCATCTTGCGCGCCTGGACAGAACAGCAGTAGCAGCAGGTAGAGGTTATGGTGGCATTGGTGGCATTGGTGGTATTGTGGTGTTATTGGTGTTATTGGTGGTATTCCCTGTAGCGGCAGCAGGCGCGGGGTTGCGGCGACAGAGGGGTGAGGGGACCCTGGCCAGTACCCCGGGTAACACACTCGCCCCGCTGGGCACCCCACTCACCCTGGCCACCTGCTCGTCCGGCGTGGAGCCGTTCAGCCGGAACTCCTGTGTGTTTGATAACGGAGGCGGCGGCGGCGGCGGAGGGAGAGAAGGCGAACATACGGTCTGTGTGTGTGTGTGTGTGTGTGTGCTCATCCGTCAGGCCCCATATACTATATGTTGTCGTGACCGTGTGTGTGCAGTATTGGCTTATGTTTCGCGTAGTCCTGCCAGGCTCATGCTACAACACGAAATTATGCATACCGTACGACACCGACACCGCAACGTCAGTCAGTCAGACAGCACCGCAACCCCGCTCCGCGCCGAGGCTCACGCGGCCGCACCTGCGGCACCGTGACCCGCTTGCGGATGTTTGCTCGCTGCCGGGCCATGGCCACCTCGTTCTGGCGGTGCAGGCCGTTGAAGTCCGGCACCACCCCCAGCGGCTTGGGCGGGTAGGGGTGCAGGGCGGGGTCCACGGCGCGCAGCCGCTCGCGGTAGGCGCGGCTGGCGGCCTCGCGCCTTCGGAGGGGGGGTGCAAGTGGGGTTACAGCAAAGAACCGTTGACTCGGCATGACATGGGTTGCAAGTGGGGTTACAATAAAAGAACCGGTAACGCGACTGGGGAAATGTAGCTTGGGGGGGGAGGTGGCGAGGAGACTCGGTTACACGACATGAGAAACGGCGGGCAGAAACCAGCCGGCGATTAGGGTTCTTGTAGCCTGCGAGGGAGAGGGCGGGGATCATAATACCGTATGGGAGGTTCACACTTGTATGGAGGTGCGTGGGACCCCGACGGGGTCAGGGAGGGGGTTGCAGGCGGCAGGGCAAGCAAGTAAGGAGTTATTTGGGGCCCGGCTGCATTACGTAGGCTGGTGTCGTGACGACGACGGGGCTGATCCCTTGTGTTCCCGCCGATGACCCCCTTCCTCCCTCGCCTATGCAGGCTTCCTCCCTCCCTTCCCTCGCCCACCCTCCCACGGTTTCTCCTTTCAACCCTCCCTTCCCATGCGGGTTTCCTCTCACCTTTCCTAGCGGGGTTTCTCACATACCTCCCATCTGCGCCCTCCCTTCCTCCCTCCCTCTCTGCCTCCTTCGACCTCCGACTTTCACCTCCCCAACCAAGTCCTCCAGCATGCATCTCGAAACGTCTGTTCTAAACGGTTTTCCCTTCGTACACGGGTCTTCCTTGCAAGCCTGCCTCCTGCAGCCGCACCTGTGCATCGCCTCCTGCTCCGCCCGTTCCTTGGCGCCCCTGCGCGCCTCCTCCACCCTCCGCCGCGTGGCGTCCCTCTTGGCCTCCAGCTCCAGCATCATCACCCGGAAGCGCTCCTGTCGTGTTGATCAGGGGCAGGCAGGCAGGACTTTGCGGCCGGGACAGGGGTTTGGAGAAAGACCCGTGGATGCGAGAAAAAAACCCGTTTAGGAAAAAGACGTTTCGACATGCATGCTGGAGAACTGGGGTTTGGTTCTCAGGATACCAGCGGTCTTCCGGCCCCGCTCTACTGGTTGCGCAGCGGGGCCTCCAAACCCGCGCCCCCGCCCACTCGGGAGACGTGTGTCCCAAACGGTTCTTTCTTCGTACACGGGTATACCTCGCATCCCCTTCCCCCACTCGGACTGCTTCCCCCCCCACCTCCTTGGTGCTCTGCGGCACGTCGCGGGCGCGGTAGGCCACCTGGAAGCGGCGGGGGTCCTTGGCTGCGCGGGCCAGCGCCTCCCGCTCCGCCAGCTGGTCCTTGTCGCGGTAGTAGAAGGAGAAGGGCTGCTCCATCATGCTGCGGAAGGAAGTGGGGCCGAGGAAGCCCAGTTACACGATATAGGAACGGGAGGGGGGGCACGAGGACGGCAAGGCGGCACGACGTAGTGTGAGGAGGCATGGGTGGAGGCGGCGGGGCTCGAGGTTAGGTGGCGGGAGCTCATGGGTGCAGCCATTGCTTAGCGTGAAGGTGCTGTCTGGTGGGTGCTGGAGAGGCGAGGTAAAGGAGGCAGGCGCCCCAGCCCCCCCCGAACCCTCCAGCCCGATTCCGCTTGAGCCCTTCCGCCCAATCCCTTCCGCCCACCTGGCGAGCTCCTCCAGGCGCTGCTGTTGGTTCAGCTGCCGCTTCACCTGTACGGAGCAGTCCAGGGAGGGGACCAGGTCGAGCTGCCGCAAAAACATGAGGAAAGTGAGACCGGTGGCGAGAGCCGAGGGCAGGACTCTCCCAGCTGCAGACCCACATTCCCTGGCCCGGATCGCCCCCGATACGCTAGGACTGCATGTCCCAGCCTGACCCTTCCTTTCCTTTCCCTTTGCTCCCTTGCGGAAGGCCGTCCTGGTCTGTGCCCGTCCCGGCACAACGCCCGCGGCCTCCCGTGCCTCCGCCACTTGCCTCCGCCTCCAGCAGCATGCGCTCGTATCGGGGCTCCACCACCGCCGACGGCACGGGGTTGGCCCGGAAGCGCTGCTTGCGCGCCGCATCCTCCTCTGCCCGCCGAATCGCCAGGTCCTGTTCCAACTTGACCTGGGGGTTTGGTGGTGGTGATGGTGGTGGAGGGGAGGAAAGAGAAAAATATGCAGTTGCAAGGCGTCAATCGGGGTCCAAGTACCGGTACCTTACCGTTCTTGTCTAGACGGCGCTTCAAGGCCCACACCTGCTGCTACCCTTGGCTGCCACCCACGCTTGCCACCCCACGGCTGCCATTGCGCTTGCCGCCTGCCCCCCCGCACACGCTACCCACGAGCGGCACCCCGGCACCGCTCACCTTGGAGATGGGCTTGGGCCGCGCCTTCTCCCGCTCCTCGAAATCAAACGGCTCCGGAACCGTGCTCTTGAAGAACAGGCGGCGCGATGTGCGGCGGTGCGGGTTGTAGCCATCGGGTCCGTCGGAGGCGTATCCGCCGGGCGAGCTGCCGGTGCCGTAGGAAGGAGGACGCGGCATGACGGGCAGGGGCGGGGGTAAAGGCCCCATCGCGTCACCTTTGGCGACTTGCGTGGTTTCGGCGCATGGTATTATTGGGAGGTTTCGGCGCATGGTATTATTGAGTGGTGTTATGGAGAGGTGAGGAGCGAAGGGACGCGATGGGTACGAAATCAGGCACTGGGCGGCTGCGTTCACCGCTGCCTTGCGAGCGGGAGTAAAGTCGTAACGGTATGGTGGTTGGTGGGGATTGCAGCCCGCGCGGGAGCGGATGCGTCGGGGGGATAGCGCGTCACGGCACGGCACGTGGGTGAGTGATGCGCGCAGCACGCACAGCACGCGGCGCGCTCGGCCGTAACGTACAAGGTCAGCTCCGGCGACACCACGGGCACGTACGGCTGCCGCAGCATCTCCTCCTCCGCGTCCGACAGCACCGAGTACTGCGCCTGCAGCTGGGAGCCGTGGGGGCCCCCTGTGGCGGGGCTGTGTCCGCCGCCGGCCGAGCCCCCTCTGGAGGGGAGGTAGCCGTCCTGCGGTGGGGGTCGAGGCAAGTCGGGGAGCTGGGCCCTGTAGCAAAACACAGCTCGCTGCAGCAGCCACCTGGTGCGACCACCACGGCACCGCAGAGCCCTCGTTGCCGCATGCGGAGGCATCAAGAGCAGCCCCTGCCTTGTAACGTTGCAGTGGGTGCCGATGGCCGCAGCGTACCCACCAATCACTCAACCATCCAGCCCGCCAGTCGTCCCTCCCTCCCTCCCTCCCTCCCTCATCCATCCGGTCACCCAGCCACCCACCTCCGGTCCCAAGCGCTGGCGATACTCGTCCATCCACCCATCCTGATTATCCCAGGCGCCCTGTATGGAGAGTGAAAGGCGTTCGTACATCGTCTTTGTCGTACTTGGTCGTACCTGGAAGGGGTGCTCCTACCCGGACCCCGACGGTGAGCACGCAAAACCAGCGCAGAGGCCAAGCCGGAGCAGACGCAGGCGCAGGCTGGCTCGAAACGCACACCCTAGACCAGCAAGCCAAGGGAGCTGGGCGCAGTGCGCTGCTGGCTCACACACCTCCCGGGCTCGCCGCCTTGCCTCCTCCTCCTCCGCGACCTGTCAAGGAAAGGGGACGTCCAGGAACATTTCGTCACACGGTGTTCAAACGTTTGTTGGCAAGGAATGCTTCCACACGGGACGCTGACACGGCGTCAGAAGGAGCATTCAGGGATGTGGGGGCGCATTGCGGCGCAGCTCAGCAAGGTTCGCCGCGGGCGGGGGCTGGAAGGCGGTCGGCGGCATAGGGCCCGAAGGGCCACCGGCCAGGGATCAGCAGCCGCAGTGGCAAGCCAAGCAATCCACCACAGCAGATGGACAGGGGCTGGAAGGCGGCCGGCGATCACCCGCCGCTGCTTAGGCCGCACCGACCGCGATGGCGATGCCAGACGGCCGCCCTCCCCTCCGTGGTCCGCACCTTCCGGGAGTCCTGCACCACCATCCCGGCCGCGTCGTCCCGGTCCAGGTCCGAGTCGTAGCCGCCCTCCACCGCCCGCCGCTGCATCTCCATGTCCACCTGTGGGCCGCAGCGGAGCCAGCAGTGGTGGGCCGACAGTGGTGGGCCGCAGTGGTGGGCCGCAGTGTGGGCCAGCAGTGGTGGACGCAGAGATGAACCCAACCGAAAGCTGGGCAGGTGGTGGAAGCCAGGCGATTATCGCAAGACAACGCAGTAGGCGGGTGCACAGCCTGCACCCCAAAGCCCTAATGCTGCAACCACAGCGATTTCCCAAGTAAGCCATGCTGATGCTGCAACAACCCCTCCAACACCCTACAGCACAACACCGCCCAAGACGCGAACCCCACGACCTCATGACCCCGCACTGACACCGCACTGACACCGCACGGATGGGCTTTTGCCAACCTCGCACTGCCGAATGCGAACTGGGCGCCGCTCACCTCCCCGCCAACGTGCCCCACTGCAGTCCCGGCCCCCCGTTTAGGACCCCTCTCCAGAGCCCCTCTCCAGCACCCTACCCCCCTCCAGCACCCCTAACCCACCTGCCGCTGGTACTCCTCGTAACGAGTCCTGTCGTACGCCCCGATCGCAACGCGCTGCTCGTCCTGGCCCAGGAGGCCCATGTGGCCGCGAGAGGCGGCGACGGTGCTGGCTCTGGCCAGGTGGTCGGGCGGCGTGCCCACCGGCACCTGCTCGTGCTGGGGCAGCCTGGAGGGGTGAGGTGGGGCCCCGCGGGCGGTGAGTGAGGTGTCGTGAGCTGGCGGTGTTGGTGGTGGCTGCAGCAATGTGACCCTCGATAGCATGTCGTGCTTGGAAGCGGTCGTTGGTCGTTAGTCGTTAGTTCGTTAGTCGAGAGGGACGCGTTAAGAGTGGAGTAGTACAAGAGCGGAAAGGTGCTCCGAGGGCGGGCCATGGACCCCAGTGAGCTACACATGGCTCCATGGAGGGGCGGGGGGGCGGCCACCGGGAGGGGGGCATCTACGGCTGCGGAGCTGTCGAAACACGGCCCCGCCCCCACCTACCTCTCCACGCTGTTAATCATGGCCAGGATCTGCTGCGCCTCCCCTGGACCCGGCGGCGGCGACATAGGGCCCGGAGCCGACAGCGGCCGCTGCATGGCCTCGGCGGCCTCGGGGCTGTTGTAGTAGGCTGCCGCGGAGTACTGCTGCTGTGGCGGAGGCGGCGAGTCGTAGTAGCCGTCCGCGTAGCCGCTGCCGCCTGGAGAGCCAACCTGATAGCCCCGTCGGTACGCGCTGCCGGGGCTCGCACTGGCGGGACGGTATCGGCCCGGCGAGGCGCTGGGGGAGCGGCTGTAGGGCGGCGGAGGGCCGAAGGCCCCTCGGCTGTAGGCGCCGCCGCCGCCGCCGCTGTAGTACGAGGGTCGCGAGGGCGAGCGGGTGCGGCGTGGTGGCGGGGAGGGGGAGGGGGAGGGCGAGCGGGACGCGACTGCGGATATTTGCTCGCTGCGGGCGATGACGTCCATGGCTCTTTGCTGGACCTGGAAGAGGAAGATCGCGGGGTTGAACGGGGGTGGCGTGCCGTGCTTCAAGCCTCACGCTGCATGGCTCGTGTGTGCCAAGCGGGTGTTTAGGGTTTCCATGGGCCGAATCCTTCCTTCCCTGGATCGAACCCTTGGGGTGCCATGTCCCACAGCACCCCTCATACTCCCTCCTTTCCCCGCTCACGGGCTCCCTCTCTACCCCACCTAAAACCCCGGCTAATTCCTGCCCTCCCTTTCCTGTGTCGCGTAACCGGGTAGTCGCGCCATCCCCCCCAATCCCTCGCAGCACCCAGCAGCCAGCCCACCTGCCGCGTCTCCTGCCGAAGCGTCTCGCCCTCCTGCTCCAGCTCCCGCAGTCGTGCACGTCCCGCCTCCCGCACCCGGGCCAGCCGGTCCACGTCGGCCGCCAGCTGCTGCGTGGTGGGCAGCGGTGAGGCTATCCGGTTGCGGGCGGAGGCGCGGGCAGCCCTGCGGAGAGCAGCCGGGTTGGCAGTGGGCGAGGGTTTGCAAAATAAAGGCCCGGTTACTCGACGTGGGAAGTGTCGTTGGCGCATGGACTTCGGTGGGTGAGGGGGTGAGAGGAAACCAAGCGCACCTCAGCTTCTCTTGCTGCAGCTTGCGGCGCTCGGCCTGCGACAAACCGGTGGGGATGCGGACGAGTGGGTGGGTAGGAAGCGAAGGCAGCATTAGGCCGGTTCAAAGTCCCATAGGGCGAATATGGGGGTCAACAGCCCACGTTAACGCAAGGCAGCTCGGGCTCAAATCTCGTGGCTCGCGACCTCTCCTTCCTCAGGGCGCAAAAGGCACCGCTCGCCGGCCCTCCAAAGCCATCCGTTCAAAGCCCCAGCAGCAGTGGTTGTTGTTGGTGGTGGTTGTTGGTTGTTGGTGGTTGTTGGTGTGGTGCGGCCAGGTCACACATCACACCTGCAGTGCCCGCTCTTGCGCCGGCGAGCGCACGTAGTGCTGCTCCGCCAGCGCGGGGTGCGCCTCATCGAAGGAGAAGTAGCGCTGCTGCACGGGCACGTGGGCGCCGTGCGAGCGGGGCTGCGAGAAGCGGTAGTCGGGCACACCGTCGGCCTCGCGGTGCTTGCGCAGGCGGTACCTGCCGGCGGGAGGGCGGGGGGGGGGCGGGGAGAAGTGTGAGGGGGCACGTGGGGCCACATGGAGCCACGTGGAACCACATGGAGCCACGTGGGACCACATGGAGCCACGTGGGGCTAGGTGGCGGTGGCTGCACCGGGGGACGGACATCGACGACACGGGATGTGGCGGAGGGGGAAGGACGGCCAGGTGCAGGCCGGCACCGGCTGCATGGGCGGTAGGGATGGCAGGGCCGGCGCCTAGGTATGCGAATATACTTAGTAAGGAGCACAGCAGTGAAGGCTTGCGGTCACTGCCCATGCCACCGCGTCACCTGGTCAGAACTCACCGCCCAAAGAACTCCTCCGACATATCTGACGCCCGAGTGGCATAACCCGGGGAGGCGCTGGCGCCGGCGGGCCCCGGAGAGCCGCCCGGGTGGCCCATGGGGGTGCCCTGCAGCGAGAGAGGGGGCACCGGGGACTGCGGCTGCGGCTGCCCGCGCGGGCTCAGCAGGGCGCCCGCCTCCTGCCTGACCCCTGGGTCGTTCAGCATCAGTGCGACGCGGGTGGCCTCGTCCACGTCATCAAGCCTTCGGACGGCAGCGGGGAGGGAACCGCCGGGACGTCATCAGCATGCTAGGCAGGAAACCCGCAAAGCGAGCCTAGAGCTGGCGTGAATCCATCCAACCAAAAACCAATTAAGCGGTACTTCTGGCCGATGCATTTTTCACCCTTAGTGCAAGCTGCGACGTGCCCTGTTTGTCCACATTCACTCCGCGCGGCTACAAACCCTGCAATACGCATAATTTACCCACATGCCCGCCCCACACTGACCCACATGCTCGCCCCACACTGACCCACATGCCCGCCCGCCCCACACTGACCCACATGCCCCCGCCACACTGACCCACATGCACGCCCCACACTGACCCACATGCACGCCCCACACTGACCCACATGCCCGCGCCGCCCTCACCGCATGTTCGCTATCCCGGCCGCCGGCGCCCATGCCGGCACACGCGGGTTGGACCGCGCCGCCGCGGCCCCACCGCCCCGGGCATCCACTGCCGAGGATCCTCGGACGCCAGCAGCACGCGACGCTCTGGGTGAGGGACTCGCCGACCGCCCCCCGCCGCGCCCTGGCCCCGCCGTGGCGGGGCGCCCGGATATCTTGGCCGCGATTCCACGGCCCCCCCGCGCTGCAGCCCGACCCGTGACGCCGTCCGACCCCACGTCCGAAGGCTGCTGCGCCGTCTGCGGATCCGACCCAACTGGGTCGCTGGAGAGCGGCTGGCTGGGGCTGGGGCTGCGGGACGCGCCGGCGGAGGAGGAGGTCGTGCGGCCGCCGGCGCCTGCGGGGGCCACCCGGGAGGGAGGAGGTGCGGGTGGCCAGGGAGTGCATGAGACGAGGGCTGCTGGCGTATCTTCCCCAGCTCAGCGCCAAGCGTGTGGGCCAGCGAGCGAACGCCTCCAGCCTGCAAGGGTGGAGCCCTTGTCGCAGGCGGCGGCCGACCCCGCTGGTACGGCGGCACTGAACTACCCAACAGCCCGCCAGTGGCCCTTCAGGACCGCTACAATTTTCACGCCATCGACTTCAACTGCCTGCCTATTACCCCTCACCATCAGGCCCCTCGGTCGCAGTCACACCAATTCTCCCCCTCCCCACCGCCGAACACACGGGTGTTTCCCTCTCATATCCCCCTCGCCACCGCCGAACGCACCTGCTCCCCGCGTCACGGGCACACCGGCACGGAAAGGCGGCTGCTCGATGCTCGGCCCCTGGTTGTACGACCGGCGCGGCGGCGTGGCTCCGCGGCTGTCGGAGGACCTGCGGTCGTTGGACGAGCATCCCTCTGGGTGAGTGCCCCCCTACGCGGTGGCTTTGAATCGCTGAGCGCGTCGTCCCTGTTCCCCATCCACCCAGCGCCCGGGTCAGGCCGTGCACGTGCCCCGGGTCATGCCGCTGCTAGCAGCACCCTTACCTCCCAGGAGATGTTTCCGACTCCGGGCTAATGCTGCGGCTGGGGTAGGCGCCGTAGGGTCGCCGCTGCGACGAGGCGTGTGGCGCATACTGGTGCGGTGAGTACTGCGCGCCGCTGCCGCTCATGCTGCCGCTACTGCCGACTCCTGTCGGGGGAAGGGCCGCGTTCGCACCGTCGTACCGGGGCCCGGAGCCGCACGTGCCGGTTAATGGGGGAGCTGCGAACCCACACCAGCGCTTGCCACTAGCCTCGCACAGCACCCCATACTGCTATCGAGCTCGCCCTAACTACTTGGCTTGAGCAACAAGAAGGATGTCGCATCGTGGAGGAGCACGAGGGGGGGAGTTCGTATTGCCGCGGGTGGTGATTCGCAACATGGGTCAGCTTACCCTGATCCCGGTAAGCCGCCTGCGGTGAGGAGTCGTAGGAGCCGGGCGGCGGCGAGGCCTCTGCCGAGGGGGGATAGGCGGCGGGGCTGTACGCTCCTGGGGAGCCACCGTCGTATGATACAGAAGCAGCACCTGCTGGCGGCCGGCCCATAGCGCGGGCGCGGACCGACGTCAGCAATCCGGTTATGGCAGTTCCTGGTTAACAATTATGCTGTTCAATGCGCATACGTGTAATGCCGGGCCCGGGAAAAGCCACCAGGAATCGCTGTCCTTTTGGCGTTGCATGTTGGAGATCGATGTAATCCTTTTGAGTTTAGCCACAATCTGCCCCGGCGCATCCCACCAGCCGAGTTAGCCAATGGGGCTGCCTGGCAGCATCCCCTGGCCAGATATTCACAGCCCTTTCAAGCTGCGTAGCAAATCCTTGGTTTGGGGTCCGACAAGCTCACCTGCACGACCCGATGCCGGCGAGAGCATGTCCTCCACGAGCAGGTCCCGAGCGTGCGGCGCAAGGCCCGAGGCGACAGGCCTGTCGAACTCGAAGAAATCCTCAAACTCGGGAGTGGGTCGCGGAATAACCATCTCTGAAGGCGCGACATACTCGCCCCGCATCCGCCTATCCTCGATAGCCTACATTGCAGTCAGGCAGCGCGACCACAATCAAGGGTTGCTAAAACATCTGTAATGGTTCCCTCGGTGTATGTGCAGCCAGCGCATAGAGCCTGATCTGCCAATAGCTGCCACATTGCTCGCCTGCAAGGTTCCAAGCGTCGCCAGCTCATCTGCCCCAAAGTGCCGGAGCACTGGGTTTCTCCTTCCATACATTCTTCCGCTCGCTGGTTATTTGTGGCAGTTGCCGACCGCTTCGGTCAACAGCAACTGACAGCTTGTTGCTTTCGGTAGTCGACGAGCGGACACATCATATGCTGTAGAAAATATGATAAAGGCAGACTTATGTGGAACATAACAGCTGCTCGGCAAGAGGACTGGATAGAGGATCGCTGCACGGCGTACAGCAAGTAGTAAAGAGCTGGTAGCATCGTAGCAGGGGCTGTTTGTCTCGCGTTTTTTAACTAGCCAACGCACAAATCGTAAGAAAGTTGTATACTGTACGCAAATCTTGGTATCGTGACGTCCGCACGCGTAGCTCGGGCGCCCCGGTGCAAAGTTGACAAAGTATTCGGCGTATTCGTGTTACCACCCTGAACCACGACGAGGCCGTCGAGCATGCACCAAAGACGTGTTGACGACGGCATTACTACTTGCTAATCTCCTTCGCCCGAGCAAATGGCGTAACCACCACTGGCAATCTCATCACGTCTCACCCTTGGCCATAGTTCCTCTGCCAATGTCGTTGGTCCGTAGTGACAGTTGTGTCCCCGTTTGCCGGCCGAGACGGTCACGACGCCGTCTGAGGCGTCGTTGCTGGACACGAACCGTGTTGGACAAGGGTTTCCCCTGCCCTAGATCACAGTAAACCGCCTGTTCCCGTACCGATATTCCATGAATGTTCAGTTTGTAGTCATCTACCGTCTCGAACCGTTTCAGGGACGCACTACATTGTCTTCAAGTCACTCCTCAGTGACCCACGGGCCCCCCTTGTCGCCAAACCCCTAATGGACGCGCAGCGTGCTGCTAGGCCGGCCCTGCCCTCCTCGACGGTCGTCCATTCTCTCCCATCTTTCTCGCCCTCATGCACCACTCGCAATCCCACCGTCGCACTGGCCGGCGTCGCCCTTAGCATACTGAAGTGCAGCGCTGCAGTCCATCTCCCATGATTGCCACGGTGTACGGCCGTGGTTAGCGGCAAAAGCCCAGCATGCAAATTCCTGGTTTGCTTCCATTTGGATACCTGCACAACCTGACGTTTTTCACTTGCAAATGTCCGCATCTTTTCGCTGTTGGTGCTAGAGCATAGATGGACAACCTAGGTTGGACTTCCTCTTTGCATGCGACACAGAATCGGTTTTAATATAAAGACCTGCTTGCTGTAGTACGTGTTTGGTAATATAGACGGCTCGTTCTCAGCGTTCAGAACAAGGCCTTCCGTTCCATCTGCCGTTATTGGTTTCGGTGAACGTTGCTGCAGCAAATTCTTGGCAGCGTACAGCGATATACGGACGCTTTGATAAGCCGGAGTTAGCTCCTTCTGTGGGGCCTAACTGCGCCGCCCAAAATGGGCGGGTCGCGGAGCAGGTCCCGCAGCGCCGACCGTGGTCGGTGGGCTGACCGAGACAGCAGTCGTAGAGATCGTAAAAAGGATTATGGACGCGATCGCCGCGACCGCAGTCGCAGCCGTGACCGCGAGGGTCGACGGGCCCAAGACCGCGACAGACGAGCCAGCCGCAGCCTCAGTCGGGAACCCCGGCGTGACCCTAGCCCTCGGCTTGAAAGACAACAACCTGCCGGGCTTCCGCGGGGCAAATCACGTGAGGTTGAGGAGCGCCACCGGACCGGGCGCAGCGACGACGGCGACCGCGGCCATGAGCGAGACCGGGACAAAGACCATGACAAGCCTCGGGATCGGGATCGCGACCGGGATCGAACTCGCGATCGTGATCGGGACCGCGGCAGGGATCGAGGACATGACCGGGACCACGACCTCCACGACCGGCCTGCAGCTCGAGACAGGGACCGGGATCGGGATCTTGACCGTGTCCGGGAGGCCGATAAAGTCGAGAAGCCTCGTGATCGCAGCCGCAGCCCGGAGCATGAACGCCGTCGCTGGGGCTCCCCACGCCGCGACGACGGCGGCGTTGCTCCAGGGAAGGACGCCGGGGACGGGGCGACACCTGCCGGCGGCGACCAGCGGCGGCGCCGCTGGCGCAGCCCCAGTCCGCCGCCGGCACGGCACGCTGGAGGCGACGGACCCACGGGTCACGGCGACGCCGGCGTCTGGAATAACCCGCCGCCGCCGCCATTCCCGGCGGGTAGGTGCCTCGGTGCTGACACGGGGTCGGCTAGTCGGTTGATTCGTTGGTTGGTTGGTTGGGGTGGGTTGGAGCGGTGGTGGAGCTCGGCCCTCGCAACACAACGGGTAAAGTAGTTCCTTGCGAAATATTTTCAAATGAGGTTTGCGCCCAAGGTGTCTCGGAGGAGCCCACGCCGTGTCCTCCCACCTCTCCGCCGCCCTCGGGCCCCACCCAGGCCGCCAGCCCCCTCCCGCGCCCCTCTCCACCGCCCCGCCCCCCGTGGGATCCATCCATCGCGGCACCGTGCACACCATCCGGCCCTTCGGCATCTTCGTGGCCATACCCGGGTACCGCCGCCACGTCATGGTGCACAACACGCAGGTGGGGCAGGGGGGGGGGAGTACCTGTGGGAGGAGGAGGAGGAGGAGGGGGGAGGAGGGGCAGGGGGGGCACCTGCGGGAGGAGGAGGAGGAGGGTTTCGAGGAAGAGGGGCGGCGTGAAAACCGTTGACACAAGGAAGAGGGGCAGGGGAGGTGGAGGGAGGAGTCCTGGGAGGAGCAGGGAGAGGGACTCGTACGAGATGCAATGGCGGCGTGTGGTCCAGACCGGCGCCGGCAGGGGCCTTTTGAGGAACGAAGCTGGTTTCCAAGTGTGCCGTGTTGTGGCTGTGCTGTGCTGTACTGTGCCGTACCGTGCCGTGCCGTACGACGCCCCCTCCCTGGCGCGCAGGTGAGCGACGAGCTGCGTTTCACCCGGGATGACGACGAGGACGCCAAGGTCAAGGCGCTGGAGTTCTACTTCCCGAAGGGCGAGCCGGTAGGGGGGGCGGCGGGGTGGGGCTTTCGGGAGCACTCTGGGGCAGCGGCAGGGCGGCGGGGTGGGGCTGTCGGGAGCACTCTGGGTTCCTAATTTCCAGGGGGCTACAGCCTCATGCCGACGAGCGGGGGATGGCGAGAGGAAAAGAACGATAGCAGGGCTGAGGTAAAGGAAGGGCGCACCCGCGATGTTACTGGTATCTGTTAGGAGGGACCGTCCGAAGCGGTGTTGGCCCCTCCAGCATCCTAAGCTCCGCCCTGCGCCGCCCTGCGCCCCTGCCCTGCGCTGCCCTGCGCCCCTGCCCTGCCCTGACTGACGGGTCCTGCGCGCCATTACTTCCTGACGAAGGTGTGGGTCAAGGTGACGGAGGTGGCCCCGGACGACCGCAACCCGGCCGAGATGAGGCTCAATGGGAGCATCCGCGCAGTGGACCAGGCCAGCGGGACGGACCTGGACCCCGAGGGGCTGATGGCGGCGGAGCAGCATGGCGGGGGAGGCGGCGGAGGCGGCGGCGGAGGGGCTGGAGGCAGGGGGAGAGGTGAGGGATGGAGGGGGAGGAGAGGCAGGTGACGGGGTCGGAGTACGGGGTACCCAGGGGCTTGCGAGGAAGACCCGTGCACGTGAGAAATGCCGTTTAGAACAGAGGTTTCGAGATGCATAGTACCCGGGGCCGGGGTTACAGGGTGTTGAAGCGGGAGTGGTGGGGGGGGCTGGTGAGTTGGGCAGCATGTAGTGACGTGTGTAGTTAGAGGGGGGGAGAGCTGGTGGGTTGGGCAGCGTGTGGTGGTGTGTGCAGTTGGAAGGGGTGAAGGGCCAGGACAAGGTCGAGGGAGTGTGGCGAGGAGTAGCCAAGCAATCCCTCAGTCCGAAGTGCCTTACTTATTCGCTGGAAAGGACATACCGGTGCCTGCAACCCCGCGCATCGCCTCGCCACTTCCCTAGTTACTTGAGGCCTCCAGGCGACGGCCCTATGTCGCTCCGAAACCAGGCCCTGCAACGCCCCACGTGCACGCATTCCCAGGCGGCCCCGAGACCGACGAGCCCCCCGAGGTGGGTTCCGTACACCGGGCCGTCGTGAAGCGCATCGAGGCGTACGGCGTGTTCATGGCGCTGGAGGGCTACCGCCGCCACGGCCTCGTACACACCAGCCAGGTACGACACGGTGTACGAAGTTGTACGGCAACGTGCGGAAGTGCGCGCTGGCCCCACTGGCTCCACTGTCTGGCCCCTGTTCGTCCCTCTTTTCACCCTCTTGACCCTGTGGCTGTTGCCAGGTGTCCAACTACATGAGCTTCACGCGCGAAGATACTGACGAGCAGAAGAAGTCGGAGCTGGCGGGGGTGGTGTCGGTGGGCGAGCAGATGTGGGTCAAGGTGAGGCGAGCTGGTTCCGTGCCATGCCTCACACGCTCCGGGCACAGAGCAGCACCCGCCGCACACCTCTGTTGCCAGACCTACCGCGGGGGAGGGCATGCATGCTGAGCGCGGCCTCACCGACCGTAAGGACGTCGTTTGCTTAAATGTCGTACGGCCGCGCCGCTGCTCGTCCAGGTCGTTGAGGTGGCCGCCGACGAGGCTCGCGGCGGTTACAAGATCGGTTGCTCCATCAAGCTCGTCAACCAGGCAAACGGGGAGGACCTCGACCCCAGCAACATGAAGTAAGACAGGGTCGGGGCGTGTTCTGTACCACATAGAGAGCCCGTTGATGAAAACAAATGTCCGACACGATCGCCGTTGGCGCAACGCTGGCTCAATAAGCCCCACAAGCCCCAGCTGAATAAAACCACATGCTGAGTGTGTCACACTCACTCTGCCGTAGGTACCGCCCTCGGGATGCTCCCGGGCGCGGCCCGGGCGGCAACGCAGCCATCGGAGCGACTGCTGGCGAGGTGGGGAAAGGTGAGCAGCAGCGGCAACAGCCGCGTTGCCGGGGGCGCGGGTGCTTTGCTGGTCAGGGCTCGCTGCCCCGGCGGTGGGTGGGTTGCGAGGAAGACCCGTGGGCGGTGGGTGGGTGGTTGGGTGGCAGCTCTTGGGGGAGCGGGACCCTCCGGGCCCACAACATGACGTCATCAATCGTTGGCGAACGAATGAATTTCGGCCGTCCGGCGACCCAGTGGGAGCTTTGCCATCTCTGCAGCTACTCAGGTCGCATCGCCATCGCGATGCCCGCCGTGCATTCGTACGCGCGTAATACCCCATCCCCATGTGTGTGCTCCGGAACCACCAGGCGGCAAGATCGACTGGGGCCACCTGGCGGCGGACACCAAGCTGTACGTCAACGAGAAGGTGGCGGCGCAGTATAAGCTGCTGGAGGAGGAGCCGCAGCGGCCGCCGGGGCTGCCCGGGCTGCAGGGCCTGCCGGGACCGCCGCCGGGAGGAAGGGGAGGTAAGTTTGGTGGGGGGTCTGCGGCGTCGCGGCGCGTCGGTTGGCGGACAGAGAGGGATCCTCTGGCCAGGCGGTTGTTACGAGGTGGTTGTTACGAGGTGGGTTCTGTGCTTCCTGCAAACACAAACCCTGTACACGTGGATCATCTTGCCTTGCGTCGTGGAAACATTTCCAAGGGAAGCCCGTACACCTGTACACGCCTGTCGTAGTGGGATGACACAGTAATGACGTCATCCGCCGTACGCCTACGATTATCTTCCCTGATACAGGCCCCGGCCGGCCTGGTCCGCCGTCTTCAGGACCCATGGGTCGCGGCCGCGGCTCTGTGCTGCCGGCTTGGATGACGCAAGGGACGGCTGGCGGAGGCGGCGGGCCGCCCGCGCCCGGCTCCCTGCCCGGGCCGCCACCGCAGCAGCCGCAGCAGCAGCCGGCGCAACATCAGCTGCCCGAGTCGTCCAAGTTCGAGCTGGTGGGGGGGCGAGATCGGGATGTGGATCCGAGTACCCTGCTCCTGGACTTGATGGGAGGAGGCGGAGGTGGCGCCAAGATCAGCAGCATTGAGGAGGCCCTGGCAATCCTCGAGGCGCACGGCGGCGGCCGGAGCAAGGGCTCCAAGAAGGACAAGGACAAGAAGGGGAAGAAGGACAAGGATAAGAAGGGGAAGAAAGACAAGGACAACAAGGGGAAGGACAAGAAGAGCAAAAAGTCATCTCGCAAGGATGACGGCGGCAGGCGGGGGAGGAGCAGCAGCAGCGGCAGTGACAGCGACGGCGGGCCGCCCGGGGACCGCCGGAGGTGATCACACGGCAGCTAGCGCGTTGTTGGGAGGCTCGGGTTGTGGCTGACCGGTGACTGGAGCCTAGGACGTGGTGTGGTCATGTGGAGGTGCCTGTCGCGACCTTCAGACGCAGGGCCATGAGGACTGGAGCTTGGGCTGTCTGTGCTGGGATGGACTGTACCTGGGGCAGTGGCTGGCGTGGCTAAAAGGAAAGGCCGCGGACCAGGTTTTGCCGCAGTTTTTGAGAGGCGTCGCTTGCACGGCTTGCGCCGTTTTGCTGCCCCACCATAGCAAGAGACGCGATGCGGCATGTTGATGCGAGCACATGACGCCTTGTGAGACTCCGAGCGGTTTCGGTCGAGTGGCGCTGGTGGTGCTGAGGACTCTTGAGGAGGCAGCGTTGGATGTCGGCTCGGCCGCTCCGAGAGAGGCTGGTGGCGGTTAGTGGGTCGGGTCGGTCGCTCCCAGCCGCTGCGAAGCAGGGCAGCTCAGGGCAGCGCAACAGCTCGTCTGAAGGGCGTTCGCGAGCTGTCAACACAGCGGCCGCGATCCAGGCAAGCATGCTCATTACGCAGCGCCGTAACGCACGGCCGTCGATCTTCGCGGTCATCCCTTCTGCCAAACCGCCGCCTCTGCAATACCCCCAAACAAACCTTTGCAAAACCTACGCTATAAACAAATACAGCAGCAAGGAAATAGTTGCGGCGCAAGTTGGTTTTGCAGGCAATACGTCCTGTCGCTTATCCACGTGCAGCTCGGGTAGCACTCTTTTGCCGCAAAGCCACAACACAGCCTGCAGCCGCACTTCTGAGCGGCCGACCCATGGGTCCAACAGCAGCAGCCGCAGCGGCGGCGCCCAAGCGCGATCCGGACGCCGCCGTGGCGCTGCTGCACGCCGCGGGTGATGACCAGGAGGCTCTGGCGGAGGCCATTGCGGAGGCTGCGTTTCTGGAGGCCAATCCCGGGGACCACCGACAGAAGCTGAGGGGTGAGGAAGGACATGCAAAGAGGGGCTCAGCACCAGCCCCGCCGTGGGCGCTTTTCTTCCGTTGCATCGCCGCACCGAGTTAAGCTGTCGAGTCAGCAAATAACGTAACCCCAGATTCCGCCTGCTACCGATGCCCCGGCCTCTGCCACCCCGACACTCTTACGATACCGTGCTCCCCCCTTGCCATGCTGCGGATCCAACTTGGATCTGGCCTGGATCGTGTCGTGTGGATCGGGCCCTGATGGGCGCGGGGCTGTAGCCGCGCGCACCCGCCTCCGGCACCTCGCCGCCGCCGCCGTCCGGGCTGACGGCGCTGACCGCTCCCCCCATGCCAAGGCGGAGTACTCTGCGGAGGAATTCCAGCGGCTCACGGGTGCGGCTGCGGTGCGGGTAGCCGAGCACTTTGCCCCGGGCGCGTGCAGTGCGCTTGTCAGTGCGGCGGGTTGCAAGGAAAACCCGTGTACGACTGGAAAATACCGTTACGAACAGCCGTTTGGATACGAAAGGGGGGATTCTCGTGGAACGCTGGGGGCTTCCGTGGGGCTTGGCGGCGCCGTTGGGCAAGCTCGGTAAACCGCTGTCTTCGGACTCAGGCCGGCTGAGTGCTATCCTGTAACGTGAGCCCTTCTCCATGGACCCCGTCCCGATGGCACGGCTGGCGCGCAGGCCAGTACGAGAAGCTAAACTGGCGCATGGTCAGCAAGCCGGGCGGTGCCACCGTCAAGCCGGACGACTTCTACCGCTTGTACGCGCTGCAGATGCAGGTGAGGCTGGCGTTTTAGGAAGACCCGTGGATGCGAGAAAAACTGTTTAGGACAGACGTTTTGAGATGCATGCGGGCGGGCGGGGGCCGCAGGGGCCGCAAACCCGCGGACTCGTAACCAGGTGGGACCGATAGGTTGGTGGTAGTGGTACCTAGAGTTCACGGCTGCACCCTTATCGCCCACCCTCCTCCACGCTTGCCCCCTTCGCCGCCCCACGGTGTATGTTGCCTCCACCCCACACATGTCTATATTTCCCCCACCCGCCACATGTGTATTTCCTCCCACCCACCCCACCCCACGGCCCCCCAGGCCACCCAGGGTGACAACGCCACCGAGCGGCCCATGTGGGCGGAGCGCGGCGGGCTGGACTTCGAGGGCCGCTCCCGCTGGGACGCCTGGTCGGCCCTGCGCGGCACGGACCCCGACAAGGCGCGCCTGCGCTTCGTGAAGCTGTTCCACGAGTTCAGCCCGGGGGCGCTGTACAAGGACTCCCGGGCTGCGGTGCTTGCGGAGGTACATGGCGCGGCGCCGGCGGGGCCGTAGCGGGGGCCGTGGGGGCGGGTATACCGGAGCTGGGAGGGCTGAGAGGCCGCCGCGCTCGGGGCTGAGACCAGGCAAGCGGGAGAGGTGCGCTGGAGGGATGGCACGCTGTGGGTGGTGGTGGTGGTGGTGGTGGCGGCGTTAGCTGGAACGCATGTTTGGCGCTGTGGCGCGGCAGCGAGGTGCAGAGACCCCGGGATGGCCTCAACAGCGAATGGGGGATGCGGAGAAGGCAACGCCAGGATATTGTTATGGAGAGGCAGCGGCGCTGAGGTGTTGGCGGCCTGGTTGTGTGGAATCGAATCCCCTGGATGTTGTTTGTTGGACGGGGCTGTGGTCTTTGTTCGGGCCAGGCGTGAGCGGACCCGACGATATGAGACGTGTGGGCCGTGTCGTATCCACTTCACGTAGAGGTCGGGCCTGTACCGAGCCACAACTGAACCCAGGGAACTGCTGAGTGTTTCGCAAAAACCTCTACACGAGAGCCTCCGCGGCTCGTTGTGCACGTCTATCGCTTTTGCACTTTCGCGTCAGTGTCCAAACACAGCTGCCTCGCCTGTCTCACACCCAGTCACTTGTCACTTTCCCCCACCATGTCTCATGTCTCAAGTCGCCCGCGTACATGGTCGCCAGGGCCCGACCAGAATACCTATACACAGCCCACAGAACCCGAGCACCACCATTCCCAGCAAGCGCTCCCCAGCAGCCGAAACCATTCAATATCCGCCTCGTTTGCCGGGGCGCGTCTCTCCATCACGGACACCAGCATCTACCCACTAGCCAAGACACACACATACACACCAAGCGACTAGAGTGGAGAACAGGTCTTCGTTGGAGCCAGAGCTGTACGGGTCCCACTCTGCAAACAGAGACTCCGTCATTCTGACTGCGTCTCTATTTGCCCGGGGTACCATAAATGCGGTCGCAAATGTGCATGGTCCTAATTAGCTCTGTCGGGCTGTCCACCCGCAAAGGGGGTGCTTGCAGCCCCAGCGGGGCCCCGACCCACGGGTCGTCGTCCCAGAAACCCACTCTTGTCTTGTCAACACCCTCCTCGTGCGCGTGAAGACGGCCCAGCGCCACCACCACCACCGCCTCCTCCTCCTCCCCACCCAATGCAGCCCCCTTTCTGCCGCCGCCCATCCTACTGTCAGGCCCCACATGCCCTCCACCTCCTCCTCCTCGCTGGTGAAAACACATACAAGAAATACCAGGGCTGTCGCGTCAGCGACGCCCGCCCGCCCTCGGATCCGACCCGATCAAACCAGATCGTATCAGGGTAGGACCGATCAGACCAAATCAGGTTTAGATGTCTGCGAGCGTCTGAGGGCGCTGGTAGTCCCAGATGAAGATGCCACCTTCCGTGCCCACCGATACGATGCGCTGCTTGTCCGGGGTGACCCCCACGGCGGAGATGGCACCACTGTGCGCCACCCCCACGAAGTAGCAGTGGCCCTCGTCGTAGCCCCACAGCTTAACAAGCTTGTCGCCGCCACCAGACACGATGGCCTCACCGTCGCGGTCGACTGCCAGCGCGTTGACCTCGTCGCCGTCGCTGCCGTCGATGATGCGGATGGCGTTGCCGTCGTAGGCGTCCCAGTAGGTGACCTGCGGCGGGTCGGGGCCGGCGGCGGCGGCGGGGTTAGGAACCATGCGGGGCGCTAAGGCTGGGGCAGGGGCTGGTTGGCATGGATCCCTCCCCCAGGGGCAACCGTTGATGAGGTCTCTCGAGCCACCTGCCCTCACCTGCCCCCACCTGCCCCGTCAGCAGCCGCGAGCCGGGCTGTCCTGAACTCCCCACCAGCTCCCCTGCCTTCCATGACGCTTTGCTGCGCCCCTCCCCTCCCAGCTCCCTTGCCCCTGGAGCGGATCCCCCCCCGCGTCCTCGGTCCTCCCTCTCTCCTCAAACCCGCCCCAGCTCTCCAGCTGCCCTGCCCCCACCACCCACCGAAGGTCGACAATCCACATCCGACGCTTAGTTTCCTCAACCAAGTTCTCAACCATGCAACTCCAAACGTACGCCCCGAACGGTTCTTCCTTCGGGTGCCCCACGGGTTTTCCCTGCCCCTCCCCCGCCCACCTTGCGGTCGGTCCCCGTGGTGACCAGCTGCGACTCATCCGGGTGGTAGACCACCGACTTGAAGAACGTGTTGGAGAAGAGGCTGGTGCGGCGCTTGTATGTGTGCATGTCCCAGATGATGCACGAGCCGTCAGAGGAGGCGGACACGCACTCGTCGTCGGCGGCCTTGATGCGGATGCAGTTGACGGGGCCCTTGTGGTCCTTCATGGAGGCCTCGAGGGTCTGCGGGGGGAGCGGGGCGGGGATGAGGGGGGCGGGTGGGTTGGGTGAGGGGGTTGGGGTGAGGGGGGTCGGAAGGCCCCGCCGGGGGTGCTGGAATCATAGCAGCAGGGGAACGATCATTCGTATCATTTGGGACCGATACTGCTTTGGCCACCATACCTAACACCTGCTTTGCTGCTCTGCCGTCCCCACCCCGTGCTGCTGTTGCTGAACTGCTGGCGCTCACCTGGGATGTGCGGCCCAGCCGCCACGCGCGCACCATGCCCTCCTCGCCGCCGCTAATGATCTTGGACGAATCTGAGGTGGAGGCGATGGCGGTGACGGCCTTTTGGTGTGCGTCGTTGATGGTGAAGATCAGCTTGCCGGATTGCGGCCCGAAGGCGCGGATGCGGCCGTCCGACCAGCCGGACAGAATGGCGGCGCCATCCTGGAGGAAGGAAGGAAGGAAGGCAGAGGGGAGATAGGGAGAAGGGGATGATGAGGAGATGCGTTGCGAGGAAAGAGTTCGGCGTTGAAGCCCCCCGTGCGCCTTCACACTCAGTGGAGCCAAAACAAGCAACGCGACGTGCACCATACATCAACACACTTATCTTCCTCTGCTGTGTACGACGGAGAGCTTGCATTCGCGAGACGCTCCCTCGTCGCCGTCGCTGGCCTGCCCTCCCTGGCCCCTTCCCGGCCGTGACCCTCTCCGCCTCACCGTCGTGAAGGCTATGCAGTGGCACTCCAGGTTGGGCACCGCGATGCGCAGCAGCTCGCGGCAGGTGGACAGGTGCCACACTCGGATGTAGCCGGTGCCGCAGGTGGCGAACACCTCGGAGTACTCGTGGGGGAAGGCCAGGCCGTTGATCTTGTCGGAGTGAGCCGTCTGAATGAGCTCCTCCTTGAGCCTGGGGGAGTAGGGGGAGGAGCGGAGAGGAGGGAGAGGAGAGGCCAGGGGACGTCAGGAGGCGTGCAGTGTGGGTGAAGGTTTAGTACTGAGCATACTGAGTACGTAGGTACGGGGTGATTAATGACGGAAAACAGAAGCCGAGGGATAGTAGAAGGCCTGTCAGTCCGACTACTGCATGTGTCTGTGCCGAGTTGCTGCTTGGTTGGTCATATAGCCGAGACAGGGTCGCTAGCCGCGGGCGCAGCTCCACCTCCCTGCTTTGCTCTCCGCAAACGGCGTTCCGCTTCGCGCGCCCCTTCCCAACAGCGCCTCTCCGGCGCTCCCGCAGCGCTCGAGGCTGCACGCGCACATGCCGTCAAGGCGGCAACAGCCTCACAATGAGCGGCTACCTCCCCGGCCTCCTAAACACGACCCGACCGTCCACTGGCCCGCTGCGGCGCATCCGAGCAGCCGTGTTGCTCCGAGCAGCAGCATGCATTCTTCGAGGCACCGATGGCCGGGCGCTCCAAAGTTTAGGGTCTATCAGCCGGCAGCCGTCCTGGAGCTCACTCTGCCGGTGCCGCCCTATCTTCCGCCACCACTACTGACCGCCATCTGCTAGCGCTCCCCGAAGGGACAACGCCAACAGCTGCGGGTTGCGCCCACCATCCCTCCCTCCTTCCCCCCGGGGCCAACGTTACAGGGCTGCGTGCTAATCCTCGGCACACGAGGCGGTCCGCCGAAGCGCAACCGCAACACGCCCGGCAGCCATTCGGGCGCATCATGCGCGACAGCCCGTGTGTCGTTTGGGTTGATGTGCCCGCCTTCCATGTAACGGCTACCAGGTAGCAAGGACCGCGACGGCCGTGCTGCTGGTGCAGAGCAAACCCCCTTGCCCCCCGCGCTGCTGGTGCCCCTACCCCCCCTTTTCGCCGGGCTTCCTCCAAGCCCTCCCTACCCCCCGCCCGGTGTCCATGTCGTACTTGCTGGTGGCCGGCTCGTACGTGACCTTGTAGATGTTGCACATGTCGGTGCCCACGTAGAAGGTGAAGGCGCGGTTGGTGATGTCCGCCAGGCTGATAGACGTCACGGCGCCCTCCACCCGCGTGATCGCGAGGGAGGCCATTTTGCGGAGCAGCTTGGGGTTGGTGTTGGACGGCTCCGGAACCGTGCGGAGCACCTGAGAGGGGAGGCCAGGTAGACGGAGCGCGGTCGGGTCGAAGGGAGGTCGGAGAGGCGGAGGCCGAGCAGGGCAGGCGGGGGGAAGGGGGCCCGTACGAGCCCATGTATGGCGTTACCCGCAGCGGGGGGCTTCCATTGCCGTGTATTGCTGCCTCCCCTCCTTGCTCCGTCACGATCACAACCACCACCACCATCACTACCAGCATGACGCCTCACGCGCCGTCCCTTCCAGCCCTAACACTGCCGGTGCGTCCACACCCCAGGCCACACCTCCGGAGAGCCGCTGGGGTCGGCCGTATCCCCCGGGCAACCCCACGTGTTCCCCCGCCCCACGTGTTGCGACGTTGTGAACGAGGTAACTCCTCAAACGACAGCCAGCACAGTGGGGTCTGTGCTCCAGGGGACCCGCATCCAGGTAATAAGGTAGATAGGTAGCTAGGCAGGGAGATGCGAGGACAGTCTTGCACAATCGCAACAAGGCAGGCGCACTGGCCTGACAACAGCTCAGCACTACCCACTCGCCCGCCCACCTAATCATGCGCCCACCCGCCCCCGCCCAGCCCAGGGGCTTCTTGCTGTGCCGTCGTCTGGCTGACGCAACGAGCCAGCAGACAGCTTGTGGCATGCGCTTTCCGTCCATGACGGCGGTTCGCATGTGTCGATGCCATGATGTTCATGCTGTTAGGGTGCCTCCGGGTGACACCTCCGTGCTGCTTGCCGGGGCGCGACGCCCACAGCCCGGGTCCTACAAAACCCACCCACCCACCCACGCCAACGCCACCCACCCACCCACGCCAGCCAGCCACCCACGCCAGCCACCCATCCATCCGCACGAGCTTTCCTCACAAACCAACCCAGCGGCCGGAACCACGCCACCCAGCCAGCCACCCACCTGCAAGGATCCGTCTCCTCCGCCCACCAGCAGGTCCCCTGTGGGCACCTCGCACGAGGCAGTGACGCCCAGCTGCACGTTGCCCTTGGCAGGCCCCGTGTTCTTAAACAGGACGTGGTCCAGGGCAATCTGCGGGGTCGGGGAGGGGAGGGGTAGGGGTGCGGCCATCACGACCCGGGGTGGCGACCTGCCAGCTGCCGGGCGCCGCTGGCGTAGATCAGCGGACTTGAACCCTTGTGCCTCTGCGAGCTAGCGCAACGCGCGGCGTCTGTGCCGTCGCTTGGCAGGCACCCGCTTGGTAGCCCCGCCTTGCGCCGTTATAAGCATGTTTCGGCTGTGCAGCGTGCCACCGGGTGCGACTGCGAGCTGTGTGGCGGGTGGGCGCCGTGCGCACCAGGGGGAAGGAAACCAACGCCGTACATGGCCCTGCTGGTGCTGGTGGTGGGGTGACGCGCACGTCTGCTTTGCCCCCCCCAAGCTGGTGCCGCAACCATTGTCGGAAGGCAATGCGCCTGCTATCCTATCCACGTCGTGTAACCGGGTCGTTACGGCGCCCCCGCCCCAAAGCTGATGCCGCGCAAACACCAGCTAGCTCAGCTGTCGAGCGCAACGGGGGGGGGCCAGCTACGCGGCAGCGGAGCTCCTCCAGGCGCCCATTCAAGGCCTCGACGCTCCGAGACCACGCCCGCGAGCACACTGGGGCAGCGCTTACGATGCTGGAAGCCGCGCAGGGTAGGGCCAGGACGGTGCTCCAAACCCGCCAAGCAAGTCCTGGCTCACCCAAAGGGCACGAGCATAGCACCTAGGCTTGACGCTGCGGGCAGCTGTTTCGGTTCCCCCACTCCCCCGGCCCTCCAGCATTCCCGGCATCGTATACTACATGATGGGGCCCGTGGGATGAAAGGGGGGCGGCCCACCTGCAGGACATCGCCAGTTGTGGTGCCACAGTGCACGTACTGGTCGTTGTTGTCGATGCAAATGGTTTTAAACACGCGTTTTAGGGTTCCCAGGCTGGCGTCCTGCGGCCGCAGCTTGTTGTTGACTGCGTCGTACGTCCACACGTTGAGGTTGAAGTTGCCGGCCGTGACCAGCTTGTCGTTGCTGTTGTTGAAGAACTTCACGCACGTGGTGAAGTTGGTTGCGGTGGGGCTGCCGCAGATGGCGTTCCCAGTGCGCACATCCCACAGCACCTGTACCCCGAAAGATGGGGGTTGGCGTTGTCAGGGTCTGTGGGCGAAATTTCTGGCACACATGTGTGGGCGCATGTCCGGCCGAACCCCGGGACGGCACTTACCAGTGCGTTGTCGTCCTGTCCTCCGAGCGATGCTAGGTAACGCTCATCGCAAGAAAAGTCCAGCGCCTGAACCTTTACCTGCAGGACGGCAGGACAAGGCTGTGACGACACCGACGCAGCAGATCCCATGCCCGACCGTCCGCACCTTGTGCAGCGCCATACGGTGCAAAAGCTGCTTTGACTCCAGGTCCCAGATGATAATGTCTGCTGTGAAACCCATGTACGTTATTTGTCCCGTCGCCAAGTACTTTCCCGAGCGTGAGAGCGCTAGGCAAGACACCTGCGAGTGCACGGGGCGCGGCCGCGCGTTGACGACACAGTCGTAGAAGCACCGTTGAGCTTCCATATCCACCTATGCACCTTATCGCTATGTCCTTGCAAGAACTCTTGTGACCGCGGGTCCGTTCGGTCGCGCAGGACGATTGTGCTGCCCAGTGGGTATATGATGGTGCGTCCGTCGGGATGCACAAGAAGGCCATTGTCAATTTGACCCCCAAATCCTATCACCGAGTTGAGGACTAATGGCTCCGCCATCCTTGCCCCCGGTTTCCGGCAAGAGGCTTGCGTCAATAGAGTGTAGGGCGGCCGGTAGAAAGTTAAGAGGCAATGCTCGTATGTCAAGATGTTAGCAGTAGGCAACTAGATGACAACGCGTGAAATTAGTGCTTCGCTAGAGAGTATCGCGGCTTCCTAAGTCTTATAAGAGCAGTCGTACAAACCTTGCATTTTGCCCCAGCATTGAGCACCCAAAACATCAAATTTTGCATCAAGCCTTCAATGCATGCTGCATTTACATCAGACTGTTTGTCTTTCTCCGTGAGATGCAGCTGTACGCTCCGATGGCACTTCAATCATCGCCTTGCCTGTGCTTATGAAATCAGACCCGTCATCAAAACCATGCAACACCAAGGGCTTGGGTGAGGTTGTAGCTGCACCGATTGACGAAGCAAACCCAAGTTGATGGTGCACACACGCACCATCTGTTGATGGGTCAACGGACAGTGATCGCCCGTGTCTCAACGGCAGCCCGGGGAGCCCCTGCAGCGGGCATTGCGGCCGCGGTAGTACCAGCCGCGTTTGTACACGCTGAGGCCGGTGGCTTGCCCCTGGAACTCCCTCGGCCCCCAGCAGCACGAAGTTGCACGGTAGGGCGGAGAGGTCGCTCGGCAGCGGCGCGCGGCAGAAGGGGCACTTTCACTACACACGGAAAACAGTGGAAATGCAAAATTCGGTTAGATTGGGCTCAAGCGGCTGCGGCTTGATGATGATACCGTTACACTCAACTTCCTGGATTTGATGGGCCTGCTCACTGACGCTACAACCTAGAGCCAACCGCCCAGCTGTCCGCTAACCCTGTCCGCTCCCCTACCCATCACAAACACTCCTGGAATAGGGACATGTCTGCATCGTCTGCACACACACGAGCCAAATCAGGAAGTCATGCTCGCTTCGGGGGTTTGCTTCTGGAGCTTGTTGGTGGGCCGGGGCTCTGTACCGAGGACTAAGCTGTAGGTTGGAATATAATTGGTTGAAGTTGTCCCTTCCGAAGCGTGCGCTTGGACGAGGATGCGCGTCGTACCAGTCGTATAAGTGTCTGCCATTACCGTAATCTGTCTTACAAGCGCATGAGTACGGTCCGAATCTTCATGGGTGCCTGCATACGTCCCACAGTTCAGGTGCTCACTACCAGGAGACACCACTGAAGCCATGGAAAACATTCCTTACTGCTTTCCCTGCTGCTCTTCGGCTATTTCAGCCTTGCTCCTGCTGCCTTTCGGCTACTCCAGCCTTGCTTCATAGCACGCTGAGTGTATCCTGCGTCACTCATGGGATACCCGCCACGTCAAAACAAGTGCAACAGCAGGATGATACCCACAATGGAGCCCGCCAAACAACCCCAGGCCCACGCTGGACGTGCAACTTGCTTTAAGGCACCGCCGCATACCATAGAATGAAGCTCCGGAGGGGAAGCTCATCGTCGTCTACTGCGCCCCACCCAAGGTTGAACCGCGTGCAATTAGCCCTGACATCGAACCCTCAAACCAGGCTGCGCGATTGTCTGCCGTACCCCCTGGCTCTCAGTACCACATAGTAAGTCTTCGCCTGCTCGACGGAGCCCCGCCAGTAGTAGCGCGCCCTCTGCAGCCAACGCAAAGGATCCTAACTAGGCAAACGCCAAACACTCCATCATCACTACCTACCCCGCCTGCCTCCATCTACTGCACATGCCGACCGGTACGACAGCGCGCAACGCACCTGCAACGCACGGTCCCTCCCAACTCACCCCGCCGACACATACCCACACAACCGCCATTCGGTTGGTTAATCTTCCGTGGAAAGTTGCGGTTTAGCGGTAAATGAACCCACACAAACGACCCCTAGCCCGCGTCAGCATGCCACGGCCCTTACAACCGCTTGGTGGCCTCCAGGCAGTGCAACAGGATGCCGTTCTGGGCGTGCATGCGGTTCTCAGCCTCCTGGAACACCACAGAGGTGGGTGCCTCCATCACGCCGTCCGTGGTCTCCAGGCCACGCTCGGCAGGCAGGCAGTGCATGAACAGCGCTTGCGGTCCGGCCAGCGCCATGAGCTTCTCGTTGACCTGCGCACGACCACCGCATCGGCCGGAGTGGGAGTGTGTGCGACGATAGCGGTCGGTTAGGGAGAGGTGGGGGCTGGGAGGGAAGGCCGTCAGCAGGAGCAAGAAGAAAAAGGGGCTAGTGGTCTGCACTTAGCAGGTGGAGGGCGGAAGGGCGGTACCTACCTGCACGAGAGGGCACCGTGGCCCTGTCCCGCACAGTGTCGCGCTCAATGCAGGGAGAAGGCTGATGCTGCGCGACCTACCGTCATCTACTCCACATCTTATAACGGCCCCTCATGCTTGTAACGGCCCCTCATGCTTGGAACGGCCCCTCATGCTTGGAACGGCCCCTCATGCTTGTACGCCCCTCATGACATTCTCAGCCCCATTACCGCTGGCCCTACCGCCCGCCCTGAGCATCCCAATGGCCCAGCCTAAGAGCGGCTCGGTCTTACCTGGTAGGGCGCGAAGTCAATCTTGCGGGTGTCCAGCGTCTCCTTCTGACCCATGGACGCCCACACATCCGTGTAGATCACGTCCGCCCCCTTAACCGCGTTGATGTCGCTGGTGATGGTGATCGTGGACAGACCCGCCGCCCGGGCGCCCTCGACAGTGCTGGTGCAGGGCTCGTACCCGGGCGGGCACACGCACACAAACTCGAACGACAGGCGCATGGCCAGCCGCAGCCACGAGTGCACGATGTTGTTTCCATCGCCGACATAGACAATCTTGGTGCCCTCGATGCGGCCCTTGCGCTCTAGCAGGGTGAGCGCATCAGCCATGATTTGGCAGGGGTGGTTGTAGTCCGTCAGGCCGTTGATCACCGGTACCGACGAGTATTCAGCTAGCTCCAGGATGTCGGCGTGGGCGAACAGGCGAGCCATGATGACGTCGTTGTAGCCGCTGAGCACACGGGCAATGTCCTTGGTGGGCTCGCGCTTGCCCAGCTGGATGGTGTTCGGGTCAAGGTACAGCGCATGGCCACCTAGGCGGAAAAAGCCCTGCATACCGCGGGATAGGCACGCGATCATGCAGGAGTGCATACGGCTACGAGAGGAAGCGAAGACACTGATAATCCAAAGTATGACAGACTCCAATCGGCAAGACGGCAGGCCCGGACGTCGAACTACAAACTTACCGTCTCAAATGAGACACGAGTACGGGCCGATGGCTTGGTGAAGATCATGGCCATGGTCTGCCCGGCAAAGGGCTTGAAAGACTCGTCACGTGTGTAGAATTTCGCCTTGCAAAGCCTCGCCTTCTCCAGCATGTCCATCAGCTCCTCCTTGCTAAAATCATCCAGGTGAATGAAATGCTTCCCCTTCTTAGGTGGCGAGATTGTTTTAGCAGAGTACCAGTAGGGTTGGGTCGACTGCGCCGCGACGACGTGCAGCGCCTGCTGGCGACGGCACGGGGCAGGCCGTGCGAGCATTGGCCGAGAAGCACGAATTGTGCTCGTGCTGCATGGCGCCTCCACACGGTGCATGGTCGCGGCTTGCATTGCGCCAATCAATCAGGTCACTAGGTGCTCAGTAAGTAATACGCGTAGACCGGTAACGTATAAGTGACGCTTGCTGATTGTGCTGTATCGGCTTTGATGTCTCTACCTCAGCGGTACCGTGCCGGCGGAGCAACCCTGGAACCAGCTCCAGTTCGTTTGACATAAGATGAGACCATCGGCTTAACATCTGACTCCTCCTTGCCCAACAAAAACATCTATACAAATTATCATTTCGTGATCTATGTTGGGGGCCTTCTTCCGCTTCCTCTATATCATCCGCGTCATGGTCAAGGGGCGGGCATTCATACCAGCTGGCACAGGACCCGCACAAAATCACGAATAGCAAGGAAGCAATTTAGCAGCAGACGATGCTGCGGAGAGGTTAAGCGCTAACTGTGCTCCAACCACATCCGCCGTTAGGTACAGCTCCTTTCGGACGCCGCATTACGAACCCATATACCCTACACCGGCCAATTCACAGATGTTCATTGCAGAGGGGTCCCTCGCGGCAAGGTCACAAGGGTGGCCTCGCCCGAAGGAGCTAAGCGCGAGGGTAGCCCCGCTCCATGTAGTGCACTTGAATGTACACGAGGGTGGCTTCTAACGCGGCTGAAAACGTCGAGACAAGAGGATCCTATCGCTTTGCCCGACTATCATCCGAAATCACTCTACTCGGCCGACCCACGGGGCCGCCCTCTCATGATAGCGAGCGCGTCAGCGTCCTCGAACTGCGACGAGGGGCGTTTTGTGCCATGGGAAGGTTCAGTGACAGCCGCACGTCTCCTTGGAGGGGCCGAATAACCGCCTATCCTCACCTCACCTTCCCGTCCCTTGCCTCATCACCCCAGCCACGAAAGGCGCCTACAGCTGTATGCGACCCTTCCCCGCAACACCGTGACCAGCCTAGCCCGCCCACTCAACGATCCATTATACACATTCCGAGGCTGCGAAATACCCAACCAACCATTCCAACCGCTAGCTACACAACCACCAAAATCACACATACCACACCATGCTCCGACCCGCGCCGCTGCTGCTGTGGGCCGCTTTACTGGCCGCCCTGTCCTTTTCCCCGGCCACCGCGAATGCACTTCCTGCTGGACTTGGCCTTATCCGCCACCATCGCCGCGGCGCCTCAAAAGCCGCTTACCGCCTAGCCGCCGCCTCAACGGCCACCTTGGACCACCTTCCCCCACGCCGCGTCTTTGGAGGCTCCACCGAACCCACGGCCTTCAGCAGCACCGCCCCGATCCGTGCATCACACTACGGCGCCTTCCGGCACCTGCTCCAGGACGCCACGGACGGACCCGTGGGTCGGGACTGGTGCGCCACCAATGCCCTGCCGGACGGCGCCTACCCCTACCCAGGCGCCTGCGACTTGTTCGTACTATGCTCGGACGGCCTGACGGCCGTCTTCAGCTGCGCGGCCTGCTCCGAAACCGATACGGACGGCGGCCTCCAGGGAGGCTGCGCGGGCCGGCCGACGCTGTCGTACAACCCGGCGACCCGAGTCTGCGACTGGTGGGGAGAACCGCCCGCGCTGTCCTTAAGGGGTGAAGGCGTTAAATACCGGTTTTGCGGGGACATGGGTCTACAAGGGCAAAGGATACACATAGCAGCAGCCGGGTGGCAGCCAGGTGGGGAGCTATACCGTCGGGCGGGGCTGATCCAAGGCGCGATCAAGCACCAGGTGGTGCGGTAACCTAATTTGGCAAAACGAATATGCGGCGCCACAGCCGTCCATTGTTGCGCCTCCTTCAGCCAACCCATATAAGGCGTTACGTAAGGCCCACCAATGACCCACGCCATGTACAGGCCCACCAGCGTGCCCACGTGCGATGTACGCGCCAGTCCAGCCGCCGAGGGCACTACGACGGCAACGACGACGCCCGAGCTGGCCGCCGCCACCGCCGTCGACGACCCGCAGGATGAGCTTCGGGACGCCGGTGCCGCCCCGGAGCCGTCGCCTTCCTACGACACCGTCACCGTCCCCACCAACGCTCACCCATTTTACGGCGGCAGCAGCCGCGGCAGCGGCCCTTACAGCGACAGCGACAGCGCCATCGGCGTCGGCGGTGATGATGATGGTGACGGTGGCTACGGTGCCGAGGGCATGGTTACGGAGCGGGCCGGCTCGTACTCGGGCACCGGTATTTTCCCCGCTGGCAGCCCCGGGACATTCCGCGGGGCCGCACCGGCGGCGGCAGCGGCCCCTCCCTCCCCGACTGAGATCCTCCTGGACTTCCGTAACAGCAAACCCTACGCGGTGGTCCCAGGATACGGCCCAGGGGATGACTGGTCGTTCCCGGGTATGTGACGTGACGTGGCATCCATTGACACATCCGCCGTACACACACGCACATGTGAACACGTACGTATTTCGGTGTCAGGCAATGCGCCCGATGGCTCTACCTTCTGGTCCGGGGCCCACTGTAAGAGTTACCACTTAATATGTAAATGCGCTGGTCGATTCTGGGTAGTAGTTGTAGTAGTCGTACGAGTTACAGTGGGTTCCAGACCAAAAGGCATAACCATCTGGGTATTTTGGGCCGGTGGCTGTACAAGCGGTAAAGATTATATATTGGTAACTGAGTGCACGTGATGGTTCGTGGCTGAGGCTGCTGGCTCGATGATGCCGCCAGCACCCGCCATCAACGGACCGCGTGAGCCCATGGGTAACGGAACCTAACGGAACCCAACAGAACCCAACGCCCTTCCTCACACGTGTATGTCGTACGGCAGATCCAAGCGACATGGTCCGTGGGCTTGTCGGCGGCACGGGCGACGCCGACGCCGGTGGCGACGACGGAGATGACGAGGAGGAGGAGGAGGACGACGGAGATGTCGACGACGATGCCGGTGGAGATACAGACACCGTTATCGACGACCCGTGCATGGTCGGCTCCGAAGCTGCCTCCCCTGGAGCCGTAGTCGCCCAGTACTCCGCGCTCTTCGAGGCGCCCTCGTGCGACGCCCGGGGCGCAGCCATCTGCGCAGCGAGTGGGTAGGTCGGGTCGCGGATGACTCACCGGTGCTGCAGCAGGAGGGGAAACACGGGGCGTCCCCGGGTCATGGTCGCGTCCTCACACAGCTCCTCGCTAAAGCACACATCATCACACACGCCGCCACCGCGCCTCCCCGCCCGACCCGGCCCCACAGGCTTGACGGCAAGGGCAAGGGCAGCGAGATGAACGCCCCCAACACGCTGTACGGCGAGTGCGCCGACGGCGACGCGCGCGGCCGCGGATACGTGGCGGGGGTGACGCTGCAGGCTGCTGCTGCGCGTAAGGCCCTCCGCAGGTGCGTGCGCGCGTGGTCTGCCGGATCCCCCACCCTTCACCACGTCTGCTCTAAATGTCTGTCCTAAACGGTTTTTTCTCGCATCCACGGGTCTTCCTCGAAACGCTTCACCACCACACACACGCCCAAGTACCCCGCCGGTCATTCGGCCGTCATCACCTCACCGATTCGTCTCCTCTTACTACTCATCTTAGCGCCCAAGGCCTGCGCACTTACCGAAGCAGGCCCTGTGATGACTTGCCTTCCCTGGAGCTGTGTATCATCATCATGCATTTGCCTTGCTGCAACCTAATGACTCGTGCCCTCCTCTTGCTCTGCCCTCCCCACTACTTATACATTTGCGCCCTCTTGGCGTGCGGTGCTGCCCGGGCCCATCGTGCGGCCGCGGTCGCAGCGGCCAGCCGGCCATCATCAGCGCTCGAGTGGTGTGCGACCCGGCGGTGCCCGCCTCCTACCTGGACTTCTTTTACACGGGGGACGCGAGCATGGTGCGCAGACGGTGTATGTGGATGTATGTGTGTGCGTGTGTGTGTATGTGTCTGTGTGGCTCTCACCTCGTATGCAGGTTGGGGACCGGCGCGGCAGGGATGGTCCCCGCCCTGCTCCACCCCCCGTCGCCCGGCATATACTTGGATCCTGCACTCACATTCATGTCGTACATAAGGCCGGACACCGTCGCAGCTACCCACACACGTGGCTGTCGTTTGGGTAACAGAACAGCTGGCCCAGCCTCAACGAAAACCGGGCTCTGTGAGCCCACAAACCTGCCATCAACCGCCGCCCCGTCCGGCCGCCGCCCCGTAGACCGCCAACCGCACCTGGACTTTCGTGTCAACCGCCAACTGCCGGCCCGCAACCGACGCCAACGGCAGCCCGCGCATCACTAACATCACCTCGGCGTCCTTCCAGCTGCCCAAGGGGGTAATCCAGGACACACTTGTCGTACGGGCGCAGCTTAGGGAGACGGCCGCCAGCCGCGCCCTGGGCCCCCTGCTGACCCTGCCCTGCTGGTACGGCGTGTACGGCAGCAACGACCGGGACGATCTTGTCGTACGGGTGTGCCCTCCCGAGCCATCGGCAACGGAGGCCAGGGGCCCGGAGCTGCGAAGCTCGTTGTGGGGCGTGTTTTCGGCGCATGACACGTTTTCATGAGTTTCGACTCTACCGTAATCCCGGACGAGCTAAAATGAGGCCGCTGCGCCAAGTGGCATTTGGGACGAGGTGCAGTGGAACTTTCCTTATTCGCGGTTGGCACTCTTCTCTTTCTATTATCCCCCGACCCCTGTTGTTGCGCGAGCGTGATTTTAACCCCGTGTGGGCGACGGCCTCGATGAGCTCCATCTCGTGACCAATCTCAAGCAATGTTTTTGCCGTGACGTACCAGTTTATTCAGTAGCGAAGCGATTCCGTGAAACTCTCCCCGTACAGCAGCAACACGCCTTTGCCTAGTGCTGCCCCTATCGGGCATGTGTCGTCTTGTGCGAGGACTATCCTAGCATTTTGAGCCACACGGCTCTTCCAGCCTCCCGTGCAGTTGGGTTGGAGCCGTGTAAATACCCGCCCCGCCTGCCGAGTCGTCGTGCGGCCGGAACCCGTTACTAGCGCTGCACGAACGGCCGTACGTGGCAGTTGAGCCCAGCAACAGCATCTCGCGTCAGGATGTCGCACGATGGAACTTAGAATGCATATTGTCGCAACGTGGGTGTAGGCCGTGACCCTGCATGACCCAAAACACCCAATGCTGCGTTACTGTTGCCTGGGAGGGTATGTTCGACAGGCGGAGAGACGAGAGATACCCGTAGTACACGTGGCGCCTAAAAACAAGTGTTGCACCTAACTGATCGCCAATGCTAGGCCTAATATAATACACGAAAAAAATGCTATCTGCGACTTACTTCACGACACCCTCACCACAAACGGAAACACCGTACAATTCGCACGGCAAGAACCGGCCTCTAGCGCTGAATGCCTTCAGTGATCAAGGACGGACAAGAGCACGTAACCCTCGCACACACGTATGCCGGCGCTACAATTGCGCAGGCCAGGCTGCTTGATATTGCTTTCGACCTGAATCTGATCCTAAAATCACGACCCAAGGCTAGCTGACGGGCCCCTCTCCTGCGGCATGACGCCCGGAGGCAGCCTGCATAGCCGAGCGGCGAGCCGCGTCAAAGTATCTAATGCCGTCGGCTGTCTGAGGGGCACTAAAAAAAATAAAACCCAGCACTCCAGTCATGCACGCAAGCACGCACGCTGGCTTCTTCGGTGAACGGTAGATCACGCCAAACGACACATACCCACACCCACACCCACACAGAACATTACACGTTTAATCCTAGATATACCGTAAACCGTAAAAACACCATAACGCAAACCGACAATCATGAGCAGGCGCACGCCTTGGCGCACCGCACGTGTCCTTGTACGACAGAAAACATGGGAGGACACAAACAAGGGCACGAAAATACATTATGCTGACGCCAACGAAAAGCTTGAAAACACTGCTGGACTGAAAATATGCACGCACGCGAAACATGTTCCCGGAGCCAGGACCCGCCTGCACAGCAATATCGCCGTACACTGTCGTGCGTAACACTAACGACTGTGGGGAGCTCAGCGGCAGCCGTTAACCCCGTCGCTCACTCCACGGCAACCGCGCGCAAGGTTCGGTATGCAACCGCCGTGCACCCTTCTCGACTCCCGCGCCTCTCCCTGTCTCCTCCTCACACCGCTCCGTCTCATCATCTCCCTCGGCCAACCCCTGCACGCTCGCCGGCTCGCACGCACCCGGAGAGAATCGCAGCCCTCCATCCGAATCCCAGAAGGCGGTCGCACGGTCGTCAGCCGCTACCGGGCGGGCGGGCCGCTTCCCAGGGCGCCGCCGCAGCCTTCAGAAACACACTGAGAGCAAATACTTCCTTCAAAAGCGATCACCAGCACTGCCAGCATCACCACTGCCGGTATCGCCACAGCAGCAGCAGCAGCTGACGATGGTTGCAGTGGGATTGCAATGCCTCGCAGCCCCAGGGCTGCTGCGGCATCAGCCGCGTGGCCTCGCCTGACACCCATGACGTCACCAGTGTCGTACCGGTAACTCACGATTCAAGGACGACCATCATCCTCGTAATCGTTTCGCCGTTCTCATGCAACCTGCATTGTACATCAGCATCGAGACAATACCACTCCTGCGCAACAACCGCGTCATCACCACCAGAAAGCCCTTCATCGCATGCATCCGCATCGCCCCAAAAGGCTCACCCATCGCGCACACCTCCTCACTCCACCACGTCACGCCAGATCCCTGGCGCGGCCGTCCGCCTCACCCTCTGCCAACCACCACTCCCCCGACTGCATGGACCTAGCAAACACCATCGGCAGGGACGCCACCACCGCCGCCCAGGCATACACCGCCTGCGCCGAGGGACCGCTGTCCACCAGCGGCTCGCTCTGCCTGCTGCCGCTGCGTCGCCCCCAACCAGCGGTGAAGGCGGAGGGCGGCGACGCAGCCCCGCCGTCCTCCGGCCTGAGCAACATGTCTGCGCGCTGCGACTGCGGCGGCCGAGGCTGCTTTGGCGCAACGCCGGCCGGTGGTGGCGGCGGCGGCGGCGCTGTGGGGCCGTTGCCGTCGTCATCGTCTCGCTTCGTGTTCTTGGTGGTTTCCTTCTTGCTGTTGTCGACCCGACGGTTGCGGCCGAGCATCTCCCGGTAGAGCGATGCGGCCAGCAGGGTGCTGCTGTCGGAGGCGCCATCGATGTCGCCGACCGGCGTGGAGCGAGGCGCCTCGAGCGCAGAGGCGGCGGCCTCAGCCCCGCTGCGGCGGCGCACAGCGCCGTCGGTTGCTCCAGGGGCAGCGGCGGGAGGAGCGGGAGGTGCGGCGGCAGCGTTGCCCTTGGGACGACCGCCGCCGCCGAAGAGGCCAAGGAAGCCGCCGAACAACCCGCCACCGCCGCCAGTCTTGGTGGGAGTGGGCTGGGGCGCCGGCGGCGCCGCCGCCGGCGTAGGTTGCGCCGGAGGCGCAACGGGGCTGGCGGACGGGGCCAGCACTGGCGGCGCAGCCGCCGCCACCACCGCCGCCGGAGGCGGCGGCGCCTTGACGGCGTCAATGACGGCGACGAGCTGCTGCGCACCGCCACCGCCGCCGCTACCGCCACCGCCGCCGCCGCCAGCACCCCAGGAGGCGGCTCCGCCGTCGCCGGATAGGTCAACGCTGCCGCCAGAGGAGCTGATGCCGGGGCTGGGCACCACGTTGTTTGCAACCAGCGGCGGAACCACGCCGCCGGCAGTGGGGGCCGCGGGGGTGGCTGCAGCTGCGATGATGGTGGTAATGGGGGCCTCTAGGGCGGGGACCGGGGAAAGCGGGGCCAGCACCGCTGCCTGTAGCTCCGCCGCCACCGCGGCGGCGGCGCCGTTGTCCTGCTGCCGCTGAAGCTCCTGGACTTGAACCTGCAGGCCGTGGTGAGGGCGGGTTTGAGGGTTGATGCGAGGGCGGCGCGCTTTGTGACGTCCGCCACAGATCAACACCAACACCCAACACCAACGCCCAGATGTGCACCTCCAAACGCGTGTACCAAACGGTTTCCTACTCCGCTTCCTAGTCCATGGGATTTCCTCAACCCCCCCCCCCCGATGTGCCGGCAGCCAAGCCCAGCGTCAACACACCCAGCTACGGCTTCCCTCGACTGCCTGCCCCAGTCCACACGTGCCGCTAGAGCGTCCGTCCACCCCGCCCCTGGAGTCATCACCCGCTCTGGTGCCGCACCTGCAATGCCGCCACGAGCCCCAGCGCCTGCTGCATAGCCCGGGTGCGGTCCTCCAGCTGCGCCTCGTAGCCCCGCCGGAGCTGCGCGAGGAGGGCGGGACAGAGGGCGGGATGGAGGGCGGGATGGAGGGCGGGATGGAGGGCGGGATGGAGGGCGGAATGGAGGGCGGGATGGAGGGCGGGATGGTGGGCGGGATGGAGGGCGGGATGGTGGGCGGGATGGAGGCCAGGATGGTGGGCGCGATGGAGGGCGGGATGGTGGGCGGGATGGAGGGCGGGATGGAGGGCGGGATGGAGGGCGGGATGGTGGGCGGGATGGAGGGCGGGATGGAGGGCAGGATGGTGGGCGGGATGGGGATAGAGGGCAGGATGGTGGGCGGGATGGAGGGCGGGATGAGGGCAGGTCGGGCGGGATGAAGGCAGGTCGGGCGGGATGAGGGCAGGTCGGGCGGGATGAGGGCAGGTCGGGCGGGATGAAGGCAGGTCGGGCGGGATGAAGGCAGGTCGGGCGGGATGAGGGCAGGTCGGGCGGGATGAGGGCAGGTCGGGCGGGATGAGGGCAGGTCGGGCGGGATGAAGGCAGGTCGGGCGGGATGAGGGCAGGTCGGGCGGGATGAGGGCAGGTCGGGCGGGAGGGAGGGCAGGTCGGGCGGGAGGGAGGCAGGTCGGGCGGGATGAGGGCAGGTCGGGCGGGAGGAGGGCAGGTCGGGCGGGAGGGAGGGCAGGTCGGGCGGGAGGGAGGGCAGGTCGGGCGGGAGGGAGGGCAGGTCGGGCGGGATGAGGGCAGGTCGGGCGGGAGAGGGCAGGTCGGGCGGGAGGGAGGGCAGGTCGGGCGGGATGAGGGCAGGTCGGGCGGGATGAGGGCAGGTCGGGCGGGATGAGGGCAGGTCGGGCGGGATGAGGGCAGGTCGGGCGGGATGAGGGCAGGTCGGGCGGGATGAAGGCAGGTCGGGCGGGATGAGGGCAGGTCGGGCGGGAGGGAGGGCAGGTCGGGCGGGATGAGGGCAGGTCGGGCGGGATGAGGGCAGGTCGGGCGGGATGAGGGCAGGTCGGGCGGGATGAGGGCAGGTCGGGCGGGATGAGGGCAGGTCGGGCGGGATGAAGGCAGGTCGGGCGGGATGAAGGCAGGTCGGGCGGGAGGGAGGGCAGGTCGGGCGGGATGAGGGCAGGTCGGGCGGGATGAAGGCAGGTCGGGCGGGATGAAGGCAGGTCGGGCGGGATGAGGGCAGGTCGGGCGGGATGAGGGCAGGTCGGGCGGGATGAGGGCAGGTCGGGCGGGATGAAGGCAGGTCGGGCGGGATGAGGGCAGGTCGGGCGGGATGAGGGCAGGTCGGGCGGGAGGGAGGGCAGGTCGGGCGGGAGGGAGGCAGGTCGGGCGGGATGAGGGCAGGTCGGGCGGGAGGGAGGGCAGGTCGGGCGGGAGGGAGGGCAGGTCGGGCGGGAGGGAGGGCAGGTCGGGCGGGAGGGAGGGCAGGTCGGGCGGGATGAGGGCAGGTCGGGCGGGAGGGAGGGCAGGTCGGGCGGGAGGGAGGGCAGGTCGGGCGGGATGAGGGCAGGTCGGGCGGGATGAGGGCAGGTCGGGCGGGATGAGGGCAGGTCGGGCGGGATGAGGGCAGGTCGGGCGGGATGAGGGCAGGTCGGGCGGGATGAAGGCAGGTCGGGCGGGATGAGGGCAGGTCGGGCGGGAGGGAGGGCAGGTCGGGCGGGAGGGAGGGCAGGTCGGGCGGGAGGGAGGGCAGGTCGGGCGGGAGGGAGGGCAGGTCGGGCGGGAGGGAGGGCAGGTCGGGCGGGAGGGAGGGCAGGTCGGGCGGGAGGGAGGGCAGGTCGGGCGGGATGAGGGCAGGTCGGGCGGGAGGGAGGGCAGGTCGGGCGGGAGGGAGGGCAGGTCGGGCGGGATGAGGGCAGGTCGGGCGGGAGGGAGGGCAGGTCGGGCGGGATGAGGGCAGGTCGGGCGGGATGAGGGCAGGTCGGGCGGGAGGGAGGGCAGGTCGGGCGGGAGGGAGGGCAGGGCCAGCGCCAGCTGCAGTCTCCCGGACGGAAGCGCCTTTCGGCCTCATAATGCATCGGTCCTTTGGGGATCAGCAGCCCACAAAGTTGACGTAAATAGAGGCTATACTCATTGCGGCACATCGCGGCTGGGTTGGGCAACAGTCTGTGCCCGCACTCCGTCCCAAGGTACGCCCCGCCCCCACCGGCGCCCCCACCGGCGGTGATTCACCGCCACCGCCGCTCCCCGGCCACGCACCTCCTCCACCTCGTCCTCGTGCTGCAGCCGCAGAGCCTCCAGCTCCGCCACCCGCCGCGCCTCCGCCTCCTCGCGCGCCTCCGCCAGCGCCGCCTCGTACTGCGCCCGCAGCTCCGCCGCCTGCTCCGCCAGACGGGTGGCAGCCTCGGCGCGCACCTGGTCCAGGGAAGCGTCCCGCAGCGCCAGCTGGGCGGCGTAGTGGGTGCGCAGGTCGGACAGCTGCGGCGGCATCCAGCCAGGGGGCGAGAGGGCTTAAGGTTTTAGGGTTTTAGATCCAGGAGGGGACGAGGGAGCAGGCGGAGACCAAACACAGGGTGTGAAAGGGAGTTGACGGGTCGGACAGCTGAGGCGGCATCCACCGAGGAGCACAGCGCGAGGAGATTTCAGTCACCGGCCGGCGAAGACGACGACAACGATGAGGGAGGGGGACTGAAGGACTAGTTGAGGGCTAGGTGGGAGCAGCGGTACGGCAGATTGACGGAGCGAGATCCTGGATCTATTGCAACTGTGCGTTGGGGAGCAGGCGGATAAGGGCCAAGAGTAGGGCCGCAGGTGGGTTCAGACGCCACTCCACACGGCCGCCACCGCACCTGCGCCTGCAGTCCCGCCACCTCAGCCGCGTGAGCCTCCCGCAGCTGCCTCTCCTGCGCCGCCAGCGCCGCCTCCAGTGCCGCCACAGCGGCCGCCTCAGCCGCCTCACGCGCCGCTACAGCAGCACCCTCCGCTTCCCGGGCGCTGCGCCGCTCCGCCGCCAGCTCCTCCTCCAGCGCCGCTGCCCGAGCCTCCGCCGCTGTCAGCACGCCCTGCCCCTCCGCCAGTTGACGGCCGAGCGCCTCGGCTGCGCCATTCGGGTGTAGGGCCCAGGAGGGTGTGCAGGCGGTTGGGTGCCGGTGCCACCGGGGACTTCACGGTGTAATCAAGGTGGTGGTGGTGGTGGTGGTGGTGCGACATACGACATCCTGCCCCGACCCGCCCTGCCCTACCATGTCCGCCCTCCTCTCCCTCACCTTGCCGTCGGGCCTCCGACTCGGCGCTCCTCACGGCACCTAGCTGCTCCTTGATCTCCGCCACCGCCGCCTCCTTGCTGGCCCAGGCGGCCTGGAGCTCCTCCTGAGCAGCGCGGCAGACCGTGGTGCGGTACCACCCGACAATGTACGTTACGTTAGTTAATTAGTTAGTCCATTAGTTAGTTAGTTGCAGTCTGCCGGGGCGGGCGTCCTCACGAGCCATACGGCTGAGGGTGGTGGTCAGCAGCGGTGTGCGCGCGAGGCGTTGGGCTTGGGGGGTTGGGCGAGCTGGCGTCACCCGAGCTGGTGTCACCCGAGCTGGTGTCACCCGAGCTGGTGTCACCCGAGCTGGTGTCACCCGAGCTGGTGTCACCCGAGCTGGTGTCACCCGAGCTGGTGTCACCCGAGCTGGTGTCACCCGAGCTGGTGTCACCCGAGCTGGTGTCACCCGAGCTGGCGTCAGCCGTGCTGAGCTGCCTTGTCCTGGTGGATGGGAGTTAACAGCCGCATTCAGGTAGACGACCATGGTCGGGTGCTCGCGATGCGCCCGCTACCGCTGCTGGCGACGACGCTGCTGCTCCTGATGATGCTTGTTTTTGACGAGGAGGGTGGCGACGCCCGGCTCTGACCACCGCCAAGGCAGGGCATCCGACAGCCGCCCTGCACGGCCCTGCACCCTCAACCCACCAGGAGCGCCCTCGTCTGCTCCCTGGCCGCGGACTCGTCCACCGCATCCGCCTCGGCCTTCGTCACCGCCGCATCGTAGCTCGCCTGCGTGGGGTGCACCAGCCCGAGCGCACGGCAGGGAGTTGATAACCGCAGGGCACCCACACCCTTCCTTGCGCAGGGCACCCACACCTTTCCTCGCGCATAAGGAAGTGGCGGGCACAGCCCTGCAGTACCCTTCCGTCCGCTCCCTGTCCGGTTCGAGCCCACAGGGCAACAGCGCCTGGTACGCAGATGCGTCGCCTGCCTGTCTCCCAGGGCTGAGGTAACGGCCTCCCAAGGCCACGATCAGTAGCCGGTCTGAGAGGCTGATCAGCCTCACCGGATGGGGGCCTCCTCCGAACACTGTGCCGCCTTCTCCTCGCAGTACCCCTCCCCTCCCCACAACACCGCCGCCTCGCCTGCGATGCGCCCAGCATGCTGGCCAGGTTGGACATGGCCGCCACGGAGGCACCCAGCTGGGTCCTCAGCTCCGAGGCGGTGGCGCCCAGGGTGTCCACCTCCGCCATCGCGACCTCCTGAGGGCAGGGCAGCGGTCGGTACGGGTACAGACGTGGGGCTGGCGCGGGAAAGTACGACACATGAGGGCGGGTACGACAGAGCCCGAGGGGGGGTTGCGTGCGGTGGGAGGAAGGGGCGCACCTTGGACCTGCGCGCGTCGGCCGCCGCCCGCTGCGATTCAGCCAGCTTGGCTTCCAGCTCCGAAACCGCGATCTCTGCGGCGCTGCGCGCCGCCACCAGCTCCGCCGCGTGCAGGTGCGCCGCCTCCTCGGCGGCGGCCTCCGCCGCCATCAGGGAGGCGCTGGCGGCCAGCCGCATCTCCTACAAGGCAGCAGCAGCACACGCCCCGAACCGCCGGTCAGCGCACATGGGTTACCCAGCGGCGGGAAAGAAGTCTACCCGAGCAAGTACCGTCCAGAGCCTGCAGCTAGCTAGGGGCTCAGCCAACCATAGCCCGTCACCGCCTGTACGCTCAAACAAACCTGTTCCATGCCAGCCAGCCAGCCAGCCCCGTCAGAGCTCCCAAACCTGCCTGCAGCTCGCGGGTCTGCCCAGCCCGCAGCTCCGCCAGCTGCTCCGCGTTCCGCCCCGAAACCATGGCCAGCTCGGTAGCATGAGCCGCCTCCGCATCCGACAGCCGCCGCTGGAGCTCCTCCGTCTGCGACCCGCGGGTCGGGCGGGGGGGCAGGCGTAGCACAGGCGAGGACGTGTGAGCGGCCGATTGGCCAACACCCGGCGACCAGCGGTTTGAGCGGTGGGTGTGGTGGAGGGCGAGGAAGGAAGCCCCGCACAGCACGAGCTGTGGTCCCGTGGCCAGACAGACCAGATACCCAAGCGGACCAGACGGGGGTGCTCTCCATGCTCACCTGCGACTTGAGGGCCTCCGCGACCGTGAAGGACGCCAGGGCTTGCGCCTGCGCCTCAGCCGCCTGAGCCTGGAGGGCGGCCCGCGCGCTATCCAGCTCCTGCTGTTGCTGCGAGGGAGGAAGAGGCAGGAGCGACGACGCGGCGATGGCAGGGACGAGGATGAGGTGCAGGTGGTAGGGACGAGCGAGGCGCGTTTCCTGGGGTGCAAGCGGCGGTGAGGTCTATAAGGGTCTTGAGGGAGCAGGGTAGGGTGAGGCTGTGGGCCGTTCACTGCGGGGATGGGATCGGCGCCTCGGTCCATTGACAGCCGACTCCAGCCTCTCTCCACCCCGCAATGTGGGGTTGTTCCCTCTCCATCCACCACCACCACCATCACCACCACCACCACCACCGCCACCACCACCACCTCCGACGCACCTGCTGCTCTCGCGCCTCTGCGTCATTCAGCGCCTGGTTGACGGTCGCCAGCTGGAGGACCAGGTCCTGGAGGCACGAGGATTTGTGAGGAGCACCGTGCGGAGGCAGAAGGAGGGGAGGAGGCCAGCATAGGCGAAAGGAAGGCGCCAAGACGACGAAATGAGGTGCGAAGTCTGTAGGTACCCAGTTCAATCTCAACCAAACGCCTGTTGCACACGGTCCCCCGCCCCGCCGCCTCACCGCCAGCCGCGCCTGGAAATCCGCCTCCCGCGCCTCGTCCTCCTGCCGGTGTGCCGCCGCCAGCGCCTCCACCTGGGCCTTGTGCTCCGACATGGCCGCCGCCAGCTGCTGCTGGAAGCGGGAGGCGATGGCCAGCTGCTCCTCCTGGAGGGGGGGGGGCGGAGGTGGTGTTGCCGGGACGTGGAGGAGCAGACCAACGCACAGGTCGGCGATGCGGGGACAGCGACGTGAAGATAGGGTGACGAGGAGACTAGCTGACAGCACGCTAAGGGTTAAGGGTTTTAGGGTTTTAGGAATTTGAGGAGACTCACTGCAACACGGTCCTACCTTTGCGCTTTGAGCCATGTCCGCAGCTTGCTGCTGCGACTCGGCCAGCTTGGCCTCCAGCTCCGAAACCGACATCTCGCCGGAGCTCCGCGCCGCCGCCAGCTCCGCCGCCAGCGCTGCGGCGGCGGCCTTTGCGGCGGCGTCGACCTCCACCAGCGAGGCAGCTGCGGACACCCGCAGCTCCTGAACAGGCAACCGAACGACATGCCGTGACGGAACGGCGAAACGCGCAGGGCCCTCATAAGGCCCTCACAAGCCTTGCGCGGAGGCGTCCGTGTGACTCGAACAACAAAAGGATCGGGCCGAACCTATGTTGACCAGCCTCCCGACCCGGCCTTCTGTAGGCTTATTCCCACCAGCACCACCAAGGCCCCGGCCCACCTGCAGCTCCCGCTGCTGCTCAGTCCGCACCGCCTCCAGCTGCGCCGCCCTCTCGCCCGCTAGCCGCGCCAGCTCGGCCCCGTGGGCTGCGTCCGCCTCCGCCAGCCGCTGCTGGAGCTCCTCCGTCTGCAGCAGAAGCGTCGAAAGCACCACGAGTGGGGTCACCGCCGTCACAACCCGTGGTCAACGAGGTCGGGTTCAACGAGGTCGGGTTCAACGAGGTCGGGTTCAACGAGGTCGGGTTCAACGAGGTCGGGTTCAACGAGGTCGGGTTCAACGAGGTCGGCTTCAACGAGGTCGGGTTCAACGAGGTCACGGCATTGACGGCAGTGGGGTACGACTCACGATGTGTGTGTGCGATGAGGGTGCTACCCGCTCAGCCGCGATGGCGGTATTGCGTGAACGCAACACCGCCCCCCAGCCCCCGGTGTCCTTACCTGTGTGACAGTAACCCCCATCGAACCCGTTCTCGGGTTCGTGGATGTCCCCTCTCTGTATCCGCCCAGCCCTCAACCGGTTTTACTGTTCAGTGTCGACCCACGGGTCTCCTCTCATGCCCTCAGCACGTACCTGCGCCTTCAGCGCCGCTGCCGTCGCGAGGAACGCCCCCGCCTGCGCCTGCGCGTCGTCCAGCTGCGCCTGGAGGGCGGCCGACCGCGAGTTCGCGTCCGCCAGCTGCACCTCCAGGCCGGATCGCGCGGTGGCCAGGTCCTGCTGCTGCTGCGGTGGTCGCGACGAGGTTGATGCGGATGGAGGGGAGGGAGGGAGGGTATGAAAGTAAGGGAGGGAAGGACGGAAGGGAGGAAAGGAGGGAAGGGAGGGGAGCAGGGAAGGGAGCGGAGGGTGAAGGCGAGCTCGACAAGGCGTGTAGGGAAGAGGGAAGGGAACGAGGGAAGGATTTGAGCACCGCCACCCCGTACTCCCGTTCCTGGAGCGTCCACGAACCTGCACTGCTGCTGCCGCCGCCGCCTGCAGCTGCTGCTCCACCTCGTCCGCCTGGCGCTGCTTGGCTGAGGCCTCCGTGAGGGCCTGCGGGAGCGGGAGCGGGGGGAGGGGTTGCAAAAAAATACCCGTTTACGCGACCCGTTTAGCGGGGGTGGGGGAGGGGCAGGGACACGTCAGGTGCGGGCAGAGAACGTGGTGAAGCTCCCCGCAGCGTCAGCCAGGATCATGCCGCTGCGTCTAAGCCACCACCACCAACGCCGACATCACCACCATCACCATCACCGGCGCACCTGCTGCTCTCGCGCCTCCGCGTCACTCAGGGCCTCACGAGCCGCCTGCAGCTGCGTGGCAACATCCTGGAGGTGGGAGGGGGGCACAGGAGGGTATGGGTGAGTGCTGGGAGTGCTGGGAGGGCACAGGAGATCACAGGAGGGCATGGGTGAGTGCTGGGAGGGAGATCACGAACGAGGTCGCCCCCAGCCAGAGTCTCGGCCACTGCCTTGCTTGCCCATCTGACGGTGGCGTCAACGCTCGCCCCATCCACATCTCCCCCCGCGCCGCCTCACCGCCAGCCGCGCCTGGAATGAGGTGCGAAGTCTGTAGGTACCCAGTTCAATCCCAACCGAACGCATGTTGCACGCGGTCCCCCGCCCCTCTGGCTCACCGCCAGCCGCGCCTGGAAGTCCGCCTCCCGCGCCTGCTCCTCCTGCCGGTGTGCCGCCGCCAGCGCCTCCACCTGGGCCTTGTGCTCCGACATGGCCGCCGCCAGCTGCTGCTGGAAGCGGGAGGCGATGGCCAGCTGCTCCTCCTGGGGGGGAGGCGGGACGAGGATATAAACACACATGCACAGGAAGCGTCATTCAAAAAACAGTCATACCCCACCAGTCTTTCGATCCGAGCCTACAAGCTGCCTGGCCTTGCGCTCCGGAACCGCTGTACGTCGTACTACATTGACACATGACTGACGCCACTCGATCCATGAATCCCCGTTCCATGCTTGTTAAAGCCCCCGGAACCTTACCTGCAGCGCCTCCTGCTGGGCCACGAGGTTCTCCCTCTTGGCGGCCACCTCTTCAAAGATCCGGATCTGCTGTTCTACCAGGCGAGCCTCGTACTGCCGCCTCGTCGCGTCCAGCTCAGCCTCCGCCGCCGCCAGCTGCCGCTCGTACTCCGCCCGCGCCGCCGCCAGCTCGGCCGCCGCCGCCGCCAGCCGCTCCTCCAGCGGCCGCTGCTTCTGCACCGCCGCCGCCAGCGCCTGCTCCTGCCGCTGAGCGGCCTCGAACTGATGCTGCAGCGCGATGCGGGCGTCCGCAACCTGAGCAGCCATGGCTGCCACTTGGGCCTCCTGCGCAGGCGCACGACATTGCCAGAAAGGAATTTACAAATAATAACATACATTTATCCAATCGTATTATAGCATCGTAATCAACGGCGATTGGCAGCTAGTAGGTGCTTTCGACCCTCCCTGGACGGCGCCCCAGTGGGAGGCGTAGCCCGCACCTGCTCGGCCCGCACCGCCGTCACGGTCCGCGCCACCTGCTCCTCCATGCCCGCACGGGCCACCGCCAGCTCCGAAGCCACGATGTCGCCCTGCTGGGCCCTACGTATGTTCCGCGATCCGAGTGAGGTAGCCACGAGTTAGTGCCTGCGCACCAAGAACGGCTTCGCAGCACGCAGGTCTGTCCAGGAAGGCGCAGCCTGTCCATGCCAACCAACTGTCCGGGACTGCGCAACCACCTAACCGAATCCCACCATCACACAGCCCGCTGCACCCCACCCCACCGCACCGCCCCACAGCACCCGTGCCCCTTCCCCCCGCCGCCGCTCCCTCCCTGGAGGCCGCACCTCAGGCTCTGCAGCTCCTCCGAGTGGCGCTCCTCCGCCCGCCTGAGCTGCAGCTCCAGCTCCGAAACCTGGCCCTGCGCGGCGGCGGCGGCGGCAGCCACGTTCCGCTGGTCCTGCACCAGCGCCGCGTTCCTGTTGGGGGGTGCCAGCGGGAGGACAGGAGGGACGGAGCGGGTCAGGAGCCAGACCAGGATAAAGCATCTCAAGGGTTTTAAGGATTTTGAGCAGGCCGTACGCATAATAGCTAGGAACCTTATCCGGTTCAGTCGTGCTTGCCGGCACGAGCCCGGCCCGACCCGCCCCGCCGCATCGGGATGGTGGAGCCCCAATCGCCGCCCAGGACGCCACATCCAAGCTCCTGACCCATTTCCCTCGCGCTCCAACCCACATCTCCTGGCGGTGCTGCAGCTCCGACCGCAGCGCCTCCACCTCGCCGCCCAGCACCGCCGCCACCTCCTCGATGGCGGCGTTCCGCTCCGCCAGCTGCTCGGCGTGCAGCGCCTCCAGCTGCGCCATCTCGGAGGCGTGCGAGGCGGCCAGCGAGGACAGCTCGCGCTGCAGCTGGTCCTCGGCCATGGCCTGCAGCGAGGAGCGGAGATGTGATTGCCGTGTCGGTGCTAGACGTGGTTGCCGTGCCGGACGTGGTTGTCGTGTCAGTGCTGCACGACGTAGATATATTGTGGAGCCGCGGACGCCCATCCTTGGGACGCACATAGCGGCACGGGCGGCAGTAGCGGAATACCCGTATAAGACCCACTTGCCCTCCCCCCCATGTTCACGTGACACACGCTCTCCTTCACTCCACCCCTTCCCCCTTCCTCCCCTCACCCCATCGCCCCCACCGCCCCCTCGTCGCACCTGCTGCCTCGCCGCCATCTCCTCGTACGCCGCCCTCGCCCGCTGCGCCTCCTCCTTGCGCACCTCCCGCTCCTCCTGGCTGGCCGACCGCGCCACCGCCGACTCCAGCTGCATGTCTACCAGCTGGGCGGACACCTGCTCGTACGCAGCAGCCGCACGGCTGAGGTCCGCCTCCAGCCGCTGCCGCAGCGCCTGCTCGCGAGCCGCGGCCGCGCTCTCCAGCTCAGAGCGGAGCTCCTGCTCGGGTGTGAACGTGGGTAGAAAAAAGAGTCAATCGGTTTGGACTGAGAACGGAAGGAAAGTGTGGACGTGGGAAAAGACACAGGGGGAAATACTTCCTCCCCTCCAGCCCCCTCTGGCCCGGCCCCTCCCTGGACTCACCGCCAAGCGCTGCGCCGCTGCTGTGTCCCTCTCCAGTCGCATCCTGGCGGCAGCGGCAGCCGCAGCCTACGGGTGGCGTCGTCGTCATTTGTTTCAAATGACGGATTCAGGTTTTTGAGGTTCCAAGTCTTGGAGGCGTAAGAAGAGCCAGCTGCCGTGGCCGGCACGGCATCCCATCAGATCCCATGGGGACGCTTCATCCCAGGGCCTTCCTGGAACCCGCAACCCGCAACCCTCTTAGCCGCAACCTGCCCTGCCTCGTCTGACACTGTAGCCCCCTCCACCAACTCCAACGGGGGCCCCCCACCTTGAGCTGCTCCTGGCGGGCCTCCAGCTCCTCCACCAGCCGCCGTTGCTGCTCCACCAGCTGCGCCTCGTAGCGCTGCTTGGTGTCCGCCAGCTCAGCCGCAGAGGCCATCACCGCGGCCTCCAGCTTCCGCCGCCGCTCCTCCATCTCCGCCCGGGAGCTCTCCAGCCGCACGGCAGCCTCCAAACGGAAAGCCTAGCAGGACGGCATAATGTACGACACGGCACGGCAGGACCGCGGGTTAGGACAGCAGGTCCAGGTCCGGGTCCGGGTCCGGGTCCGGGTCCGGGTCCGGGTCCGGGTCCGGGTCCGGGTCCGGGTCCGGGTCCGGGTCCGGGTCCGGGTCCGGGTCCGGGTCCGGAGCCACAGCCATCGCATCACACCCATCGCCGCCTGCTTCACCCAGCACCCACCAAAGTGTGCTCGCCCTCCAGCAAGCGAGCCCCAACAGGACGGAGCTAAGGACCCAGCACCACGCACCTCCAGCTGCTGCCCCAGCGCCTCCTTCACCGTGTCCAGCTCCGCTGCGGCGGCGGCCTGGCCCTCTTGCCCGCGCCTCGCCGCGTCCTGTTTTAGGAGCGGATAATCGCAGGTCGCGGTGCTGAGAGGAGAGCACCAGCAGCGCATCGCCACAATATCAACACCCATAGCATAAGCCTCCGGACCCGACCACTGGTATCCGTATAACTGCACCGTACATCTCCACCGTTTCTTTGGTCTTGGCTGGCCTTAAGGTGATGAACACGTGATGCCACATATACACGTATCCGTGTCCCCAACAAGGCTTCCCGCGCCGAGATCTTCAGCGTATAGCTTCTCCCCCAACGTGGATTCGCGGATTCTCTTGTAAGCCCCCCCGCAACGTGGATTCTCTTCGCGGATTCTCTTATATCCCCCTCCAACGTACCTCCAGCGCATCCAGAAGCTCGGCTTCCCTTGTCGCCGCCGCCTCCATCTCGGCTGCGTGCGCTTGCCGCATCGCCGCGCTGATGGACTCGAACTCCTGCTGCGCAGCAGCCAGTGCCGCCTCGCGTGCCGCCACCGCCAGCTGCTCCGAAGCCAACAAGTCAGCGTCGTACTTGCGGGTGGCCTCCGTGAGCTGCTGCTCCAGGGAGGCGGCCTGCATGATGAGCTCTGCGATGTCGGCGCGGAGGATCGCCTCAGACTGTGGGTTTGAGGGGCCGGGGGTTTGGGAGGGCGGGGATTTGGGGGGCGGGGCGTGGGGGTGTTCAGCATCACCCAGGGCGTTCGGGTCGGGTCGGTGGCCCGAGGACCAGCAAACCAATTAGGCGGTTTGCGGTGCGGAAAGGAGCTTAGTGAGCTGGATTGTGTGCGGCGCCTCACCTCCGCAGCGGCGGCACTGTCGGCGGCCCCGGCCTCCTTGGAGTGGGCGGCGGCAGCCAGTGCGGCGCTCAGCTCCCAAGCCTGCGAGGTCGACAGGTGGAGGTTGAGGCAGGTCTTGCTATTCGCACGACGGTTCAGGGCTCGCCAATCAGGGCGGAAGAATATGGCAGATACAGCGTAGCGCGGGCCACAGCTAGGGTAACAGCGCACCCAAATATATGAGAGCTGCAGCCCATCACCACCCATCACACGCACCAGGTCCTCGAAGTTCCGGCCGAGCGCGTAGCCTGCCGCCTGCGCCTCGGCCACCGACCCCTGGGTCGCAGCCAGCTGCTGCCCCAGCTCCAGCAGCCCCGCATCCCGCTCCGAAACCTGCGCCCGGAGGCCTATCACCGCCACGTCCGCCGCGGCCCGGTCCGCTGCGGCCGTGGTGGCCAGGGCCTCGTAGCGGGCGGTGGCCGCCTGTGGTCCGCATAGGGCCCAAGTGAGGAGAGTTCCAGGGCTCCGAAACACACGCAACAGGTTGGAATTCCGGTGCCCCATTCCTCAAGACCCCTCCCTACACAGGAAGCTGCCACCCAGATCGCTATAAGAGTGAAGCAATCACCCAGTGCAACGGATTTCACAGACGTGTAAGGCAGTGTTAATCGCGCAGCGGGCTTATCAGTGGTTGCGGAGGGGGGCTGGTTCCCCTCCCCATGCTCCCGTCCGCACCTGCAGTTGCGCGGCGACCTCCGCCTCCCTCGCCGCCGCCGCCTCCACCATGGAAGCCATTGCCGCGTCCGCCACCACCTGCTGGGTCTTCATCTCAAAGCGCATCGCCTCCAGCTGGCGCTGCATGGACGCCTGGTTCCGGAGCGGAAAACGGGAGGCCGGCCGCAGCGGTTGGACGGTGGCCGTTAACAGAGGTTGGTCCATTGCACGGACTGACTCGGCCTCGCGCCCACACAAGAGCCCCAAGCCCCCGTGTTCCAATAGTGCATTCATCGGACGGGAAGCCAAGGACCACCGAGCCCATCGCATTCCCGTGTATTCCCCAGATATTCCCCAGATATTCCCCAGATATTCCCCTGATATTCCCCAGATATTCCCCATATGTTCCCCAGGCGTGCACCCTTAGCCACCCCGGAGGAAACGAAACCCACCTTGACCTCCGCCAGCTCGCCTCGCTGCCGGGCGGCGTCTTCAAGGCGGGCCGAAGCCTCTGTCGCCGCGCGCAGTGCCGCGGCCTTGTACTGCTCCCGCTCCTGGCGCCACATCAGCCAGCGCAACATCCGCACATTGCCATCATCAAGATGCATCCCTCGCAAATATGCCACACTGCGCTTCCATCGCTAGTACCCGCCGAAATGCAGACCCAGAGGAACCTACTGCCGCCGCCCTCTGGCACCGTACGACCAAGAACGCTGGAATGCGGCCGCCCTGGAGCGCTCGCTAGCGCCCCGAAGCACGCCACCGCGCCAAAAATGCCCAAAAGCGTGCGCGCCCCGTGCCCCTCTCCACAGCGCCCCGTGACCCTCGCCACAGCGCCCCAGAGCCACCGCGACTTGCCTGGTCAACACCGCGGATGAGCTCCGCCTCACGCACGTAGAACTCGGCCCGCAACCGCGCGACGCTCTCCTCGGCGCTGCTGGCCTGCTCCGAAACCACCTCCGCCAGCCGCCGCCTCTCCTCCTCCAGCTGCCGCATCAGCTCCGCCTCGCGCGCCTTGAAGCCCGACCTCAGCGCCTCCGCCGCAACCGCCGTGGCGGCGGCGCCCACGTCCGCCGACTTGACGGCGGAACGGAGGTCGCTGAGGATTGCCTCCGCCGCCGTGTTTGCGTCGGCGGCGGTGGCGGTGGCCTCGGCGGCCTCCAGCACCGCGGCGGCGTACTGCTGCCGCAGGTCCTCCAGTTTGGCCTCCAGATGCGCCGTCTGCATGGCTGTACGACGGGTACGGGCGGGAAGCCGCGGGATGCCGCGGGTTGTGAAGTGTTTTTGCGGGGAGGTGTCGGACCCAAGCGGCGGGGCAGAGCGGGTCCGAGTGGGAAATTGAGGACGCCAGGTTACAGGTGCCTCCCTTCGCAGATATGACTCCAGTGCGACAAGACATACGACGGAAAGTATCGGGAAAGCCACCTGGTGCGCAGCGATGCAGGTGTTGCCAACGCAGGTGTTGCCAACGCCGCACATAAACGGCCGACACACACCCGTCGCTCTGCCCCACACACAGACCCGCCGCCTACCGCTCCGCTCCTCCACCTCGCGACGCAGCTGCTCCGCCGCCTCCAGCTCCTGACGGTGCTGTTCCTGCAGGGCGTGCAGCTGCCCCCGGAGGGACCCCACCATCTCCAAGGCCGCATCGGCGCTGCGTTGCGCCTCCTGGACCGCGGCCGCTGGGTCGGCGGCGGCCGTTGCTGGCGGCGGCAGAGCCGCCGCCGCCGCCGCGGGGGCAGCTCCAGGGGAGCCCGCGTCGGCGTCCTAGCATGTGCATGCGGGTGAGGCGCGGTGTGGTGTTAGGTGAGTGCGGGAGCTTGTTGGGGTTCAGTCCGCGTGAGTGCGAGGGGCGGTGGGGAGTACGACATGCCGCTGCGGGGTAGGCCCAATGCGCAAACGGTACGTACGACGCACGGATAGCCTAAAGTGGCCACCAGGTCACTGTTAACGTACCTTGATAGCGCCGGCGCTGGCCGCCTCCGCGGCCGCCTCCACGGCCGCCGAGAGCACCGCCGCCGCCGCTGCCGGTCCCCCGGTGGCGCCAAGGTGCTCCAGGCGGCTGCGCAGAGCGTCCCGTGCCTCCACCATAATCATCTCGGCGGTGATTAGCTGCAGAGAAAGGAACAGAGGCCGGTGGTCAATGCAGTTGGTCCCGGATGGGCGAGGATGGAACGGCGCGCGCTCCAGATTGGCGCAGGCTTTTGGCAGTCACTAGGCCTGGGCCACTGCACGCGTATCACGCGCGAACCAATTAAAATAGGTGTTCCTCTTTCGCGAGCCCCTCCACGAAACTCCTCGACAACACGGGGCTGCTTGTCTGCTGCCGCTCTCCCCGGCCCTGACCATGTGGCCCGCACCTCGCGTTTCGCCTTGGCCGTGGGCGCAGGGCCCATCTGGCGCGAGCGCCCCTCGAACTCCATGGCGGCGGCCTGGTAGTCTCGCAGCATGTTACGAAGGCGCTGCAGCTCCGCGGGCGATACCAACCCCATCAGCGCCGCCACGGCCGCGGACAGCGCCTGCGGGAACGCATAAGTCGCATGCCCGACAGGATTACGTTTTTTTACTATCAGCGGTGGGTTAAGGGCATTTTAGGAGCGAGTTGCTAAGACGCGAGAGCGATCTGGGTCAGGCTCCAACGGCGGAGACGGGCAAAGGGAACAGCAAGACGCGGAAAGTGGCATCAGGCCGTGTGTATGTCGTACAGTCTTGCAGCCGGCCCCGCCTCGTAACCTCCCGGGCCCCCGCCCCCCGGCCGCACCTGCGGTCCCATCTCCGGGAGGACTTCCAGCGGCGGTGTGGCCGCGAGAGTGCTGCCCCCACCAGGTTGCGCTGCGGGGGGCAACACGCCCGCAGCACCAGCAGCAGCAGCCGCAGACGGTGGGGTCGGAGCCCCCTCCGTGTCGTCATCCATGTCGGTGGCACTCGCCAGGGAGGAGAGCGCCGAGGGCGCAGCCCACCCCGCAGCAGCGGCGGCCGCAGCCAGCTCCGAGTCCTTCGTGATCTCCGACAGCTCCGTCAGCCTGGAAGGTGGCCGAGAGTGGTGTCGCGTCACACGCGTGCAATACACCCTTCTGTTCTCGCTCCGGTCCATAAGGCCCAGTAAGGAAGACAACCAACCCCGTAGGCCGGTGCCAGCCGGTATCAGCCAGTGCCAGATAGCACCCGCGCCGCTGTCAGCTCCGGGCCCTAACGCGACTCCAGCAAGTACCAATCCAACACGCAAACGCTGCGACAACCCATACCAACCCAACCCATCTAATCCTCGCTCACCTGGCCTCGTACTTTCGCCGGGTCTCCCCCAGCTCCCAGGCCAGCTTAGTGTTCCGGAAGCGCGCCGCCCGCAGCGCCTTCCGCGCCTCCTCGAGCTGCGCAGTGTACACCGCCGCCGCCTCGGCGGCCGCCGCCCCCGCGCCCGTGGATCCCAGGCTCTGCTGCTGCTGCTGCTGCTCGTCGGCGGCTCCTCCGTCCTGGAAGAAGGTGCCCATCATCAGGACAAGGAAGCGCAGTAGCGCCTCGTCTTCGGCGGCAGTCAAGGTGCCTGTTCAGGAGCCACGGGGGATTTGGGTTTGGGGTTTGGGGTTTTGGCGTGGCTGCTGTATACGAGCGAAACATGCCCCGAAATATCATGGGCGAATATGGTAGGTTGGGATAGCGTACGGGATAAGGCCCGCAATGGGAACTGAGCAGCACCCAGCGACGCCGACTCACCGCTGGTTGTAGCGTCCATTATGACCTCTGTCGGCGGCGGCGCCGTTGACTCCAGCTTAGGGCGCGGCTCCTCCGAAACCACCTCGGCCTCCATCTGGAGCAGCTCGGGCGGGATGTCGCGAGGGTGGCGCTTGGGCACCACGACGACCTGCAGCAGCAGCGGGGGGAGGGAGGGAGGGAAGGCGGCGGTGGTGGCAGCAGCAGCAGCGGCAGCAGCGGCAGCAGCGGCAGCAGGGAGGGGAGGCAGTGGTGGCAGCAGCAGCAGCGGCAGGGGGAGAGGAGGAGGCGGTCGCCCTCCTAGTAACACAACCAAAATACCCAAAGCTTGTAGCCGGCAGCCCATCCCGGTCTTGCTCCATCACGACTGCCCCACCGGTGTGGTCGGCGTCTGGCCCCAGTAGCAGGTGAACAGCGGCTCCGAGCCGGGGGTGCTGCCCGCCAGCACCTCAGACAGCGGCAGCGACCGGTTGGGACCCGGCTCCCAGCTGTAGCGCCCGTTGTCGTAGTACACCACCTGCGGGCGCGGAACCACGGGCCCAAGCGCGTCCGTGTCGTCCGCCTGTCAAAACACACACATCCACCTGGACGCGTAAATGCGTCTACGCCCCACCACATCCTGCGCTCCACTCCTTTCCTCGCTGCAGCTGGACGCCTTTCCTTCCCCTAGTAAAGGTAACAGACCTCTCCTAAACGACCCTACAAGCCTACCTCATCACAACCCCCATCCTGCCCCATTGCGCCCTTCCCCGCCAGCCCGACCCGATTCTGCCCCAAGTCCTCCTTTCCCAGGAGCTCAAGGACAATGCACCAGCTATCCTATCCATGTCGCGTTACCGGTTTTTATGCTACCCCCAAGAGCTCTGCCGCACCTTGGCCTCGATGTCCTGCTGCGCCGCCAGCATCAGATCAGCGCTCCAGCTGTGGCCGGGCCCCCACTTGAGCTCCACGCCGCCCGACGGGTTCCACGCGCCCATGGCCGGTGCGCTGCCCACCAGCACCAGGTGCTGTCCGGGCATGGTAACGTACTGCGGCACCGTGAAGTGCACCAGCGATAGCACCTGGCGGTCGCTCAGAGCACCGCCGGGGCCGGGCTTCCCCCCCCGGGTGGCGTCTACGGACGGATAGAGCACAGGGGCAGGGCACAGGGCAATGTATGGATGTCACCACACCGCACGAGAGCACGAACCCACGTATCCATCACTTCTACTCACCCCGCTCGTGTCGGTGTCCCTCCAGTCCTCCGCCCTCCCCTCCACAATCCCGACATAAAAAACCTTACACCCACACCCCGCGTATCCCCCTCATCCCACCTCACAATCCCGCCGGCCCCTTTCGCCTACTCCTTGCCAAACAACTTCATCATCTATCGCCCCCCTCACCGTCAGCGCCCCCCTCCTGGTCCACGTTGGGGCGATATAAGGCCTGCGAGCAGCCGGTGATGCCCCAGTGGCACAGCACCACGTAGTGGCCCGCCACTCCGGAGGGTTGTGCCCCGGACGGCGAGCCGGGCGGCAGCAGGAGGTCCTCCTCCGGCGGGGGTATCAGCGTGAGGGTGCGGTTGGGGCCCGCCTCCCAGCGCTGCTCGCCGCGGCCCGGACCCATCACCACCAGCTGCACGCCCGGAACGGTGAGGGCGTCATGGGGGCGGAGTGGAGGGTGAGGGTTGCAGGACGCGATGCCAGGAGCCACGCTGGAACGCTCAGAAAGGCGGCTAAAATCCAACACAGTTCGACCCAGGGGATGGGTTTCTACGCTACCGCCTGCTCAGCCCAGCAGGTAACCAGATAGCCGCCCGTTGCGGACAACGAACCTCGACCCAGCTCCATATTGCCTTGCCGGCAGACGCCCACGCCTCTGCTCATCCCTTCCGTCCACCCCCCCCCCACACTGCTACTGTAACACTACTGTTCCCTCATCCCAAGCTGCACGCGCTCCAAGCGACATTCAGTGCCTTGCCCTTAGCCCTTAGCCCCGGCCTCTCATCCCGGCTCATCCCCTCATCGCCTCATCCGCCATCCACCACCCATGGCGCGGCGGGGTTGACTACCCCTGGCGCAAGCTCAGCCGCATCCGCCCCCTCACCTTGGCCTCCAGCAGGGTCCCCAGCGGCAGCTCCACCTCCCCCCGCCAGATGTGTCCCGGCGAGGAGGTGAGCTCCAGCGCCCCAGTGATGTCCCAGGAGCCCAGCTCCGGCTGGTTGCCCACCACAACCAGCCGCTGGCCGGGGCCTCCCACGTAGAGCGGCACCACCAGCTGCACGCGCGCGCGGAGGCCGGGAGCCGCTGCGGGGCTGGCGGCGGCGGAGGGCGCTGCGGTCGGAGGGGCCTGCGTGGGTGGCGTGAGCATGTGTGGAGGAGGCATAAGGTGGCGGGAGAAGCGGGGAGATTATAATGGTATCATGGGGTACATCTGAATGGCAAATCGAAGCAGCAATGAGATAGCGTAAAGCAGCCAACCGTGCAGGAGCAAGCGGGGCGGCGGAGCAATGCCCCATTCGCTGCCGTGTGTCCGCGTGACAGCACCAGTAGGCGGAGCCAGTGCGACCGCCAGCGAAGGAGCTGCCGCGGGCAACCGACCTGGATGTGGCTGAGCTCCTTGCCCCACTCGCACAAGACCAGCTGCTCAGCGGCGGCGCCCCCGGCCGCGGCGGGCACCTGGGGTGAAGGAAGGGCGCAATAACAAATTAGCAGAGCCTTACGGCAGCAAGCTTCCCGCCAGGACAATGGGGTCCCGCCAAAACACAACATAATGGGCCAGGATGCTAGGATACACGGCAGCATTGCCACAAGCTATACAGCAATAAATGACATCCGTTCCTCGCCGTCAGGACAACACGCTAGGCAGCTTCAAGATGGGCGCTCCACAAAAACGTAGGGCCCCTGGCTGACACCGTCCCCGATCATTAAATTCCAACCCCAGCCGCCACATGTGGCCTCCACCGCCACGCGCACGGCCGTTGCGACCCCGCCACGTGGGCCCTATTGCTGCTGCCGCACCTGTAGGACCCTGTTGCGCCCCTGCTCCCACAGGAAGGTGCTGCTCTTGCTGTCCACCATGACCACCTGCAGCGGCAGCAGCAGCAACAGCAGCGACAGCAGCACGAGGTCCCAACGTTGTGGATGGATTCGTGGATTTGCGAATTTAATAAATGGGCTTTAGGGGTTCGCGGGTTCCCATGCCAACGCCCTACGGGTCCATCCCGGCCCCAATGGTGTCCCCATGCACCTTGAACTCCACGCCCTGTAGCTCCTGCGGCTCCAACTCCACCTCGCCGCTCCATCGGTGGCCCTCATGCCATTTCAGCTTCAGGCCATTGGTTGGCTGCCAGGACCCAAAAGCATCGCAGCCGCCCACCACTGCCAGGTGCTGTCCTGGCTGCGTGGTGAAAGTCGGGACCGTGAACCGCAGCCGGATGACACGGGGGCCCGCCTGGGCAGCCGGAGGCTGGCTTGCGTTCGCGGCCGTCGCGCTCAATATCGTTACACCTTCAGCACCGCTTTTGACGGGAAGGGTGATGCCGGGAGCTGCTTTGGTGCCGTTGGCGCTGCTGTTACCGTTGGTGGTCGCTGAGCCGCTGGGAGAGGTAGTGGTGGGCCTGTCGGTATGTGAAAGGGCAGCCGGAGGGACCTCCAGAGTAGGTGCTTCATTGCTGTACAGTTTGGTGGGCGCATCGTCGTCCACGTCGTACTTGACGGCCTCCCCTGGTGCGGTATGCGCGGTCGGCTGAGAAGCGGTCGCCGAAGCCGACGCTGCAATCCGGCGCGCTTCGCTGCCGGGAGGTCCCGCGTCAGGGGCCTAGGGGAAGGTCGGCGGAAAGGAGAAAGGGAAGATGGCTTTGGGAAGGACGCTGCCTACGGAGCAGGTAAAAGACGGCAGAGGTGGTTCCATGCAAGGGTTCGGCGCGCAGCGGCATTAGTGGCGATAAGTATGGGGCATCTACGTCCCCACAATCACACGCCCGATCCCTCGTGGCCCAACCATCACAAACTGTTGCTTCCGGCAGAGCAGTTCCTTTGCTCCCTGCCGCACCTCGCGGGCAGCATTACACAAGAATCCGCGTCGCCGCCTGACTCCGGATACTGAAACTGGCTTCAGAGCAGATGAGCTGAGACGCAGACCTGGAAAAGGCACGCGCAGCAAGGTTTAAGCAAAGCCTTATTCCGTCGTTTGATTGGTGATGGGCATGAGGCAAGGCAACCAAGTTGGCTACGGAAACTGAAAGGCGCATAGTTATACCTCGACTTGTCCATTTTGATGGTGCCTCTGAGGCAGGCCGCAGAGACAAGAAAACCCGCGGTGTCGCCGGGAAGTTGCTGCCCCACGTAGAGCCAGCGCTGTCGCCGCGCAGGCTCCCAGAAGCTGGCAACATAAGAATTCAAATAGAAGTCTATTGCGGTCCAAAAAGCCGACAGGCGTCACAGCGTTCAATTCCGTCGGTATGCTGCACTGCTCGATGAAGCCCACAAAAGCTAAAAATAAACGACGCTGGCAACACAGTCACTGTTGCTGGGGTACCTCGAATGCACCGTTCAGGACAATGGCTGCTTACGGGGCGCAAGCTTGCCGAGCCCTAGAGCGTTACACGCAACAGGTCGAGAGGAAGGCAACGTCGGCCATGTGTACATAGTCAATATGTATGTCAAACAGAGGCGAACACGGATGAACGTATGTGGGGTAGGGCTGGCGATATTACTTGCGCGCGCTTGAAAAGCGCACAGCATGACCGTTCGTTTCGGACACCCTCATGTTCCGGTCACATCGCGCTATGAAACTGCATATATACAATACGTATGCGTCATTTTCATTGAGATGCCGAGACATCCCATATAGATGGGCAGGGTGTTGCGAAACCTGACAAAAATGGCGCAACGATCAAAGGCGCATGTAAGGCCGAGTCATGCTCTTTAATCATGCTGTATATGACTGCTGTATGTGTCGGGCTTGGAGGTCCTGCATTTGGCAAATGCAGCTCCCCCAATCATCAACATTCCATCAATGGCCTGAGTCTCCTTAACGCCAACTGGTTGCATAATATGTTGACCAAAGATATGATGGCCCGCAATCAATGATTCCCTTAGTGCACTGTGCGCGGCCATCACTCACCCAACCTGCTTCGTACGTATGAAGGTCGCGGTTCGATGGATCACCCCATACATCCACATCCTCTGGACAGTAGATTTCCCTGCTGCTGACACACATCTTATCTGTTTGACGGCGTGCCATCTACTTCCAATTATATCACTGTCTTGATGCGGCCATTACAGAACTCGAGGCATCAACACTACCACAGAGTATGTATTATCAGCTGACCTTCACCCACCTCGCCGCCCCTGCGCGCGTTGCAGTGCCATAACGTGCATAACAGGCGCATTTGCACACAGCTATCGGATACCGATGCCTACCGATACCAGGAGAACACCTACGTGCGTGTCACTTCTTACCTCTCCTTACGACCTAGTCCCTGCGGGATGGGCCCCATCCATGGCCCCAAAGCACGCTGAGAGGTGTGAAGCAGGGCGTAACGATCCAGGAGCGCGCGTATGCTGCTGGATGGGCTACAGGAGCCGCAGAATATACAGGATCGTCGGGTGCTGGGCTGTTAGGTTGGTTGGTGGCCAGTTCCTGATAGGGAAGCCTCTAGTGCAAATTCCCCCTGGGGTGCTGGCTGCTGCTCTGTATGCCTACGGCCTGTCAACTTGGTGTTCTGGTGGTTTGCCTTTGTTTCGGTGCATGTCGGTATTTGTTTCCTCCGTCTTGTTCAGTGTCAGGCGATGTGCCCGATGGTTCTACCTCTTGGTCTGGAACCCACTGTAACCGTTACAACAACAGGATACATGAACAGACGGGGCACCAACGTACCATAGGTGACAGTGGTGGGGACACTTCTGAGCGAGGGAGATTACGTATGGTAGTGTTTATGCTTTGGTATCACGGCCAACACACGGATATTTGACTGTCATTACTGTCGGCCGCTCGTATCAGCTTAAAGGCGGTGGAACGCTGAGATCATAGCCTCTAAGCCCGGTTCTGTACGGATGCCGTACATATGGCTTGAGTCATTGTTTCGGGCGCTCTCCCTGTTTCGGCATTCTGCCTTCACAGTGAGAGCGCTACTGTCGTTTTCTCGTTACTAGCTTTTACTGTTTAAGTCAGCGGTCCCTCCGGTTTCCCCCCCTCTTCCCCCTCAAACCCCATCAAAACCCCCTCTCTTCCCCTCGGGCTGAGGCTCCGTTGGAACCGCGAAACATTGACCAGCAATGACGAGAGCCATGTTATAGGAGGCTGCAGTACAGAATGTAACTTACACTTGAGTTGGCGTTGGGGGGTGTCGCGGTGATTGTTCCCTGCTGAGCTGAGTAGGCTGAGTGGGCGGTCAAGGTCTTCAACACAACACCGCAGGACTGCTGACCAATAAACGGATATTGCAAGCGTATTACAACATGGCATGGAAGTGCCCGCGGAAAGTTGGGGCAGCGAAGAGTCGGCGTAAGACGCCACCCTCCCACCCGCGTCCAGCAGCTGTCCAGCTCGTCAGCTGCAGCGCGCAGCACCAGTCAAGTGCAATCTCAGCAGTTCAATCGGCAAGGTTATTCGTCCGAGCCGCTATGGACAAATTTGACGTCATTCACCTTGCATATGCTATGGATAAATTCACATTACGGCGACTAGTAAGCCGTTGCGTTGGATTCCAAATGCGGACCGGGAAGGATAATCTCCCCAAAGGACGCCCCGACACGGGCCCTTCAAGAACGTCACTTGTCGCAGTACGCCATATACGTAGATTCGTTTGACGTCTTGTGTGACGCCGTGTTGGAGCGCACGTCTTGTATCAGTTGCTAGGTGGCTTGCAGCCAACGAATCGTCGGTTGATTCGTCGGTACCACCTAGCATTGCATGGATGCTCAAAGGACTTCCGTCAGATAAATAGCATGCTCTTAGACTTGTAAAACCAAAACCCTGTCACAGAAGTTCTCACAATTGTGGCGCATCCCAGTTGCAACTTACAATTTTACGCGCAAAGCAAAAGGATAGCGTGCAGTGTGACGCCACTTATTCCAAGGCGTCTTATGTTTCCCATTTTGAGAATGCGCAGCAGAGCTTAATCAGGTACTTATCAGGCGCACAGCAACTTTATCGCGACTTGTCGTGACGAAGCATTGTCGAGGCGTTTCAAGCAGGGCGCTCGCCTTCTTCGAACCCATTTTATACCGCGTGTCGCTCCGGTTTAGCAGGCTGCACACGTTTGTCGGTACATGCTGCACGCACACCTGGGTTGGAGATGTCGACCATCGTCAACTAGTTGCGCATGACGTTGATAGTTGCTCATGGCATTGAAGTTGTGCTGCCGTAAGTCATTGGCGCGTCCACCCAATTATTCACGCTGCAGCTTGTACGTATGTAGCGAGTGACCGGTGCTGGTTTTAGAGACGGTATCCGAAAGCTTAAGATTTGAAGTAACCAGTCGGCTGACAGTGGCACAAACACGGTGCGCGCCCGCTGCTGAGCACACGTGGAGTACCAAACCTTCCCTGAGTCGTTCGATTTCCTGCTTCCTCGTGTACGTCATTTTCAATCCTAGAAGTAACCGTCATGTTTCTGGCAGGATCCCGTTAGTTGTTCTGGCCTGCGAAGAGTAGGTCGGGGTGTGCCCTCGCTTGCTGGACTTGCTGTACCAATCCAGCATCTAAAGTTCCTGAATTCTTTTAAAAGTGCGAACGTGCTTATCACCACACAACTTGTTGCGTCAACGGTGGATTCCGTGTGGCTTGCGAGCAGCCCCAAATGGCGTCGTAGGGCATCGTCTGAGGCCTCAGCATGACATGCTAACTGGGCCTTACTACGTAGGGCTAGTATGTATGCACGATGCCGTACATACACAGGTCGAGAGCCCCAGGCGCCGAGGCCTCATCCTGGTGCCCCACGCACGGCTGCGTTGTGCAGCGGCCACCATGCATCACCATCACCTCGCCATCACATGCCCGAAGAACGTGTAACATCCAATGGCAGGCACGGCGCTGTCGCCACACCATCCCGCCTCCCCTCTGTCTGTGCATACCCAAGTTAGCTCTCTGTCTTCGTCGGTTGCACCAAGGACCCCTGCCGATCATATGGCACCGACTACATTCACGAATAGCGACCATCGCTAACGCCACATGTCCTATAACTCGCTCCCTTGTCCGAATCGATCGCTCCTGCGGTTCGCTTGGTGCACGCACGCGACGATGACCAGATAGATAGGCACCCCTTCATAACACCAGCACCAAGTGGGTAACCCAGCCGTACTGTAACCTTGAACTCCGCCCATTCATCGACCAGCAGCCGCCCCGTCGAGCGGTCCATGGTGATCTCCCCTCCGAACAGCAGCATGGCGTGGCAGGTGTAGCTCCGGTGCAGCGTCGGCGATGGCTACAGTGATTAGGCTGGTCAATAGTTTATAGAGGGTTGTTGTAACGGTTTCAGTGGGTTCCAGACCAAGAGGCCATAGGGGGTCGGTTATTGGGTGGGCTATCTTCGGTTAACAAGCGTTAAACCCCGTTTGGGATACTGAGGCAAGGGTACCAAAACACATGGTTTGTAAACCTGGGTACCCGTTTACAGGGGTCGGTAGCCAGAAACGGTACTGTAACCCTACCATAGGGTTCGTTTACCGGCGTTTGGTAGGGTACCCGTTTACCCAACCACTAGGTTGGGTTACCCTTACACTCGGTAACCCAAACGACCGTTTACCGACCCTGAACCGAAGGTTGAACGACCCACCCGATAACCGACCCCCATGGTCGGCCAAAACGACCCCTAACCGACACGTTTATGCCATAGGGAGGTAGAACCATCGGGCGCATCGCCTGACACTGAAAAAGACGGAGGGAGAGGGTGTTGGCTAAGCAATGGGGCGTTTGTTGTTTATCAGGAGGGCGTCCCCTGATTTAGGGAGCAGCACTGTTTCCGAGGTGGTCCAGCTGCTCGGTGTGTGCGCTTGGACCCACATAATTTTCATTAGGTCATGCAGATTCCGTTTCAGGCCGTCCGGGAGGGCTTTGAGCAGTTCGTTTGGGCTGCCATCTGGTCCAGTCGATTTATTACGGGCTAGGTGGTGTTGGCATTATTTGTCAAAATTGGCGGGATCCGCAATACTAGCCAACAGGGAGGTCTCAAGTGGGTCTTTGCAGCTTTGAAGGGTAAGGGGTCGGGGGCGTTTTTGTCGAGGAAGGGGTAGGTGCGGGGTACCTGGGAGGGGTGGTATAGTCCGGTGCGTGGTCCCGATACAGGGGCAGCTAGCTTTTTATAAAACGTGTGTATGGCCTCCAGGATGCTGTCGGGCTCCATGCATATTATTTTGCCCGTGTCTGGGTGTCATACCGCCGCAATCCCATGCTCCTGGTCGTCTCTGTTGAAGATGTCTTTGTGGCCTTGCTTCGGCCGAGTGGCGAGCTTGTGTTGGGCTCGCCTGCGGGCCTCCTGGATGCTTTTTTGTTTGCTTTCCCATACTAGCTTGCGTAGCATTTCCGCTGTCTCGCGGAGGTGTCGGCGGATGCTGTTTATGGAAGCGACGGTCGGGGGTGTGGCCGCTGTTGCAGGGGTCGTCGTGTTCAGGGGTCGTCGTGTTCAGGGTGGTGTTGGCTGCTGATCCCTTGTCAGCGCATCCTCTAGTGCGTGCTTGAGTTGTGCATGCTCCCGATGGGCTTTCTGGATCTGCCTGCAGACTGTCCTGCTTAGGTGGGGTTTTCCGGTCCTGGGCGGCTTCGTCTGACACAGCGCGATTAGGGTGGCCAATCCTTGGTCCAGCAGGGCTTGCATTTCCCGGGCGATGGCTTCGACATCGGTGTTGTTTACGGCAGCACTAGCGTGTATGGTTTCAAGCATCCGACGGGCCGGCATCTCCTTCGGGTCCGCGGTGTGTGACGTGAGTGCGGAGTCGATGGCTTGTGTGGCTGCCAGCAGTTTTGCATGGGTACTGGCGATCCCCGAGGTAAGGGTAGCCTCCATCTTGCATTGCGCGTCCCGCAGTGTAGCGGCGGGCATAGGGAGGACGACATTTCTCCAGGGAGGACGACGTTTTCCCCTCCTCGCCATGTCGTGTTCCACCAGCCCCAAGCCCGAGATGGCTTTTGTGCCAGCGCTCTGGTGGGCAGGGCACGTGCTGCTGTATGTATGGCAGGGCACGTGCTGTGTAGGCCCACACTGTGCCGCCACCGCAGCCCACTGGGCCAGCACCAAGTCACATAGCTATAGCTACACGCACCTTTAGTTATGGTGCCCGTTTCGCTTCTGCCGCTGCGGTCCGCCGCAGGACGCCCGCAAGTCTATGGTGCTTTTCAACCACTACCGCCGCCATTCCCTGGAGTCCAACCGACCCCGAGGCCAAGCGATCAGCGCACAAGGCGCTGCCGGCAGCCCCGGTGGCGTCTATGAGGGAGTGTGCATGGGCAACCGCACGACGTGCGTTTGCGGAGCTCCGTTCTCTGGGTGAACACCGGCCGTCGCTGACCTCTCAACCGGATGAATGAATGCGATCCTCGCCTCTGCGCAGCCATACACCTTAACCACATCCCAGCCCGCCACGCGCCGTTTGAAGCAGTTAGGCGGGCCTTATGATGCACCATTTGGTCTTGTGCTGTGGCCTGTTTGTTCGCTCGTTCTCGTCAGCTGGTGGGACAATGGGGCGCTGTTGAGGTCCAGCTGGGACCGGAGATGGGTGCATGGGGTGCATGTGTCAACTAGGCAGTCGTGGCTGAGCATGGGGAGGAGGCGCACGTGCAGGAGATCTTCGTGTTTGTTAGCGCACATCGTTCCTCCTAAGGCACATCGTTCCTCCTAAGTAAGGAGGAGGCCAGGCAGACGCTGTTCGTTGTAACCCAGCCGCTGCCTATTGCGGGTTGGCAAGTTGGTTGTCGTTCTCCATGAGGCAAGTCATGCTGGAGGCAAGTCATGGCGATGCTATGCCTTCTTATTCACGTCCGGTGACTGCTGATTGCGCCCTGCCTGAGCAGTGCGTCCTCTGCTTGGGCCCTTGTGCGTGTGCGGTCGCTGTGTTGCCCCTTCAAGCTTTGCTGACAACCGCAACCGGACTGTCTTCCATGGGTATTGCCGGCGGTGTGTGTGCCACTGGCCACGATTGAGCTGGCCCTCGTGTAACCACAAGTAAGGTTGGGGCGCAGACCCTTCGTGGGTGTTAACAGCTTGTTGGAGCCGCAAGAATTGAAAGACTGTATCATCAGGAATATACGAAAGACAAGGCGTTAATTTGTCAAGGTACCGCTGAGCCATGAAACTCCACGTGTGTGTGGAACGGGCAAAACCCAATTGGTATGATATGCTGCATATTAGTGTACCAGACCAAAGCTGTGTCTAGCAGGAAGGGGATGCAGCAAATGTTTGACGGCCAACAACCAAGGGTGGTGGGAGGGGCAGGGCGGTGGGAGGGGCCACACACTGGTTGTAACAACTCTGGGTTGTAACAACTCTATTCAGTTGTTACAACCTTACCGGACAACTGGGTTGTAACAACTCTATTCAGTTGTTACAACCTTACCGGATATGCTTAATAAAGCAAGGCGACACGCCCGCCGTTCGACTGTCTGAACCGTGCATAGGATGCATGTGTCTTTTTCCGACCGGCACTTCAGCTTTATTACGACCGGATCACAGCCCATACGCACACGCATCTCGCAATTTTATCGATGCAACAAGTACGCACACAGTTGTGAAGGCAACAAACAGCAATTGTTCCAGCTGCTTCGACAAGGAGACGACACCGCACCTTTCACAAGGCATCAGGCCAGCGTAGTTTGATGAATACAGACACCAGTCGCCAAGCATGAATCTGGGTCTAGGTTAGTTGCCTTGCACGGTCGCGCTGTGTCCATGCCCGTGCGTAAAATGTAACAGTACAAGTGAAGTGAGCTCTTATCTGTACGGTGTATTCCTACTGTCAGGTTGATTTCAAAGCCTTCCCGAATGAAGCCACCCATAAACTAAGGTGTAACTTGGTAGTAATGTATGCACCAGGCAGCAGAGCGTGTGCGGGTCGATCAACGTGTCGATCAATGCCTCAATGCGAGAGGTCCTGGACATAGAGAAACTCCGGTGTCTCAGTTTGCATTTACCAAAATAATACACGGCGTGCATGCAACTGAAACACCGCCCGCCCTTCAGCCGATATATAGATATCGTTCCACCGACAGTCTGGCAGCCGCCACCTCAAGAACCTGCTGGGCCCCACCTGCATGTTCCGCAGCCCAGACTGTGCCCCGCACCTGCCCCCGACGCCGACACGTTGAGCCGCATCCGCCGAGACCAATCAATTCCGGCAGTGGCCGAGAATATGAGAATTCAATAAATCGCAACGATTGCAGTCACCCTTAAGCTTCCTTCGAAATGTCGATCGATTCGTGCGTCATCGAAAGGAGAACAAGCTGCATAATGGCATGTATAGGTAATTATCTCCACGTCAACACACAAGCTCCCATTGTCTCGTCGTCCATTCTTTCATCGCCGTGTCAGCCCCAAGGCAACGGCATGCACGAGCGGATTCACTTGCATACGCGCTCTTCTTACCACTTAGTCATGCTCGAACGCCCTCCTGCGCATGCTGTCGCTGCAATCACGCCGGCGTGTGCACGACAGGCTTGGTTGCCTGCTGCTCTTCCTCCTCCATCACTGCTGCAGCCGAGCCTCTAAAGCTGGGGCCTTGTTGCTGGGGCCGCCAGCCACCACCAGGGCTGCCACCTCGCTGCGCAGCAGTGATGGCGACACCGCGAACTCCATCATGCCGCCAGGCAGCATCATTGTAGGTGGTTGGGCTTCTGCACCCGCGTGCTGCTGCTGTGGTGGCGAGCCTGGCAGTGCCATGACGGCAGGTGGGGCCGTGTTGCCCTCACCACCCATACCGACGGGGCCTGCAGAATGGGCGGCATTGCCGCTGGTGGAATGGGAACCGTCTAAGGCACGCGAGACGCGCGATGTGGGGCGGGGAATGAACGACTCCATAGTCTCCAAAGAGCGCTTCACGGGTTCAATCAGTGTGTCAGCACCAACAGTGGCAGCTGAAATGGCTGCAGCCCCGGCTGTGGCCCCAGCGACGGGAGGCGCCAGCGGGCTTCCAGTACGACCATCCGGCACAGACATGTGCTCCATGCCAGTGCTGTCGTTGTCCCAGTCCGCGGGGCGAGATATGGGTGCATAGTTCATGGGGTGTGCCTCTGGCTGCCATGGTGATGCCATGCGTGACACCGACTTGCCCGCACTGCTGCTGTAACTGGCCTTGGTTGCGTGCACGTCTGAGTCCAGGTCGGTATCCCTTGGACCCAGAGGTGCTGCCGGAAGAGGCACCAGCGGCAAGCTGCTATGGGGCTGCCTGGCTGTGGAGACCAGGGGGCGGATGAGCTGAGGCTGGCTGGCGGGGCTGTGCCCGGCGGCAAGAGTGGACGCAGTGCGGGGCGTGACGACCTCGTCAGAATCGAGCACCGGGCCAGGCTGGCTACTCTGATGCATCCTGCTGCGCTCCGAAGGGGTCTCAACATCGGCAGCAGCGGCAGCAGCAGCAGCAGCGCTGGTGGCCATGAAGGCCTCACGTGAGCCGCTGGGGCTGCTTGGGTTGGTGTGTATCGGGGTGCCTGGTGCAGTACCAGGGGTCAGTCCATCAGGCAGGGACATGGGCTGCGTGCGCTTGGCCCTGTGGCGCTTGGCTGCGATGATGATCACCACCGCCGTGATGGCGCCCAATACACAGATTCCAATGACGCTTGATACAGCAGCAACAATCACGGTCTTGTTCGAGCTCTTGCCTTCCTCCTCACTGCCGGCACTGGTATCACTGCCAGTTCTAGCCGAGGTGTCAGCTCCACCAGAGACCTGGCCGCTGTTGGTATTGCTGGTGACAGGCACAAAGGTTTCACCAGGGGCACTCACAACACCAGGGAGACCACCAGGAGTACCCTGCAGCAGCTGCAGCAGTGGTGGCGACATGGCTTCTCCTGGAGGGTTTGGCAGTGATGGCGGTGGTGGAACCGATGCTGGTGGTGGTGGTGCTGCTGCCGGGGGTGGTGGCAGCGACATGGCTTCTCCTGGAGGGTTTGGCAGTGACGGTGGTGGTGGAACCAGTGCTGGTGGTGGTGGCGGTGCTGCCGGGGGTGGTGACAGCGACATGGCTTCTCCTGGAGGGTTTGGCAGTGACAGCGGTGGTGGAACCGGTGCTGGTGGTGGTGGCGGTGCTGCCGGGGGTGGTGGTGGCGACATGGCTTCTCCTGGAGGGTTTGGCAGTGACGGCGGTGGTGGCACCGGTGGTGGTGGTGGTGGCGGTGCTCCCGGGGGTGGTGGCGGCGGCAGTTCAGTATCAAGGGTTGGTGGTGGCAGCGGTGGCAGCAACAGTGATGGTGGCGGCAGTGGTGGTGGCAGTGGTGGTGAAGCATCAGGGGGGGTTAGTGGCGGCGGTGAGGCATCAGCGGGTGGTGGCGACAGTGGCAGCAGCACTGCCCCCAGAGGAGGTGGCGGCGGTGACAGAGCTGCTCCTGGAGGTGGTGGCAGCGGCGGCGGCAGTGCTTCTCCCAGGGGCGGTGGTGGTGGTGACTCAGTTGGGGTTGGAGGTGGGGGGGTGGTGACACCAGTGACACCGCCCCAGTCCACAGTAGGCAAACCAATCGGCGCTATGCCCAATATGCTGGAGGCATTCGGGTCCGTAATCACAGCGAGGAATGCGTCATACGCACTGGTAAGGCTGTTGATGACGTCTACATTGCCCAGAGCAGAATCTGGTGCTGGTGGCACTGGTGTAGCTTCTGGGGTGGATGGATCCACTGGATCCGTTGGGTCTACTGCGGCTGAGTAAGATGGCTCAGGGATTGGTGGAACCGGGATGGTAGTTGGCGGTTCAATGCCCAGCGTCACAATCGCTGAACCAGCCACGATTTTGGCAATGTAGAAGCGACTCATGTCGATGCCCATGGCGAACGCCAGGGCCGGGATGAACAGCTTTGTAGTGGAATAGAACTGGTCCACCGTGACCGCAAACTTCTGCGAGATCTATCGATGGGAAACAGCGAGGGGGGCCATGGGGTTGGCGGGCGGGACAAACAGACACGTTAAATTTCTTGTAATCTCCCAGCAACAGCATCAGCCCGCAAGTCCAGACACCTAATCCTAATCTACCCGATGGTCCAGTCACCTGGGAGATCCGCACATGCAATCCTCGCTGCTGGTTTTGAGTCAGCTGTTGTGAAGTTCTCGCTACTTGGTGGATGTTGCATGATGCATGCTCCCGGTAGGTCTTGGCCCAACCAGGCAAATGAGCACCATGCCATGGTGTGTACGCCACACACAGCGCCACACACCACCTCCCAGCCCCATACTGCCTCCCAGCCCCATACCGCCTGCCTGCCCAACACAACGCCAACCCCTGTTCCCCCCTGGCCACCATGGCACTCACCAGAATGGCGTCCTCTGTACGGGTCTCCAGAGACTTGCCGCCCTTCATCTTGACATATAGCTGTGAACTGGCGTGGTCCCAGAAGTAGGCGCCGTGGGGTGTGCCGTCGCCGACCTTCACCGGCTGTGACACAGGCCGTTGCCGACCCGGCACGGGACCCTCTCCCTTGGCTAGCCACACGAAGCGCCGGTAGAGATTGTAGAGCATGTTGATGACCAAAATGACCTCACTGTCTGGATCAGCGTACGGGAACCAATACCTGAAATTATTTGAGGGAGTTCTGGTGAAGCTGATGTAAACAGTCTGCCCGCTGGGAATGTATGTCCAGAAGGTTGAGAGCCGCTTCTGACAAGTGTACGCAAAGCACCAGCCTTGGTCCATCGTGGCTGCTACCACATCGATGGAGCCTGACACATTGAACAACACCGGTCCGAAGTTGCGGTCCTCGCTGTCCTTGTCACGGCTCTCCAGTACAAAGTGCTGGGGATCGCCCCAGATGCCGGCCGGAGGGAGGGGGGCTGGCTTCAGCCGTGGATCCAGCAGGAAGGAGGTAGAGTTCCTCACACACTTGTACGAGTCGTACACGGGCGAGTAGGTGCAGGGTCCGGGTATGACGGGGGTGCCTTGGTCCATGGGGAACACGCGGGGGCCAGACGGGAACATGCCAGCAATAGTGCCAGCGCCGCTTGGGTTGTTACCGGCGATAAGGGAGCCATCAAGGTCGTGCCAGTAGACATGAGATGGGCCCGCGCAGTTGAGAAGGATGGTGGTGCCATCGGCGCGCTTGTACTCAGCATCCCCGCAGTCAGCCTCATTGCGCCATATCGGATCTGGGCCAGTGTGCTTAAACAAGCCTTGCACAAGACTGCAAAATTGGACGATCGGGGGAAGGCAAGGGTTGGGTGACTGATAGCCATGCCCAGCGGTAGTGTACAATGGAAGATTATGGCATGGCAAAATCCATGGGGAGGGTTGGTGGTAGCGGTGCCTGCCCTCCATGGATCTCCACTACCCAGCCATACATGGGGTGAAGCCATATCTCGACACCCCGGCGTACCCTGCTGCCACGTTCACGACATTCATGTTGGAGAAGAAGTGAGGGTGGAATGCGTCGGCTGCAAACGGGTGGTTGGCCAGTGCGTATGTGCCAGTGGCCACACCTCCACAGCCGGCGGGGCCCAGAAAGTTAGCCAGCGTGACACCGGTGATGTTGAACATACCCTGCGGGAAGGATAGTGAAGGCATTGACGTGAAGGGCAGAGGTGCAATAGTTAGACAAATGATGCCCGACATACATGAACATGTGGTCTCAGGTCCATACATACAGGCTAATTATGCGTGTCCTGATAGGCCCATGACAGACACGGTTTCAAGTGGCATACCCAGCATCATCAGGGGTCTGGTGTGTTTGGATTGTGGGTTGCCAGATACCAATGCACCCATGCTCTTTTGGGGCCTGATCGGACCAGGGCACCTACAAATGTAATGATCAGATGCCCAATTAATAGGAATCTGTGGATCTCCAAGTCCCTCCCCCCCCTTGGTGGTCCAAAACCTCCCAAGCTGACTCACGTGCACCATGGTGTAACCCATGGGCTTGTCGTACGGCTTGTTCTCGGGTCCAATTCCATAGCCCAGAGCGAACATGGCTGATTGCATGCCCACGGCAGGAGTAAATGGCGCGGCCCTGTTATATGACTTTGAAGATAACTTCGGATGGCACCCAATGTCCTTGAGGGTAGAACATGCCTTGCAGACATCGGAGCTGGACTGGCCAACCAGAAGGCCGCCCTCCCAGCGCAGTGTGGCCTTATCGGTGAAGGAACCGGAGCGCATGAGAGTGACACCGGAGTGCTTCGTGTCCAGGACATTGATGTTCGTCAATAGGATGTCGGTCGATATGCCACGGATGGAGATGATGCCAAAATCTGCGGCAAGGCAACACGCACAGCAGTCCATGAGGGAGCAAGCCACCATGTGGTAGATGCTTGCACGCAGAGCTGATGAGGCCAGTGGTACATGGCGGGTGTCACAGGGAGAGCATGCGGCAACGTGTTCAGCAGCACGCGGCTCAGAAATGGAAGGGACGGGATGGGTGTTGGTAGCAACCATGGGTCCAGACCAGGACTTCATGGTGCCGTTTATATAAGGGGTTATCGCGCGACACACAATGATGGCAAGTCTGCCGGTGCATACATGGCTCTCACTCACCCCAGTTCATGTAAGTTGTGAAATTGTGCAGTGAAGTGCATCCATCCGACAAGGAGTCCGAGCTGGCACGCAGCCACAAGCCCACGAGGGACGAGTGAGCAGTGTTGTCCAAGAAAGAGCCATTTGAGAAACCGGTTCCACAGGGCATGCCGGCATATTCAAAGCCATAGCGCTCTGATCCAGCAGCGACATTCCCTGTGACATAGTTCCTCGCGGACTTAATCTTGAATGTTGATGGCATATCTACATTAAATGTTTCAGTGCCAAGCATGGTGGTACCCAGGACCAGGTTGCCCTTAATGATGTTGCCACTGCAGGTGCGGAGGGTGGCACATACACAGTAAAGACATGAAGGAAAGCTAATCCATTGCACATGGGCAAATGAGTTGATGACTGCTCATCAGCCCATCCATATACTTTCTAGGAAAATAATATTTGTGCGGAGGTGCGAAGCGTGTAAAGCGTGTGGCAGCACACATAACCGTGCTGGGAAACCTGTCCTGGAGCTGGAGGATGGCTGGATGGGGCAGCCTCAAACACCGTGTGCAAGTGCAACACTGTTCCCAGGTTGCAGTAACACAATCGGATGCACACACTCTGCGTCACTCACGTGTTGTGGATTTCAACTCCAGAGGTAAGATGAGACTCGTAAATGACATTGTCGGCAATGATGACGGGATTCTCATCGCTTTCCCCACTGCCCGTGACTAACACGTTGGTGCTCATTCCGTAGACCACCGCACTCATCTCAAGTTGTCCAGTCCTTTCGGTCCCTACAGATCGTATCCCTTCAAACAGGACACATGCGCCATACAACCCAAGCTGACCGCAGTATTCAATCGTGATGCTATGGAAGCGACCAATTGAATAGCCTGAAACCCTAACACGGGCACCGTAGAGCTTGTCACGCGACAAGGCGCCATCGGTGGCAGTGATGACGATGTTGGAGGACACAAGCCCCACCTCCGCACGCATGTCCACAGTGGGGCCGCCCGGATATGACTGCTTGATGGCACCATGGGGGTGTTGCAGCGGCATGTCGAGGGTCAGTCTCAGTCCATCCATGGAGACAGCTGTAATCTTACGGAACTCGGTCTGCCACACGTTGAATGTGGTCGAGGTAATGAGCACCCTGTCGCCGACACGCCAGCCATGCCTGCCGTCGGAGACACTGATCTGGGTGCTGCCAGTGGTGGCTTTGGAGCCAAGGCGAACCCACCGCTTATTAACCTGCTCAGAAAGCAGCATCAAAATGGCAACACCGACAGGCAAGCGCATTCGGAAACATGTAAGCTATGCAAGGATCTGATTGTGCACAAGGAAAATAAATAAGGGGGAGTCCAGGTGAAATGCACTTCTGATGAACCACTAATGCATCAAGCGGTTGGAGCGTGGGAGAACAGTTACATCCAAAGCAACACCCCTGGCAGCAACAACCATCACCACACCTCACCTCACGGCCATACAGCTCGATGGTACCTCCATAAAGAGCTGCCAGCAACTTGCAACCCAACCAACGCATTTCTCTATTTGGGTAGTCCCCTGTAAACTTGTCGCCACTGAGCAAGATGGTGGCTGCAGTAGGGTGTGGCACCTGGGGGCTGCCGGCACGCAGTGAGCCCTGGTCTATGACCACAATATAGGTTGCTGTGAGGTTGACATCCTTCGTAGGGTCGAAGCGTACGCTACCCTGGATAACGAGCAGGAGCAGTGATGGTGGCGACTCATCAATGATGAGGTCCCAGCCAAAGGGAATGGTCACTTCGTCACCCGGCCCTGGTTTGGTAAATTTCGTGGAGCTGGTGTTCCAGGTGGCATAATCAGACCAGTAGAGGGTGCCGTTGCGGACATCCACGATCCGCTTAAGGCCTGGCTCCTGCTTAGGAGGAGGGCTGAGAGCAGAGGGCCTCTCGGGCCTTTCCCTTTGTGGGCCCCGGGGGAGCGCAAAAATTTGTATGGGTCCATCGCTGTTACCCGCAGCTAGGACTGTGAACTTTGTGTCCCAGTAGCTTCTGTTCCCCCACTGCCTGTGGTTGGTTGGCCCCAACGTCTTGTTATAGAAGAACGATCCATGGCTCGCATTCAGGGCTGGCTTATCTGTGAGGCCCTCCATCACGTTGTTGACTATAAAGCTGTACATGACAGTGACGTGCTTGGAGATGATGTATACACCATGGTTGACATCCATCAGGTCCATCTTGTGAAGCCTGGGTGGCTCAGAGGTGGTACCATAGGTGGGATCCAGAGGCATACACCAGTCAAGGTTCATTCTTGAAGAACTCAGCAATGTCAATGTTGCTGGATTTCCACTTGATAAACTGAAAATCGCTTCCGAATCCCATCAAATCCCATCAACAATTTCATAAACATGCCCGAACTTGCACTTTTGGACAATCACCCTTAGCACCGTCTCAACTCGTGGCCTGCATAGAGTGCCCAATCAACCTTGAGGGTCCACTCTGAGTGTGATGTCAGTTATTGCCCCATAGCACTGGCCCCTAGGCCTGCCAGGTCAGCCCACAGTCTGCACTCACCTGAAGCTACCAGGATCAGTCCTTGTAGGCATGTCCCAAAATACCCAGTACTCGCGTCCTGTAGCAACCATGAACTGATAGCCTTCATCGTTGTTATTGTGATAGTGCACTGTCGATGTGCGGTTGGTGGCCAGTGACACAAGCAGCAGGTCCTTGGACTTCAGCTCCTGCACCAAAGAAGCAGGGACAGGCACACCGGGGCAAGGACAGTGCTGCTTACCACCAGTCCCCATACAAATGCCTCAGCAGGCAGATATTGCGATCCAGCAAAGGCCTTGCCGAGCAAAGGGCTTGCCCAGCAATGCAAAGGACTTGCTGCAGCAGGTGAGCAGCCAAAGTAAGGCTTTTCGCTCAAGATGCTGGGAGAGCACTCTGCGCCTCTTAGGGAGTGTTCACAAGGGCCGTACAATTGTCGTACACCTGCTACACTTGCCCAGGAAAGGCATGGGACCTGCTTCCACCCATCACACCTGTGGAGTATAGTTGTTCAGCATGACACGTCGGAAGGTCAGTGCTGGGCTGCAGTAGGCGCCATTGTTGCTCGTGCGTGCGTTTTGCACATACACACACTCTCCCGGGTCGAACAGCTCACTCTCAACAGCGGAGTGCCAGGTAGCACCGGGGCCGAAAGTCCAGTTGGCATCCATGCCTGGCAGCATCGATGTTGGCAGAGTGTTGGCATTGAGCAGGGTACCGTCCGTGTCCACATATATGCCCTGGTGGCCCCAGCTCCAGTGGGATATCATCGGCTTGCTTCCATCTGAGTTGACAAACGAGATGCCGGCCGTGAACGTTGTGGCACCACCCTGGAACAACATGCACTTGCCGCAGTGCTCCAGTGCACTGAAGAGGGTGCCTTCCAGGGATTTTCCAGTGAAGTCGACAAAGGTCACATTGATGATGCTCATCAGCGCCGAGTGTTTTTCAGAGTATTGCCAGTATGGGGGACTCTGGGAAATAACACCTGTCACACGACGGAGTGATGGCCATCGTCCAGCACTGCCACGCATGCCAGTGGTGGTGCGTGCATAGATGGTGGTCTTGGTGACACCCGCCATCTGAGTGATCTCAACATTCATGCGGTTGCGGTCGTCGACCACCCAGGACAGCTCCACATTGCCACCGTTGTCCTTGCCTCTGATGGTGTGCTCATGAGGCCCACCACCATTATCACCCATGACCATGTTGGTGAGTTGCACCATCCCAACCTATGCAGGGTAGAGATGGACTCAAAACAGGCGCTTGTGAAGTGATAGAACCCCAAGACACTTTGATGCACACCCTGGGCATAACTACTAGGATATATACACAGATCCAGGCGTGCAGTGCGTTGCTAGCAACAGCAGGTATGGCTGGGCTTGGTATGGCTGGGCTGGGATGTCAGGCCTGTCACGGGCCACCACTGATCCTAACCATAATAGTTTAATTTGCAGGAGCCTTCCCCGCAGCAGCCCTACCTGCGTGCCAATGGCGCCCTTCATGCCGTTCTTGTAGGCTACCATGCCGTTGAAGACGGCGGGCACCTGCTCAAAAGTGCCATCAAAGCCGACACACGGGTTGTTCCTCGGGTAGAACTCTGGGTGGATGCGGAGGCCGTAGAACATGTTGGAGTGGGCTTTGTTGTTACTGAACTCCAGGAGCGGGGTGAATTTGGGGCAGACCGTAGTGGTGTATGAGGGACCTTCAGGGTTGTCCTGACCGCAGGAAGAGGGCAGCCAACGGATAAAGATGTGTCAGCATCCATAAAAACGACTCAAAAAGCGACTCAGAGCAATGCAAGATGACCCTTCAGAAGCCATGCAAAGTTCTGAAGGCACGAGCGAATCCTGAACGAAAGCACATGGGAGGTGTATTACGGTCGGTACCAGTTGGGCCTGCCTGTCAGTCTCCCTTGCCTACTCGCTACGTACTTCCTCTTACTTATCCTTACATCACTTAACCTTGCTTACTCTTGCCGACTGGAGTCTTCTCTGGCCGTAACTAACTTAACTGCAGCTTACATTACTTGTGGTTCGATGTTACTGAACGTCGACTCACGGGGCTCCGCACCTTTGCATCACCGTGACACTGGTCACTGGTAGAAGTCTCCTTGACTTCCATCTTACTTGTCTATTGGTTGATACCTATCTAGCGGTCTTTGCATGTCGCTGACTGTAGCAGGTTCGCTGGCCGTACGTGCTGTACACCGCCCGCCAGCGGAGCCCTTTGCTTTGGCTTATCTATGGCACTTTGCCCGACCGGTAGTTATCTCTACCACCCCTACCTAAGGACTGGTGGTACAACAGGAGGCACGAGCGGAAAGCACGGCGGAATGCACACGTGAGAAAAGAAAGCACACGGGAGCGAGGCATAATATCGAAGGCACACCATAATTGTGCAATAGATGCTCACCAACATGCGGTACCAGTAGCCATAGGCAGCTGAACCGGCAGCCACATTGTTGCGCACGGTGTTGTTGGGATTGGTGATCCAGAAGGTGGTGGGTGTAGTGTCAGTGTTGAGCAGCGCGTCTGAAACCTTTGCATAGATGCCGATGTTGCCCTCAATCAAGTTCCCCATCTCAATGCCATCCTGTGAGGATGTGAGACGTAAATATTTGTTGTGAGCATAGAGCAACATATATACATATTGATTGATATGGCACTTTGTGCAATAGAATGGACCTGCGCTGTTCGTCTAGGTCACATTGAAATTGGACAGCTCCTTAGTCACAGGGCATTCATGAGTACAAGCATCGTGCAAATATGCAAGCAGGTGAAGTGAAACCCTGGCTCATGGGTCCATGCATCTTGCACCCACGCTTCTCCCCGACCTTCGACACCATGCATGCACCACAAACGGGCTGTCAAAGCATTTTGATGCAAAGTTTAAATAGAGTTCTCTTACTTTGTTGCTCGTTTAGTCATGCATGCATGGCAACCGATGGCAAAACTCAACCTCCACCAACCTTTGGATACCTACCTAGACCAAATTCTCCAGCAGCCCACAATCCTAAACATGCATGTGCGTGTCCTCAAATCTACTTCCAAGCTAAAACCCTAAAACCCTACACCCTACACCCCTGTCACTCAAGCACTGACCCACAGGTTTCCTCACATCTAACCCAGCTGCACTGCAATATCACACTGAGGCTGGAACGTTCGCTATATACATAATGCCAGCCTTACTACTTTCCCCCAATTTCCCCTGATGATAACAAACCACCTGCAGCAGCTCTCACCTCCAGGAAGAACATGTGGCCCATTGTGTTGTACGCCAGCGTGTTCTGGATGATCGTGCGGTGTGTGCCATGGATAGCAATTGCACGGTTGTAGGTATTATGAATAGAGCAGCCACGCACCCAGGACTGATAAGCAACATCACCTTGCATGTGCCAGTGCACTGAGTAGCGTCCGAGCCTGAAGGCCTGGCCCGACTGTGCGATCTCAATGTTGTCAAAGCGGATGAGTGCACGAGGCAGGTACTTAGGAGTGTTGACCATGACATGCACACCATACATGTTCTTGGCGCTGGTGTAGTCACCCGTCAGCAGGATGTTGCGTGTTAACACAGCTACCTCAGCACGCATGTCCAGAGGAGTGGCAACACCAGCTTGGGTGTGGATCTGACCCAGGTGGGTGTACTTGAGGGGTGTGTCAATAGTAATGACGGTACAGCCAGGGGCAGTGGTGTTGTTGAGGGCAATGATTGTTACCTCGTCCACCTCATTCGCGTAAAAGCTGCTGCTGGCTATGACGATGCGATTGCCAACCTGGCGGAAGGGTGTTGAGAAAAGTATTTTTGAAAATTAAAAAAAGATCACGCACTAAAAACAAAAGGTGCAAGCCAATTGCCCAATGGAAACTTAATGCATATGAAATGCATGCTACAACTCAGTACAAAAATCTATGCCAACACAAACTAGTTATGTGGCTATTCCATAGTCTGGAACATCAATACCTAGCTGCAAATGCCCACAAAACATAAGCATACCTGCCAATTTACAGCCCCATTGATGGTGATTGTGGTGGCATTGGGGTCGACGGTTTGGTTGAGGGTGGTATAGATTGGCAACTTGGGCTGACCAAAAAATGTCACTACTCCATCACGAACTGCAAGCGACTTGGCACCATACATGGGCAGATCCCTGCTACTTGGCGCGCCATGCATGGTAATGTTGGCACGGCCGGGGTAGGGCCTTGCTGCTGAGCCAATGGTGAAGTTTCCACCCTTGACAATTATGTAGTGTGCTTGCAGGTTCAAGTATGGCAGTGTCTCATCAAATATAAGATTTCCCTCCAGGACGATGATATACAGCTTGGGAGGGCTCATGTCCAGCACTACTGTCACTCCATATGGGATTACCACTGCGTCCTCAAAGCCGGGCAGTGGGCCACCACCCCATGTGGTGTTGCGGCTCCACAGGTCAATGTATTGGTACACAGCTGAGCTTCGCACAAAGCCACGGCCAGCCTGATTTACCGTCACTGGCAGCGGCACACGCAGCACTCTGCTGCTCAGTGGCTTGCCAGTGGTACATGTGATGGTGGTGCTGCTAACGACCGCAACCAAGCTGCACACCGTCTCGCCAATCATGACAGTGGTGCTTGTGCCTGTAGCAAAGTCCGTGCCAGTAATGGTAACAGCAGTTCCGCCCTCGGTTGATCCACGGTTGGGAGTGATGGAGGACACCGTACCCTCCAGAGCTGGATCAAGTGTGAATGTAAAGCCATTAAACATGATCTCACTGGCGCCAGTGGTTGACACAACAGATAGTGCTGAGGTCACCACGCTGGCTGGCTTGGAGTCCAGTGGACCGGTAAGGCAAACCAGGCTGGTGGTTGTGGTATTCATAATCTTGCAAATACTGTCACCGAAGCGTGCCTTCACACAAGTCGCATTGGTGTCAAAGCCCTTGCCAGTGATTGTTACCATGGTGCCTCCAGCGCTGCTGCCCCTGATATCTGAGATGGTGGTGATGGTTAGCGGCACGAGATAGGTTGGCTGCAGGCCACAGCCAAAGGGCTGGATGCACAGCCACAGCGTGTAGGAGGAGGCTGGCAAGTAGGTAGGCAGTGTGCAGCTGATGGTCTCAGTGTAGGTGGTGGCGGTGATGCTAGAGGCAGTGACAGTTGGGTTTGAGCAAGCCAGTAGCATCAGGCCCGTTTCAAACTCCACCGAAACATTGCTGGTGGTCCCCAGTTCAGTGGCTATAATAGCATCGTTGCTGCTGCCAACGCCCGACAAAAGCCAAGTCAACGACAAGGTTGCTGCACCGGTGGAACCAGCATCAGGGGCGACAGTTGCTGGGGTGATGTTAGACAATGCAGGCGTACAGCCACCACAGAAGTACAGCAGCGGCTCAGATCCAGGCTCCGAATATTTACTAAATTGAAAAAAAGTATTCGGGAGAGTGTGGCCAACCTCAAGCTGAAATTGTACACTGCTATTGCGGTTGTTGTTCCCGGCATACGCCTCCGGGTTTGGCACAGTGAAGCGTGTGAGCCGGAAGAGTGCTGTGGGGCCATCACAAGCCACGGGCACCAGGTAAAAATTGGATAAAAAGGCGGCTTCGCAGGATCGCACTGAGGAAGGGCACAGCCATGTTGTTGGCAGCCATACTCTTGACATGTAGTAAAGCTGCAGGATGGGGTCCGCCAGCAGGTCCTTGACAAAGCCATACCCACTGATGTTGAGTGTGCCACCTCCGAACATGGAGAAGTGGCATTTGGGGTTATTGGTGAAAGCTGGAACATTGATGGCAGTCATCTTGAGGGGGTACACCACAATAGGCAAATAAGTTGTTGTGGACTCAGTTGGGCGCGTAAGGCCCAATGGCAACACCATGATGCTCACTGGCCATGAGCCAGCAGGCAACATGGGGGCAATGCAACTGATGATGATGAGGGTCTCCACACTGTCAGAGGTAGTGATTGGGGTGGTGTCAATGATGTTGCACGACTGATTGGCTATGGTAACACTTATTTGGCTGGTGTCCAGCAGGAAATTGCCATTGATGGTGATCATCGTACGAACATGTGTGTTTGTGCCAGTGAATGAAGGCTGTCTGATGCCATCGGGAGCACCTTCAAATGGGACGAGTGAGGGCGTCCGATATGTGCTGTAAACGTACAGACAGTCACCAGAAGCCGTTGACAACTCTGGAGGCTCAAACTCCAGGTCTGAATAGTTGGGGAGCTTCAAGTTAATAATAGCATCTGGACAAGAGCTCCATGCTGCCACCCCATTGACTGTGAGCACCACCGGAAGCAACGTGCCAGGAGGAAACACTGTGACCTTCTGCCAGGCCAGGAGGGCCCATGGGCCATATCTGCCAGTAGGTGAGATAATGGACATGTACAGTGAGAGTGATGCCACATCATCGTACTCAACATATGTAATCACCATTTTGTGCACCCCGGGGGCGAGGATGACTTCCTGTAAATTTAGATGTCGCCAGTTGCCGAGAAGCACGTCATCCATGTACAACTGGCAGTCGGACGATGGATAACGACGGATAACCCCAGGTTTTAAGATGGTGTCCTCCGATCTCAGGTCGAATCTCACCTCCTGCTCCGTCGCAACCTGTAATTAATCATGCAGAGTATGTATTGGTAAGCCGAACGAAGTTCGTTAGGCATGTGTGCTATATAAGATTCTGCCAGTGTGCTGGCAGGGACAAGGCTGTTCGAAATAGTCTGTGCAAAGGGCAGTCAGTGCAAAGGGCTACCTCTGGGGGGAGAGGAGGCATGCAGGGATGAACCGTGCTGTGCAAAGTATGATTGCTTAAATCGCTGGCAGCCAGAGCATCACGCATCTATCTCTGATGTAGAAAACGTGCAACCAGCTACAAGTATTACAGGAATCAGCTAGCGATTAGAGTGATGGCAGCCAAGCAAGCGCTCAGTCACATACAGGGCCCATGGCATGCAAGGGGGTTTCAGCAGGGACGGAGGCATCAGATGCTGAACATGCATGGCACTATGTACTACTGCACAGTGTTTATATGTACCGAGTAGTAGAAGGTAAAGCGGGCGGCCCAGTTGTCAATCTGGATAACCCCAGGTACTGGGGAGCCAGAGCCCCAGTTGTAGAGGATGCCCTGTTCTAAGCGTGCAACCACTGCAATATGGGAAAAGGATCAGTGGTGCGTGGCGGTCAGGACCATATGCGGAAGGTTTAAATGAAGGCAGGCCTCACACTACAAATGCAACAACAAGTAAGTCAGGTTGCAACATGGCATAAAACACCCACAAGTAAGGAGTCTGAGACTGGTTGCATCCCACATACTACTTGGGCCCTTAATAATCGGCACGAAGTGCCTGCAGGCCTGGTTATGTACAGCGGCTTGTGGTTGCCTGCATGAGCAATCATGGTGCAGTGTGTGTCAACACAGCCTTGCCATTACACACCTGGTTGTGTGAAGCTGATTAAGTCGGGCATGGAATTGGTGTTAGTTCCCAGGTTCCAGTACTCGGCGTATACATAACCAGAGATGCCAGGGGCACGGCAAGAAAGGTGTGTGGTGTTATCAGCTGATATGATTGGGCAGTGCAGGCCACCAATGGTGACCACGTTCGTAGTGGTGCTCGTGTTGCCAAGAGTGACGCCAGCACCACCAACCTCCATGACTAAAGGCAGGCCACCCGCCAGCGAACCAGCATTACCAGAAAGATGCACTATGGTAGCCACATAGGTGAACACACCCTTGGCTGAGGGATCCACTGACATCTCGCCATTGGCCTTCTTCAGGAGTATATTGTAGACCCCCACTGGCAGGACGGGAGCTCTGCAGGTAACATTACTATATGCTGCCAAAACATCACTGGCAATACCCTTCACGATGCCATTTTGCATGAACTGAACGACAGTAACATCTGCCAGGTAGTCACCGAAGATAGTGATTTCCATGCCACCAAATCCAACCCATGGAAAGACGGCCTGTATGGTTGGAGTCAAATGAATTGCGTACCTGCCACAGGTGGAGATGTGTGAATGGTGGATTTGCTTGGTAAAGTGAAGGAAAAATATATATATATATATATTTATGGCTTTATTTATATATATATATATATATGTATATGGCTTTATTTATATGGCTTTGTATATGGCTTTATATATGGCTTTATTTATATGGCTTTGTATATGGCTTTATTTATATGGCTTTATATATATATATATATATATATATATGGCTTTATTTATATATATATATATATATATATATATATATATATATATATATATATATATATATATATATATATATATATATATATATATATATATATATATATATATATATATATATATATATATATATATATATATATATATATATATATATATATATATATATATATATATATATATATATATATATATATATATATATAAAGCCATATATGTATATATATAAATAAAGCCATATATATATATATATATATAAAGCCATATATGTATATATATAAATAAAGCCATATATATATATATATATATATATATATATATATATATATATATATATATATATATATATATATATATATATATAAAAATAAAGCCATATATATATATATATATATATATATATATATATATATATATATATATATATATATATATATATATATATATATATATATATATACAGATGGCTGTAGATGGCTGTCATACATGGTTACCCTGTCGTACTGCCGACCGCCACTGCTATTAGACGTCTCTGATCTTGTGCCAACTTAGCCGGGCTCAGGGGTGACTGCTGCCTTTCCAAAGTCGTTGCTGTTACTGCACCCCATATTTGCATGTATGGAATGAATAAGTGGTTCAAGTGGAGATTGATGCAGACCTATGGCAATCAGTTGGATGGCAGCACCCATGCATCTTCTTGAAAAGGATAAACAGGGTGAAAAGAGTAAGCAGGATGAGAGTATTGCGCGTTCTTGCACAATCAAGATGCATGGGGCTTTACACAATTTGGCATGCAGCATGCATGCAGCTTCTGCATGGCAACAGTACCGATCAGATAAAGGTACCTTACTTGCCATGATGAGCGCAGCTTGCAACCGGTTTCATTTCTAGAACACACGCCTCAGGCTGGTTGCTGCATGCCCGAAGGCGAGCCCTATGGCAGCCAATCAGGGGTCATGATCCCTCGGAGGGGAGTAACTATGCATGGTGGTTACCCCACCTGTGTGCAGGCGACAGACAACACCTAGCTAGAACGGATAATGCAGGCAATTAAACCATGCTTATTGATTATACATTTTAGTAAACCACTCATGGGCTTGGTTGACAACTACATGGTGCTCTTTGAAGCGACAACCTGTGACAATGACTTGCCTTGACCAAAGGAAGTGAAACCAAGTGTGAAATGCTACATTTTATATAAAATTAGGGACGTTACGAGCTGTGTTCGAAACAGCACAGTCCATTCTAGCAACTAGCGCATCTGCTGTGATGTTTGGACGCGTCCATTTCTTTAACTTTCAAAGACAAATCATATTATGTATGTTGAGCCGGTCCAAAGACGTGACACACGGACACAAGGACCGATTTTGACTTTGAAATAACAAGCGCCTTGCAGAGAAGATGCCTCCTCTTACTGGCATGTCACAGACGTATATTGTAGATTGTTGCCGTGAAAGGAACGGTGGCAAACGCGCCAAGTAAACTTACCCAAAGTTGCACGATGTGGTGCCAGTTGCAACACAGAGGGCGATAGGAGTAGTATCCAGCGACCAGCAGTATTCACGCAGGAGACTGGAGTTGTAGCTGGCATCACAGATTACTACAGAGACTGGAAGGAGCTCCGTTGCAACTGGCTCGATGTTATTGGCAAAAAAATCATCAGCATCAGCATTGGCAGCAAGGTGTGCCTGGGTCACGCAGGTAAGTTGTGTCGCTGTCACAGTTGCTGGCAAGCATTCAACCACACCGTTGAGGAAAGTACTGGATGTTGGCACTGTAATGAACACGGTGTTCTCCAGCAAATTGGAGCTGAACCCCCTACCTGTGATGGTTACTGTGGTACCACCACCTATGCTACCCTGGTTGGGAGAAATGTTTGAGATGGACAGCTCGTATGTGAAAGTATTGAATGAGAGCAGCTGTGTGTCCGATGAGAGGACCACGAGCACATGGTACCTGCCACTGGGGAGGCTGGGGCTGGTGCACGACAAACCAGAGCCAGTTGGCACAACGGCAACACATGGTGAACGAGCTTTGAAAGCCGCAGATGTTGTGGCATAGTCGGTCAGGGAGTTGATATATGGCACCATGAAGGTGGCCACCACGCTGCTTGCCACGACTCCAGTCAGTGTCACAAAGACAACACCATTGGCATCAAGCATGACTTCAGGGGAGATGGCAGTGATTGCGGGAGCGGACACGGAAATGTGGACCGCAGGGCTGGAGGGTGTGTCCTCATCAATCAACAAGTTGCTATCGAAGACCTGCACTCTGATGCCAGCCGCTGGCACATCCGAATTTATGCTGCCGTTATAGATAACAGTCATGTAATCCTTGCCACAACCTAAGATACCGCACTCCATGTTGCCAATTAGTAGCTTGTTGTTGGCACAGTTCACCCTGTCAAATCCCTTGCCTGTGAAGTTAAGCACCGTCATGCCAACAGCAGCTACCACCGCAGGTGTGGGCGAAGAGCCGGTGACATACAGCGTCTTGAGTGTGATGTTCATGGCGCCCATGGCAAAACCCATACCCTCGATGTTGGCTGTCACCAGCCGAAGGCCAGAAGGGATGGTGTCAGGGACGGAGCACACGATTTGGGTCATGGTGGCTGAGGTCACACTGCATGTTGTTGATCCAATCTTAACTACAACGCTGGGGCCACCATCAAAGCCAGTGCCAGTGATTGTCAGCGGTAGGCTGGACTGGCTTTTGAACGAAAGGCTGGTGGGGCTGACAGTAGTGATGTGCGGTGTGGCGGCGTCTGAGTACTGGTAACTGCAGCTGCCGTTGCAGGCGGATGGAATACCATTAGCTCCGACTGAGATTGTGTTGGGATCGGCCACAGCCAGTCTCAGAAACTCGGTGGGGATCGGGCTGAAGAAGGCGTCTGTCGAGCCGTCCATGACAGTGATGACAGTGACGGTGGGCTTGATGCCTGTCAAAGCCGACGTGTCAGCAACACGCAGCAGCGGCTGGTCTCCAGAATTGCCAAATTGATTAAATGTGATCGTGTAAGTCAAGTAGCCTTTAAAGATACTGTCAGTGATGTCCACATGCTGCGGTGGTGACATACCCGGCAGGTTGCTCAGCTGGGCTTTCACTGTCTCCGCAGTATCCCAAATGTTGATGGCCACTGAATCGCATTTGTTGCCGAAGGACAGCCGGAAATAGCCCGTTAAGGGGATAGCTGGGCGCACCTCTGTGGTCAGTAGCACCCCCCCAGGTGTCGTATCACTGCCAGCTATGAAAAGCTCCTTCATCCTCCAAGAATCCTCAAACGCATAAGTCACCTTCCAGACCAGAGCATAGTAGCCACCTTCACGAGATATGCTACCAACAGTGACTGATGACGGATTGTGAGTATATCCTGTAGCCATTCTGATAGCCCTCTTCATGTCAGCGGCATTTGCGTTGTACGGCACCAATTCCTTTCTGTTCCAGTATGACGAAGAAAAGCCCACCTGGAAGTCGCCGACAGGAGCCACAGCAGGTACTGCCGGGGTCATGGACAGAATGAGGATCAGCTCAGTGGTTACATCTTCAGCTGATTCTGTGGCACCACCGATGCCACAGTTTTCGGGAATGAAGCTGCTGGTCGGGGACATTGTGACGAGTTTTGCATACGTGATTTCCAAGGGGCCCTGGGACATGTCCATGCCGAGCTGCAACATCAGTTCCAAAAGTGAGCGGATTTTCTGGATTCCAAACAGGGCATTGCCGCCTGCTGGCGCGATAAACAGCCCCTCAAAGCTGGTCATGATAATGTTATCCATCTCATCACTGGTGGCAGACAGTGGCAGGACCACAGGGGACAAGGCGTTCAAAGATAGCTCTAGGCCCAGTGCTGGGTCGTCCAGCCTTGAGTCATCGTAAGGGTGGGCTATGATGATGGTATATGTAGTTGTGTTGGCGCCAGCACCATGCAAATACTTAATAGCAATCGAGGGACCCACAGATTCGCTAACAGTCACGCTTTGAATCTCTACTTCAAAGGAATTGGCCTGCGGCCGTGGGACTTCCATGCGCATTTTGATCTGCTGGCGGCCCTGGTGGCAGTGAGCGGACTCCAGCAGAATACTTTGGCCCTCCTCGAGTCTGATCGTCTCTGATCGTTGTGACATTGAGGTTGGGGCATCGAGGTTGATAAGAATGCGCTTCACCTCAGACCCCTCCTGCAATTAAGGTCCCCGGGAAGCAAGCAACAGTTGCGCATGTGGCCAGTCATGCATATACGTATATATAGTGTCACAAGTAAGGGCCGTACAATTGTCTTACACCTTCCTGCTACACACTCCAGTGCATGATCTCCAATAAGAAAGCAAATGGGGCCCGTGCTTGCAACAAATAGGAGAAGGACGGAACTTATTTTGCCATGCACTAATTAATTGTCATCGCCCAGTCGCACCTGTATCCATGTGCCATTCATCTGGCCAACATATGCTTGCATGTAGAAACTGCAAGTAAGGAAGAACAGCATTGGGAAGGCCACGTGCCATGCCATGTTAGCCAGCCGGGTGTGCAAGATGCACGAATATCACATTATTATTGTGAAGCAGCACCCATCGTTCTAGCTACAAGCTATATATATGTTCGTGCGAAGGGGCCCTCACAACTAACACCCAGGAGGCCAGCGAATGCAGTGCAGCGCGTGCGTATGAGTAGCATCGGATTGGGCGAGAATCGGCAACACTTGCACCGATGGACGCCCATGTGTATGTGAGGGGCGTTTTTGAAGCGGAGAGAGGGTTTTACGAAGTGGTGAGAGCGAGGGGGGGGCTTGGCCCTCCCCCCTGCTGCCCTCCCCCCATGAATGAATCTTATGACATTCGGCTATAATATCCTCAACCCAGTTCTCCAGCATGCATCTCAAAACTTATGCCAAAAATAAATAAATAAGTGCCACTCGCTCTCACTGCTTCGGCAGCATCAGCAGCCCTTGTGTGATGAGGGGTGGATGGAGGCACTTGCACCTATTTATATATAAGGCGTCCCGTGGGTCGCAGGCCATGGGTCGGGACGTGTCCGTGTTTGTACTTTTTGGATAAATAATCAACTTAGTCCTACAGGCCGTACTGGCTTTATCTGCATGGTTATCTGCAAGTATCCTCGGGATCGGAGATCAGCAATGTGATCATCATCGATCGTCGGTGCGTCTACACCGTTTCCCTGCATTCTTTATATATTATCACCCTGGTGGGGCTCTAGCACAGTGTATGTGTAACCGAGTTTTTTTGCAGAATACCGTAAGTACATAAGCCCGATTATGGTGCGGGCTGCACTACCGGTCATCCCTAGCCTCGCTCGTCACAAATCCTTTGAGCGCTAAGGATGCGTTGGTAATAATCTTACCACTCGTACATGGTGTACAGCTTCGTTGCGGCGGGGCTGTATGCAAGCAATCTTGCGACCACACATCAATCCTATGGCAACAAATATGCCCTGCCTCTCACACAACCTCAAAGATAGATCGATGGGCATACGTTCGCACCTGTAATTGGAAGTCTGAGGCGCCATAAAGAACGCCTTCATGCGGCTGCAGAATTTGCTAGCTTGATAGCCACCCTCCATAACGTCAGTAAGCACCTTCCTGTAGGAGCCAATGCCAGTACCATTGCTCAAAGTAATCGTTGTATTGAGCTGCCAGAGGTCGCTCAACTCCATCCTCAAGCGGTAACTTGTTAAATTGTAGAACTCATACTCAATACCGCGCATGCCGGGGTACAGTCCAATGATGGGCGCTGGCGGTGGAGTAAGCAGCTTGGGTCCCGTGATGCAAAAAATGGTGTCGTATGTGCTGTTAACTAATGTACATGGCACACTAGCGACTGAGACGTTCACAACACCGGGCAGGCCAATAGAGAGGTCGGGGAAGCCACGCCCACTGATCTTTAGCAAGGTGCCGCCCGCATTAGAGCCAACTGCAGGGAAAACACTGGAGACCTCCGGGTATAGCTGGAACTGGTAGGGCGTGCCCTTCACGTCATACTGAAATGACGAAAGCAACATCGTTGGGAGACCACCACGGAAGCCGGCTTCGAAGTGGATTGTGGCGTTCATGCTAGAAGCAGTACCAAGGGCAGGCTGCGGACATGGGCGGGTACATTTTCGTTCGTTATTAGATAGTAGTAGTCCTTAAATGCCACAAGTAAGGCCAGGGCCCATATATATGCATTCCCTTCCCATCGCACCTGCGCATCATCACTAGCATCAGGCGCATCAGGCGCCGGCAAGGTACAACCGATGCGATACAAGCCATAGCCATAGGGTGGATAGTCCAGGAGGGTCATCTCTGTGTCGTCGTTTCTCGGGTCCTGGCGACATAAGTAGTCACCAAACAATATGCTGCCAACGCAGGTTACTTCACCCCAGGCTCGCAAACATGCGCTAGGATGCAGCCATGGTGGTGCATCGCCATAAATGTACACAGACGTGCCCGGTGGTCCCGCACGTGGGAGAATGACCTTCAAAGCTGAGCAGGGCAGCCAGATAGATGCAGTTAGCCATGCATGGCGCCCCATCCACGCAAGCTCAAAACGACCCTATGGCAGCCAAATCGTCGTAAAGGGCTCCTAGGAGTCGTAACGACGTTACGAGGGTGTTACGACTCCAACGACTGTTTAAGTAGTTAACGTACCTAACGTCTTATAAAGAACTAAAAGCCTCGTAAACAGTTACGAACTTAGGATCTTAAACCCTGCTTAAGACGGTATAAGTAGTTAACGTACCTAACGTCTTATAAAGAACTAAAAGCCTCGTAAACAGTTACGAGTTACGACTCGTAAGACCCTTACGAGCACTCTTATGAATGGTGTTATGACGCATTGAGCCGGATGCCATTATCAGAGATTTCATTCGTTACACGGTGGCCTGTCGTCATCTAACACTGCGGAAGACCGGACCGGTCTACCGCCGCCCTTGGCGGGTACACCGGTCTACCTCGACCGGCCCGGTCTACCTCTCGTTGCACTTCACCGGCCCGGTCTAACTCTGCCCATAACCGGCCCGGTCTCGCAGCCCTCGACTGGCCCGGTCTACCTCTCGCTGCCCTTCACCGGCCCGGTCTAACTCTGCCCATAACCGGCCCGGTCTCGTGGCTCTTGACCGGCCCGGTCTACCTCTCGCTGCCCTTCACCGGCCCGGTCTAACACTACTGCCCATAACCGGCCCGGTCTCGTGGCTCTTGACCGGCCCGGTCTACCTCTCGCTGCACTTCACCGGCCCGGTCTAACTCTGCCCATAACCGGCCCGGTCTCGCGGCCCTCGACCGGCCCGGTCTACCTCTCGCTGCACTTCACCGGCCCGGTCTAACTTTGCCCATAACCGGCCCGGTCTCGCGGCCCTCGACCGGCCCGGTCTACCTCTCGCTGCCCTTCACCGGCCCGGTCTAACACTACTGCCCATAACCGGCCCGGTCTCGTGGCTCTTGACCGGCCCGGTCTACCTCTCGCTGCCCTTCACCGGCCCGGTCTAACACTACTGCCCATAACCGGCCCGGTCTCGTGGCTCTTGACCGGCCCGGTCTACCTCTCGCTGCCCTTCACCGGCCCGGTCTAACACTACTGCCCATAACCGGCCCGGTCTCGCGGCTCTTGACCGGCCCGGTCTACCTCTCGCTGCCCTTCACCGGCCCGGTCTAACACTACTGCCCATAACCGGCCCGGTCTCGTGGCTCTTGACCGGCCCGGTCTACCTCTCGCTGCCCTTCACCGGCCCGGTCTAACACTACTGCCCATAACCGGCCCGGTCTCGCGGCTCTTGACCGGCCCGGTCTACCTCTCGCTGCCCTTCACCGGCCCGGTCTAACACTACTGCCCATAACCGGCCCGGTCTCGTGGCTCTTGACCGGCCCGGTCTACCTCTCGCTGCCCTTCACCGGCCCGGTCTAACACTACTGCCCATAACCGGCCCGGTCTCGCGGCTCTTGACCGGCCCGGTCTACCTCTCGCTGCCCTTCACCGGCCCGGTCTAACACTACTGCCCATAACCGGCCCGGTCTCGTGGCTCTTGACCGGCCCGGTCTACCTCTCGCTGCCCTTCACCGGCCCGGTCTAACACTACTGCCCATAACCGGCCCGGTCTCGCGGCTCTTGACCGGCCCGGTCTACCTCTCGCTGCCCTTGACCGGCCCGGTCTATCACTACTGCCCATAACTGGCCCGGTCTCGCGGCCCTTGACCGGCCCGGTCTACCTCTCGCTGCCCTTCACCGGCCCGGTCTAACACTACTGCCCATAACCGGCCCGGTCTACCGCATCCCACGACGCCTAGCAGTAACGAGGCTAGCAGGCAGACGACCTGCATTGGCACCCTGAGGTGCTCCAGCACCACGTCCACCATGGCTTTCACTGCGGCCTCCACCAGCAAGAAGTACGCCAGTTGACGGAGCAGAACCTGAGTACACACAGAAGTGTTATGTGTGTCCTTTTTTATGTAAGGGTGTCCGTTTTATACCACAATTTCATTCTTACCAGCAACTGGTTGGCTCCCTCCTGCCTTTGGCACCGCTGCCTTTTTGCCGCCTAGTGGAACGCCTGGCGTAACAATGAAAATTTTGTTGTATAGTTCGCAAGGAATAGTACGCCGTGGATGCATAATACATTCGCACCTTTAGCGGGGCCTTTCAGGCCTGCAAGGACCCCGTAGTCCACTTGACATACCTGCCTGCGCTGGCGATGCCCCCCTGAATGTCGTGTACATAAGGGAAATGGTGATATCAAATACTGTTCATGATGCATCCTATCATGCAGGGTTTCTTACCATTGGATAACGGTGCGTACAGAGGTGCCACATCATCATCGTCTGCGGGACAGTCGTCTGGATTTCCATAAGCGCCGAATTGTCCAGCCGTGGCATCGACATTGTAGCCCGGCGGCACGAGCCCACCTGCGAAAAATTAAAAGCCCACCGGTTAATAGTAGGGAATGGATGAGGTCTCCGTAATCCCGCCACCTAGGACGTCCTCATGTTGGACATTACCCGAGACCCCTTTTGTAACACATTCACTTCAACCGTTACATTTTCAAAACTATAAAAGATGTGATACGTGTCATCATGTTGGGTAGAGGTCTCCTTCATTACTCACATGGTGGCTGCGGCTGCTGCAGCTGTTCCACAACTGCCTCGTTGACAAGTGACGCCATTTCGTCGCCTGTAAGACATGAAGACTTCATGATTCGTTGCGCCAATGGGGAAGGGGGATGGGACGGCATAGGGGACCTACCCACAGTCCATAAGCAAAGACTCACTGCTTAAGTTACTGTATGCTTACCCGACACTGCTTTCCTTCTTCCTCTTCGCCTCGCACCTGTTCGGTGGGACCATAGCATCCAGTAACTGGATTGCTTGCATTCGTGGAACGTGGTACTCCTTCAGCAGGGACAGCCCTGCCTCCCGCGGATTGCTGTCAGACGCTTCGATCTCGCTTGTCAGCGCAGATGTCAGAGTCTCGAAAGTCTCTCCACTGGTCCTTAACACCGATGCCAGCTCGGCCTTAGCGCGGTCGCTTAGAGCGCTTAGGATAGTGCCAGACACGCCCCGCAGTTGAAGGAAACTTTCGATGTCACTCTTTCCGTTGTAGGTAGGCGCTGACCCCATACGACCTTCAGGCGGTGCGTATCCATTTTGCGCATGGATAGGACCTCTGTGCCAGTCAGCTCCTGCGCCTCGGCCGTCGAGGCCTCGGCCAGCAGCTCCGTACGTTCGCTCACGTGGCTGATCGTAACTTGTCCCCGCCGCACCAGCACTTTGCGCTCTCCTATCGTCTTCTCCTCCATCTGATAATTATTCGTGTGATGAAACGTTATCTGACCGGTACATTTTTTCCCCGCCAAAATTTCAAAAGTGATCTATGCCCGCAACCGCTGCTGTATAAAAATTGTATATAATTCAGGACATTGTCTTAGTGTAGTTAGTAGTTCGTTGTTAGGGAAAGTCTTCGAGTGCATGGTTTGGGTGAATTGTAATTTAAATTAGCCGCGGCCGCCGTACAACACAATGCGTACGGTAGCAGTGTTCCGGGCGCCGCCTTCCTACAACAGGCCTTAGGTGAAAGGGAATACTGCCGTCCTAAAAGGGTTAGTGTAATGCACAGCAGACAGAGTGCATAATGCTTACCGCAACTCGCGGCCGCCATTCGGCTCGAGCAGTGCGTGTGGTGTCGAACGATTGCCATACCTCTCCTTGTCCTCTTCGTTTTGCTTGGTTAATGGTGAAATGCAGAACGATGGAATCCGCGCCCTAGAGAGCGAGCCTGACAACGAGGGTTTGACACGAACACGTGTACCTATCATCCCGCCTAGGTATGCGTCCTAGGTATGCGAGCCAGCTCCTGCAAGATGTCGCAAGGCAGCACACAGCACCTGCCATCGCCTCCGACTCACCTCTTCGAGCCAGCTTACCGATACGTCGTCGATTTGTCCCCACTCCGTTCAACGCCGATACCCCGCCTACTCGCATGGGAAACTCTGCATGTGGCGGTAGTTCTGGTGACGTAATAACTCAGTGCACTAGACAGCCGTTCAACGATTACACCCCGACCCCAACACGTAATGGTACTGGCGACCCTGGCCATGGTGGAAGCCCTGTTGACAGTACAGCGCCAAACTTCAATATCCCTGATTACCAGCAGCTGTCATCTGCTGAAGAAGATTCTCCCTCTTCAGAAGAAATGGCCGAAGACTGGGCTGTATATGAGGACGCGGAAGAGGATTTTGCAGAGGGTGATGTGTACGAAGATGCTGAGGGGGGACATAGTGACTTCAATCGGCTCAACTGGAACTTTAAACCGAATGAACGTGAGATGTTATGGAACAGGGGGTACCCTACTGAGCCGCGAAACTGACGCTGCTGAAGCACACCGGACATAGCGAGGTTGGCCGCCCAGGGCCGCCGATGGGAGAATGGCAAGCGGGAGAATGGCGAACAGGGGGGTTACTTCTAAATGCAATGTACCGATAACCGAATAACCGATTCATTTCTTGCGTCATGTAGTCCAACGGCAACACCTCAAGCACTCTGGGAATGGGCTGGTCCGTTTCCTCTCTGTTTCAGGCTCGGTTTAAGTCCGTTTTCTCAGTCCGTTTCGGTAGGTTCTGCTATCTGTTGTAACGGTTACAGTGGGTTCCAGACCAAGAGGTAGAACCATCGGGCGCATCGCCTGACACTGAACAAGACGGAGGAAACAAATACCGACATGCTATCTGTTATGCATTCCGTTTCCTGGTCCGTATGGGCCAAAAACCTAGAATGACACGGACCTAAACCGAGCCGGGAACGGAGAGGATCGCTTGCTACATACGTTTTACAGTTCGTTATGAACGGACCAGGAACGGACCGGGCCAACGTAGCACGGTACGGACCCGATTACCGACCGCATAAGGCAGCACCTAACGGAAGCTTCCAAACCCAGCAGAGAACGGAGCATGTCACGGAGCAGCCAACCGACCGCATAAGGCAGTGCCTTACCAAGCTGAAAACCTAATTTACCGAAATAGCATAAAACAAAGTAGAAGACGGGTGCCCTCACCAATGACAGCACGATCCGTCCAGCGTGACCACTCAGTAATATGTCAATGTGCAAAAGTCCTGCCAGGAGCTGACGGGGGGGAACCAAGCCGAAGGTTCGAGAAGGTCCGTGTCAATGGCCTACCAGGGACGATCACACCGTCCATGACGTAGTCATCAAGGTTTCTCTACAAGCATTAGCCCAACGGGATGCAAGCCCAGGTGCTACAGCAGAGACCGCTGTTACGCGAATGCTTACTAGTACTTTTCAGAATATGTCAAGTACCGACGCAAGCGCGGACCACCAGCGTGCAGCCTTATACCTTCCACGTACTTTCAATAGCTACCGCGCGCTCGTGGCGTACCTGTGGGGCTTAATGGTGCAGGCCAGCCGCCCCCTGGAGCGGCTACTGCTGTTGAGGGATCACCTGTGCGTGCTGTTGCTGTGGCAAACTAAACGGCGGTGCGAGGGCACGACGTGGGCAAACTCGGGCTTGGGGACTTCGTAGACCCTGCACAACCTCACCGCCGGCCGTACCCGGGTTTCCCGTTGCCGCCACCCTGGGAGTGGGGTCCCTCTCTGGCCCCCTCCCTGTGTTTCCGACAGTGAGGCACCAAGACTCATAAGCTGGCGCGCGCCCCCTTCGTGGAGCTGGTTCCCAACCCGGCGGAGCCAGCGTTCTGCCTTCCGCGGAACCTGGCCTACTACCTGTGGTGCTGTGGCCAGCCCGACGCCCCAGCGGGGAGCACCGTCCGGGACCTGTTGTTCCGGCCCCTGGCCCCGGATCAACAGGGCTTCAACGAGACCGCGCTACGCAGCGCGAGCCTGGCGGCCCGGGTCCGCCTGCACCTGCAGGGGGCGGGGCACTATGAGGGGGAAACCGTCCACAGTTTCCGCCGTGGTGCCTTGCAGGCCTCGGAGGCGTCGGGTGAAGGGGTTCCCGCCTTGCTGGCTTTTGGGCAGTTGCGGAGCGCCGCCATGCTTGGCCATTACTTGGATCCCCACCGTCACGAGCGGGACATACGGCCCCGCCTGTGCTTGGTGCTGATCCGCTAGGGCCTGTCATGCAATTGCGTCCAGTAAGCCATCCTGACAGGCCTTGGTTCTCTACTGAAGCCATTGTGCCATGGTCATGCGTAGTCCTACGGCACCCTAAGAAGGCTGGATGGTTGGTGGCCCTTGCTCGTCACTGGCACACCTTGCAACATCTGGAGGGTTGCCCAACGCCTCCCTGGATGGCGTAGTTTGGCGCTGGGTTTCCACGCAATTGATCCCAGACCGGGCCGGTCTCCGACCCCGCAGCGCTGGGTTTGCGTGCAGCTGCCTCTTCGTGGGTTTGCATCGTTTCCGGGAGACAGTGTTGATTAGAACGGTAGCAATCGATCCCAGACCGGGCCAGTCTCCGACCCCGCAGCGCTGGGTTTGCATGCAGCTGCCTCTTCGTGGGTTTGCATCGTTTCCGGGAGACAGTGTTGATTAGAACGGTAGCAATCGATCCCAGACCGGGCCGGTCTCCGACCCCGCAGCGCTGGGTTTGCGTGCAGCTGCCTCTTCGTGGGTTTGTAACGTTTCCGCGAGATAGTGTTGATTAGAACGGTAGCAATCGATCCCAGACCGGGCCGGTCTCCGACCCCGCAGCGCTGGGTTTGCGTGCAGCTGCCTCTTCGTGGGTTTGTAACGTTTCCGCGAGATAGTGTTGATTAGAACGGTAGCAATCGATCCCAGACCGGGCCGGTCTCCGACCCCACAGCGCTGGGTTTGCGTGCAGCTGCCTCTTCGTGGGTTTGTAACGTTTCCGCGAGATAGTGTTGATTAGAACGGTAGCAATCGATCCCAGACCGGGCCGGTCTCCGACCCCACAGCGCTGGGTTTGCGTGCAGCTGCCTCTTCGTGGGTTTGCAACGTTTCCGCGAGATAGTGTTGATTAGAACGGTTGCAATCGATCCCAGACCGGGCCGGTCTCCGACCCCGCCCGCAGCGATGGGTTTCAACGCAACTCCCTAGTCGTGGGGTAGCATCGTTTCTGGGAGACAGAATAGATTCGAACGGCAGCAATTGATCCGAGACTGTGATGAAACACTAGAGAGGCATTCACGTATGTAGGTAGACGCGGGCCGGTCTCTGAGCTTCGAGCGTGCTCAGACATACTGAGCGCAGATTGTAAACTGAAATCAGTCCATAATTGGGAGTTACAAAAGGTCATAGGTGGATGAAGCCTCATCGATGCACTGAACGGTGTAAATGCGCCGAAGTTGGCGAGCCTGCACGGTGCTTACCCCACTAAAACAAGTCGTAAGAGGTTACGACGCATTTAAAGGTATCGTCTTAAAAGGCTCGTAAGAGTCGTAGGGCCTTCTTATGCGTTAACGAACTTAGGAACCGTCATAATGACAGCTCGTAAACGATTATGAGGGCTCTTACGAGGGCTCTTATGAAGGCTCGTAAGGCTTTTACGAGGCCTTTACGACGATTTGGCTGCCATAGGGCGAGCTGCACGGCTCAATTAGATAACACAAGCAACAGGCCCCAAATAAACAGTATGTCCCTTACTTGGTGTCCAGTCACTTGAATACGTAAACCCTTCATACCGGACAGGGTCACTGCCATTAAGAGAGACCGCAACCTGGTAGCTGCCAGCTGACCCAGGAGACGTCTCGCATGTCAACTGCACAGCATAATACACCGGCAGGTTTTTATCTTAAGAACTTATTATACCAGCGATCGGTTCCGACAAAGGCACAGCGCTGTGCTTACCACTTCACTGCTGGAATAATGCGAGATTACGTTACAAGGGTAAGGTCCCACAGATACCACGTTGGAGGTCACGTACATATCCCCAAATCCACTGCCATAAATGGTGAGCCTGTACAAACGGCAATGGGCGTGCTCAATCGCGGCGGCGCGGGTCGTCGATCGCGAGCTCGAAGTAAACGAACTTACTTGGTGCCACCAGCCAGGCTCCCAGTCTTCGGGTCAATACTATTGATAATTTGGCCTATGGTGCCTTGAAGTAAGCCAAACAGGCAGGCCAACACGGGTAAGCTAATTGCCAACATGGCCAACGACCTTAGGGCAGCCAATTCTTGTAAGAGGATAAGTAAGTAAGAGACCTTTTACGAGCCTTCTTACGAGCCTTCGTAAAGGGTCTTGTAGGAGGCTACAAGGTGTCTCGTAAGTTGTTTAACGTTTTAGACTATATATTATGAGCCTATTTCTACCAGTAAGGGCTTCCAACGGGTTTCCGTGGAAAGTGTGCTCAGGAGCACTTTGAATTTCCAACGGGTTCTCGTGTAAAACGTGCTCCAGAGCACACGTTATTTTTGCTCGCTAAGCACATCCTCCCTAAGCACGAAAGCACATAAATAATCGTATAGTCCCACGCACACTTGCAGTGGTGCGAAGCGTTCGCGTACAACATTCACAATGCAGCACACCAGGCAAAAAAGTGTGCTCCAGAGCACACTTGGCACAGGTTTTGCCTGGTGTGCTGCATTGTGAATGTTGTACGCGAGCACTTCGCACCATTGCAAGTGTGTGTGGCACTATACGATTATTTATGTGCATTTCGTGCTTAGGGAGGATGTGCTTAGCGAGCAAAAATAACGTGTGCTCTGGAGCACGTTTTCCACGAGAACCCGTTGGAAATTCAAAGTGCTCCGGAGCACACTTGCCACGGAAACCCGTTGGAAGAACTTGCACCAGTCAGTCTACTTAAGGTTTAGGACGCGATTTTGGTCTAATTCGTGCTCAAGTGGAAACGTAGAAGGCTTAGAGGCAGTTTAGCCGATTTAGCGCAAAATAGTTGGTAGAGGCACGCTGGGGGCAAGTTGCCCGTGACGCACTTGGACGATGTGTGAGATAATTTCGTAATTTTACTTTCTCAATCCTTTGTTTCTTCCTTTTCTAAAAGTACCCAAATAGAGCTTGCAACGAGCTAAGAATCCTAATGCAAAGAGCGCCGCATTTCATGACAGGTTGCGAAGTAGCGGCGGGAAGGCTGGTTCCTTGGATGTTGTTGTAACTATTTATTGAAGTAAAATTCATAAAAAGTCCGGAGGTGACTGGTTATGAAAGGCGTAGTAAAGCGTGCTTGTCTGGCGTCCGTGACGTACCGTGTGCAAGTATAGTCGCCGACTGAATGCTAGCGCAAAAGCCTTCTTAGACCCGGCCAACAGCCACGTGATTAATTACCTCCGCCCAACGGTGGATTTCTGCTTCTGAAGCCTCACGTGCGTCGGCCGTGTGGTGGAGCAGGCTGCAAAATCCTCTGAGGGCGGCCATGTCCTGAAACCGTCGGCGGCCAAAGCCACAGTTCAGTACAGTTGTCATTAATGGCTACAGCCAAACGTGGTGCAGCTGTCGTTGTTTCCAGGCATTCACAGTGTCTGTTCACGCAGCAGCAGTAGCAGCTCTATCTCGTTCAGCGGCCCGTGACCGAGCGAGAGAGACCACATTGGCCACAGCCGCGGCCTCTGTCGTGAATGCTTTCATCGCTTTGCCGCTGCCGCTGCTGCTGCCGCCACCGCCGCCACCGCCAAGATCGCCGGCATCTCCCTGAACCTCAACACTGTTGCGATCTGCACCTCTGCTGCTGCCGCCGCCATGGTTCGCGGATTTCCTTTGTGCACCCCGACGACTGTTGCTGCCATGGCTATTGAAGTCACTGGAGGCGCCGGCACCCAGCCAAGCCCCCGCGCCCACTTCCATTAACGGTGCTATCGCTGACCGTGATGCGGCTGGTGAGCCAACAGCTGCTGCTGGTGATGAGCAGTAGAAGTCAACTCGTGGGTGTGGCCGCAGGGAGGGGAGGTCGCGTCACAGCGACGGGAGGGGGCGCCAGGGTGGCCGTTCATCACGGTGGACGGTCATTACCCTCAAATGGTCCTTGCCGCAACAAGTAGAGGTCCCTCGTCGAGCAGAAGATGGAAAAGTTGGTGAATCTGACACGGGGAAATGCCTCTCGACAAAACAGCAGCAGTGGCGGTGGGGGGAGAAGCAGTAGCAGACAGGGGGACAAAAGCTTCCACATCCACTGCAGCGGTAATGGCACAACAGGGCGCCTCAGTGGCGGATGGCTGCTTGTGCCTCGAGTCGACACCAGAATCCCGCACCCATCTGACCAGCGGCGTGCAGGTGATCGCCCTACACATCCACTGCTGTCCTGGTGACAGCCGCCAAGGGGCGAGATCATGGGGGGGCCCCTTTGGTGAAGCTAAAATGAAAGGAGAAAAACAACGGTAAACAGCCCTTTAGCCGATGTGAAAACAATATGAAAACGGCGGTGTGCGCGTTTTTGCGAAATTCGTTGGGATGGGGGGACACGGGCTCGCGCATTTCGAGGGTACCTGTCCGGCGGCCAGCGTTGGCACCGTAATTATTTCGAGCTTCCGCCGTAATTTACAGGTCAAATCTTTACGCCAGGCGTATAGGCGTAATTGTGTCGTACATCGCGACCCCTCGGCGTAATGCGTTATCTTTGGCGTAAAGGAAAACAAGGAAATAAGCCTTCCTTTCAGATGCAATACATATAAACACGTAAGCGTAAATTCTGAAGTTGCAGCGGGCGCCCAGAACGTGCCAATCCGACGAGAAGCAAGCGGGCGGTCTTTCCACTGGCTCTACCCTATCTAGCAACGGCGCCTACAACACAGCCTTAACACTGGAGGAGCCTATGTCATTGATTGTTTAAATGTAGATACGCCTGCAGTCGCGCTCCAGCACCTTCACTAACAAGCAAGTCCTTAACACAGGGTTGACGGTGTGCGTGGCAAAAGCGCAGTGACCGCCACCACAATAAAACCCTTCACAACCTCCACTCTTCGGCTTCACCACTCCCATGCTAGCTGTTTGGATATCCCCAACACCCGATACACAGGTTCTCTCTATCTCTCATTGCTCCCCTCCAACCTGATACACCCGGGCCCGTTCCCCGACGTCGAAGTTGGAGAGGGTTCTTGGTCCAAATGACCCAGGGGAAATGCTGCCGTATCAGCTGGTACACAGTCTCTGGGGCTGCGAGGCCCTCAGCCTCGCCAGTCATGAGGCCCATCGCAGTCGCAGCACGCACGGTGGGCTATCTCTCTTCCTCCTGCTCGGCATAGACCGTTTGGAAACCCAAAGACTGGTAATGCGCACACCTGGGGGTTCGTATGTAGGCCGCAGTGACTTGCACAGATCCTCCATGTACGGGCACTCCACGACTCGAAAGGACAGGTTATTCATGTAGATCACCATGGCCACCTTTCTGTGGAGCTCCTCCTTTGCGTCCGTCGACAAGGCTGCATCCGTATAGCGAAACATGGACGTTTGAGCTTTGCCCGAAGGGGGTTTGCCGCTTGACCTTTGACCCTTTCCCGAAGGGGGTTTGCCGCAGCTTGCATTCCCGCTGTTGGCAAACGCCTCGCTGACATCAACCACAGCCTGGGACTTAAGGCACTCGTCCCGCTCAGCCTTTGGTATTCCCTCACTGTCATAGGAAACTTGCCACATGGAATATGCAACTAACAAGTGTACGGCCACGCGTCGATGTCAGCATTTTGCATTTACGCCACTTTTTAACGCCAGCAGGCGTATTATGCAGCCAGCCGGCGTAAATGGCGTAATAATTACGCAATACGCAAAACGCCTTAATTACGCAATACGGTGCCAACGCTGCCGGCGGCCCTCCAACCCGGGCCCAGAGGCCCATCCGACCAGAGGGGTCCGGCCGGCTGATTTGAGTTGAGGACACATTCATCAGAATTGCAACCTTTTGAGAATGGTGGTGTGCGCGTCTTTGCGAGATTCGTTGGGGTTGGGGAGATATGGGCTCGCGCACTTCGAGGGTGCGTGCCTGTCCGACTGCCCTTAAGGCTGGCCCGTACTCCACGTAGCACGGTTACGCGTTTTAAAAAGAATAACGATATAAGAATATTTCAAACTGAATGGTAGTATCAGCGCCTCGAAACTGGAGGGAAAATTATAGTACTTGGTCCCGGCCAAGTACTTTTTATGCGAGCGGGACGTAGGAGCTGACATAGCCCACATAGTCGCTTTTCACCTGAGCACGTTTAAGTCCTTCCTTTCAACATATTGTACAACTTTTAGGCAAATTAGCGGGAGGGATTGTGCAACTCCAAATCCCAGTAAGCCGGTCAGTCGGAAATGCGATTGGGAGCATGCTCCAATTCAGTCGCATTTCCGCCTGGGAGCATGCTCCCACGTAACTTGCCTATTTCGCGTGTTGTATCACGTTCTGGACTTAACGTGATGGCGACAATGATCTGTTTCCCGCCAATTCTGCCTGTTCGACGTACACTACTGACGTACGTCTCTGAAGCCTGTAACTCTGCCGTTACAGACTGGAACTGTGAATCTGTCACAGTTGGGAATCTGTCCTGGGCTGACTGTTTCTGCATCGTTTGGAGAACTGGGTCTAACGGTCTGTCGTTACCCACTGAGCCGGCTGTCGTACTGCTACAGCACTGTCAGTGTTCTTAAACACTTGCTGTTTCTCTAAACGGTAGTTCTGACTGCCCCCAGCAGTTGGACTTTAGCCTACAACAAGCTGGTATCGAGACGGTTTTTCTGGACTTACGCTGTGTTTAAACGACTTACAATGACAACCTCACCGCTTCGCTTTGGCGATATGGATAGTTTACAGGCCCTTATCCTGGAAGCTGCTGGAGCAGAGGGGAGTCCACCGTCTGCGTCGGTGCTTCGCACCCACGAGTCGGTTCACATCCAAACTGACAGCCCAGTGCCTGTGTCCTTACGGACCTGCACGCACCAGGAGCTGGTGGCCGAACTCCGGTCGCGCCTTGAGAACAGGCGCGTTGTGCCGCCGAATCCCGCATCTGGCGAGGATGACGCAGACGCTGCAGAGGTGATTAAAATCTCCATTCCTTCTCCCAAACTAACCATTCCTGTTGATGGCAAGCCTGATCCGCGGACTGCCTCAGACAACACACGAGCTTTCGTACGCGACGTGAAGAAGTACTTCGCTCTGGTGAAGGGTGGTACCGTCGACGAAGTTCGCTGCCTGTTCCTGTCTAACGCGCTGTCGGGCCGTGCTAAGACCTGGCACGATGAGTGGACGCTTGCACGTGACTCGTACTCTTCGGACGAGCTGCTCGCTGCCTTGCTCGTTCGCTTTGCCCCTCAGATCCAGTCGCGTGCCACTTCTGCGCGTAACAAACTGGCGCCTGGCGCGTATGTCATGCGCAAATCTGAGACTGTTTGCGCGTACCAGAGTCGCTTTGATGCGTTGCTGACCTCCATTCCCGACTGCACCGAGAATGACCGCATTTTCTGGTTCCATCGTGGCTTATCCGAGTCCCTGAGCAAGCGCTGTGCAACTGACCACTTGGGCCGTAACTTCCTGTCGTACAATGCCCTCGTTGTGCACGCCCTTGGCAAGGAAACTAAGGATTACACCCAGAAGCACTCATCCTCTGCTGCTGTGCGCTTCAACTTCCTTCGCGCGCAGGGCACTCCGTCTGAGGACGATTCCGACGAGGCGCCTGAGCCTCCGACGAAGCGTTCGCGTCCGCGGTCTGAGGCACCTGTCGCCGCCGTTGCGGCGTCGGAGCGGCCCACTGCCAAGAAGCTGCCCACTAACCCCACGGCCATGACCAAGTTTGGCTGTACCTATGCTGTGATGCAAGCCCGCAAGGATGCGCGCCAGTGCCTAGTGTGCGGAAAGGATGGTCACCAGGTCTCCGGGTGCCCGGACTGGCCACCGAAGGCAAAGGCTGCCCAGCGCCATGGTGGTGGCAAGAAGCTGAAACGGGCTTAGGAATTTCCTCAGGCTGGTCTTGAAGGGACGCCTCCTGGGTTTTCATCTGTCGAGGCATCTTCGGTTCTGCATACCTGTCGTGCAACCCGTGCCTTGCTGCCTACTGTGCTAGAGAACGTTGAGTCGGTGATCGGACGTCGGTTGTCTTTTGATGCTCAGGCAGTCTGTGCCGGCTTCGGACAATTGTGTAACCTGTACACGCCGCGCGGTCGACCCCTCTCCTCCGTTCCTCTGGCTGGGCACACTGTTCTGTTCGTCCCTTCCACACTGCGAGAGCTTCAGTCTGGTCTGGCTCATTATCGCTCATGCAAACGTAGTCGCCCTGATACTGCTGCTTGCATTCTGTTACCTGCTTTCATGCATCGCAAGGCGTCGCATCTGCTGTGCCCGCTGCCCCACCTGCTGTTAATTTTGCTGTTGCCGCACTCTGTCAGAAGAGTGTGCCTGTTGCTGTCGGTCGCAAAGCTGCTGCTCGCTTGCTACGTAAAGGTGCCCATGCGGTGTTGGTTCGGCCTAAGCTACATCTGAATGCTGCTGTTCCTCCATCTGACGCTAAGGATCCCGACGTTGAAGCCCTACTGGAAGCCAATGCAGATCTTTTCCGTGAGATTCCTGGCTTGCCTCCAGTGCGACCCGTCGATCACACTATTCCGTTGATGCCTGGCGCGCAACCTGTGTCGCGGCCCATGTATCGTCTTAGCCCTTCGGAGCTCGATGAGGTAAAACGTCAAGTAACTGACTTGCTGAACAAGGGTATGATTCGCCCTAGTACCTCCCCGTATTCTGCTCCTATCCTGTTCGTGGGCAAAAAGGATGGTGGTTTGCGCATGTGCATCGATTACCGGGGTCTTAACGCGGTTACTGTGAAAAACCGTTACCCTCTGCCGCGCATCGACGACCTGTTGGATAAACTGCGGGGTGCTGCGTACTTCAGTTCGATTGACTTGCAGCAAGGGTACAATCAGATACGGATCGCTGAGTCTGACATTCCGCGGTCTGCTTTCAATACGCCCTTCGGTCATTTCGAGTACACTGTCCTGAGCTTTGGCTTAGTTAACGCCCCTGCTACCTTCCAAGCTGTCATGAATCGTATCTTCAGGCCGTACCTCGACAAGTTCGTGGTTTGCTACCTGGACGATATCTTGATTTATTCGAAAACACGGGATGAACATCTGGAACATCTTCGGCTGGTTTTTGATACTCTGCGCCGTGAGCAACTGTACGCGAAACAATCTAAGTGCCACTGGGCTCAGCCGCAAGTCGAATACCTGGGTCATGTCGTATCTGCTGACGGCATTCGCATGGATCCGCGGAAAACTGCCGCCGTCCGTACCTGGCCTGTACCGACTACTCTGGTGGAACTCCGTAAGTTCCTGGGGCTGACTAACTACTTTCGTAAGTTTATCTCGCGGTACTCTATTGTTGCTGCGCCTCTGACCAATCTGACGCGTAAGGGAGCGTTTCTGTCGCCTGCTGCTTGGACTGCTGAGTGCCAACAGGCTTTTGACGCACTGAAGCATGCTGTATGTGAGGACATTATCTTAAAGTTTCCTGATTACTCACAACCCTTCCGTGTTGAAGTCGTATCTGACGCTTCGTTGCATGGTTCGGGTGCTGTCCTGCTGCAAAACGGCCGACCTGTGGCGTTTACCAGTAAGAAATTCTCATCTGCTGAGGGTCGTTATACTACTGGGGAGCAGGAGTTGCTGGCTGTACTGCATGCCCTGAAAGAATGGCGCTGCTACCTTGAAGGTAGACCATTCACCGTGAAAACTGATCACAAACCCCTTACGTTCCTGCAAGGTGTGCCGTCCTTGAACCGCCGTCAGGCACGCTGGCTTGAATATATGGCGCGTTTCAACTACAACTGGGAGTACGTATCTGGTTCTTTGAACATTGCAGACGCTCTCAGCCGGCATCCTAATCTGTATGCAGCCGTCCTGTCTGTTGTGACCCGTAGACAAACTGCCAAGGCGCCGACTGAGGTTCCTCCCACTGAGTTTGCTGCTCGTCTCAAGGATGCTTCTGTCACTGATCCGTACTTCACTGTGAAACGGAATACCGCTAACCTGACCTGTTCCCACGGCATCTGGCTCCGTGTTCTGTCTGACCGTCGCCAAATAGTGGTCCCCAATGATGATACCCTCAGACAGGACATCTTGGCGAAGTACCATGACGGTCCCCTAGCGGGGCATCCCGGCTGTACTCGACTGATCGAGCTGGTTTCTCGTACCTTCTGGTGGCCGCGAATGGCCAAGGATGCGGAAAACTACGTTTTATCGTGCCCTTCCTGTCAGCGTAATAAACCTCAGTCCGGTAAGACTCCTGGGTTACTGCAGCCGTTGCCTGTACCGGCTAACCCCTGGGACAGCGTCTCTATGGACTATGTGGTTGCGCTTCCCAAAACTGAGGGGGGATACGACGCGGTTCTCGTTTTGGTTGATCGGCTGACCAAAATGGTGCATCTGGCGCCTACCGTGACGACCTGTACTGCTGAACACACCGCCCGCCTGTTTTTCGATAACGTTGTGCGTCTGCATGGTGTGCCCCGTAACGTGGTATCTGACCGCGATGCGAAATTCACGAGTAAGTTTTGGGGCTCGCTGAGTGAGCTTTTGGGCATGAAGGTCAACATGTCGACCGCCTACCACCCTCAGTCGGATGGCCAAACTGAACGTATGAATCGCACTCTGGGGGATATGTTGCGTAACTTTGCTGGTCGTAATCCACTGAACTGGGACACGTACTTAACTGCCGCTGAGTTCGCCATGAACAACGCAGTGAATCGTTCTACTGGGCAGAGTCCGTTCTTCCTGAACTATGGCTTCCATCCTGCGCTACCTGTCTGGCGGGAATTGGATGTTAACGTTCCTGCTGCGAAGAGCTTTGCTAAGAACTTTGTGTCTCGGCTAACTGATGCTAAAGCGTGCCTGGAATCCGCGCAACAGCGTGCTGCAGATTACTACAACCGCAACAAGAAGGACGTTACTTTCACTCCGGGTCAGTTGGTTATGCTGAGCACCAAGAACCTCCGCGCGCTGGCGGTTGGTTCGCGGAAACTGTTACCCCGGTGGGTCGGTCCCTTTCCTGTCATACGCATGGTCGGTTCTGTTGCTGTTCAACTGCGCCTGCCATCTGATATGCGTATTCATTCGACTTTTCATGTGTCCCTGATTCGTCCTTACCGGTCGAAGGATTCTGACATGGAAGTTGATGCTGCTGACACTGTCCCTACTGACCCGGGTCCTGTCGACTGGCTGCCGAACAAACAACCTCTCTGGACGGTTGAACGCGTTCTGGACTATCGTTGTCGCCGCGTACGGTCTGGTCGCAAATTCCGTAACATGCACGAGTGGTTTGTCAAATGGGCAGGCTTTTCGTCTGAGCATAATAGCTGGGAACCTGCGCATCATTTCACTTCGGATCTGAAACCGGAGTTGGAATCTGTTAAATTGGCCTCTAAGCGTGCAGCGGGGACGCTGCCGCCGGAGGGGGGATAGTTGTTGTATCACGTTCTGGACTTAACGTGATGGCGACAATGATCTGTTTCCCGCCAATTCTGCCTGTTCGACGTACACTACTGACGTACGTCTCTGAAGCCTGTAACTCTGCCGTTACAGACTGGAACTGTGAATCTGTCACAGTTGGGAATCTGTCCTGGGCTGACTGTTTCTGCATCGTTTGGAGAACTGGGTCTAACGGTCTGTCGTTACCCACTGAGCCGGCTGTCGTACTGCTACAGCACTGTCAGTGTTCTTAAACACTTGCTGTTTCTCTAAACGGTAGTTCTGACTGCCCCCAGCAGTTGGACTTTAGCCTACAACATCGCGCACCTAGCACGTGCATTTGGTAACTGCCATGTCTACACCTATGCCCGTGATGAAAAGGACCATACTGTAGTGCACGGACTGTGTATGGACAGTGTATAGACGCACCACCAGCCACCATGCTCCCACCATGCTCCCACCAAGCAATTCTTCGCACTTACCGCCCATCATGCCGTCCCCAAATCATCCCGGACCTAGTATAACCGTCGCGGCATCTGTCTGGACCGGTATTAGGCCCACTGTTGCGGGAGCACCTTTTGATCACTAACATGCTCCCACCATGCTCCCACCATGCTCCCACCAATTCCTCGCACTTGCCGCCCATCATGCCGTCCCCAATTCATCCCGAACCTACTATGTCCGTCGCAGCATCTGTCTGGACCGGTATCAGGCCCACCATTGCGGGAGCACGTTTTGATCACTAACATGCTCCCACCATGCTCCCACCGTGCTCCCATCGATTCCTCGCACCAACGGGCCATCATGCTGTCCCCGACCTATCCCCAAATCATCCCGGACCTACTGCGACCGTCGCAGCACCTGTCCGGACCGGTATCAGGCCCAGGCCCACTGTTGCGGGAGAATGTTTTGGTCACTAATAACATGCATGCTCCCACCATGCTCCCACCAATTCCTCGCACTTACCGCCCATCATGCCGTCCCCAGCCTATCCTCAAATCATTCAGGACCTACCGCGACCGTCGCAGCATCTGTCCGGACCGGTATAAGGCCCACTGTTGCGGGAGCATGTAAATCCCGCCAGTGATCATGCTGCGCAACCCTGGCGTAGCTCTACGCCAAGGCGCGACTGGTTCAGTCCACCTTGTGGGCATGCGACAGACAAGCCAGCAAGCCAAAGAGCTGGATCTATTGAGGGAGTTGTCAGATGTCACTGGGGGCCAGACTGATCCGGCCGGGGAGAGGCAGTACCTAGACCAGGAAAACGCGCTTCTTCATAGGGAATTGGGACGACACAGCAATGCCCATCAGAATCACGGGTCTCAACTGCAGCAGCCAGGACGGGCTCCCTACGGCGCCCTCGCTGGACAGGGTGTGGCTGGCGGACAAGGCGTGGCTGGCGGACAAGGTGGCTGGCGGACAAGGCGGCCAAACGGCTGGACACGGCACCAACACTGGACACTTTGGTTCCGCACGGGGAGTGCATGCACTGTGTGTTCATAGTGTAATGGTCCTTGCGAACACAGAAGTAGTCCTCGTAAAACAGGAGTGAGGGCCGCTGAATGGGTACCTGTGTACCGTCAATACTGCCTACACACCCTATCATCCCGTGTGCAGTGAATTCCGCATCTATGGTCTTCAAACGTGATGGGGATGGAAAACACACCAGACCACGCATGCGTGACACGACCGCCCCGCAAAATTGCCGGTACACTTTACAAGCAGTTCCAGCAGCGACGCATTCAATGACCATCATCGCCAGGTTGTGCATTGTCATAAGCTCCTTAGTCTTCACGTCGTCCATGTCAACTCCCGAGAGAGAACGGGAGAAAAGAGTAGGCCAGGACGCTAATGGAAAGCGCACCCACCACCGCCGCCAGGAACGAAGCGGCGGCGATTATTATCATTCGGCGTCTTTGATGATTGCTGAACCCAAATCCATAAAGTATTATTACTATTACTATATTACTATATTACTATATTACTATATTACTATTACTATTACTTTATGACTATTACTATAAAGTAAGACCAGCTAAGATAATTGACTAAATACTGTGGATGATGTCCTACTATATGTAGGATAAGAAGAATGCGAGAATTACCAGAACGGCTAAGTAGGACACTGTCGGATCAGGCACGCTGGGGGCAAGTTGCCCGTGTTGACGTACTTGGACGATGTGTGAGACAATTTCGTAATTTTACTTTCACAATCCTATGTTTTTAGAATCTTTCCTAAAAAGACCCAAATGGAGCTTGCAACGAGCTAAGAATTCTAATGCAAAGAGCGCCGCATTTCATGACAGGTTGCGAAGTACGTAATGGCGGGAAGGCTGGTTCCTTGGATGTTGTTGTCCTTGTATGTATTGTTGGGAACACGGTGTGTGTCATAACCGTGTTCTCAGAGTTTAGGCCGTGTTCCCGCCCTTGCGAGTGGCCCGGACATACTAAAAAGTCCTTGTAAGTCATACGATGAGTACCGGGCATCCATGCGGGTGATATGCCCTACCAAACGGCTATATGGGTTAAGTCGGTGCACCAGCTTAGCTAAGTCGGTCCTAAGCTGGTGTAAAGCCTATCTTACCAAACTTAGGGATTGGCACTACCATGCTTCCTATGAAACCAGCTTATGAACAGCTTAACGACTTTCCGGCTGGCAACTGAAACCCAGTAAGCTGGTCCACCTGCTGCCTTGAGTGCCCTATGCGAGGATGGGCGTATCAGATATGGGGGGTGCTAGGCTATCAGAAGCCCTATCATTTTGGCCTATCAGATACCTAGCAATTGGCTAGCAATAGCCTGCTACCTAGCAGGGGCGCCTGCCTGCTAGGCGCACCTGCTAGCTTGCTGCTAGGGGCTGCTAGCCTCGCTGCTAGGTTATCTGATAACCTCCTGCTACGTATCAGATAAGGATGCTAGCTTTGCACGCGATCGGCGGTCGGCTGACAGGTAGGCCGAACGGCTGGACGAGCAGGGTGCCTGCTGGCTCTTGCGGCTTTTGTTCCCTTACAAGAAATAAGAGTTGCTTTATACACGCTCTTCTTCGTGTGTGTGGTCCATCGGTGGTAGCGGACACATGTCAGAGCTTAACCTACAGTTTACCACGTTTTCTTCAGCCACCCGAAAAAGACTGCACACCGAAACGTCAAACGTCTGCGAAAAAATAATATACGATGCACACGCACGAACGTACGCAGATGCCCACTTGCACATCGGTGCGCATCTGCACATCGGCGCGCATCTGCACACCCTGCGAGCCAAACCTAACACTTATTTCTTGGCCTTCCATTGAAGAGCACACGATATTAGAGCCTTATTCGGCCACCGCGCGCTACTGCGCAAAACCTGGTACACATAACGAACTTCAGGCACACCCGCCGCGCCACAAAGGTCATCTCATACGAACGCATTTTCGTCCCGCGCATCGGCGCGCATCTGCACATTCCGTTGTCGTTCGGCCATTTATTGACACTATCTTGACGTACATATATAAACCCACTTTAGTACAGCGCTAGATGCTGTGGCATCTGCAGCCCGTACATGCAGCCTATCTCAGCCCGCCGTTGACCTGCAAGCACTGCGCGTGACTCATCCCTAGCACCTCATGCGGCACCACCATCTACGGCATCCACGCAATAACACCGGCCCCCTTCGCATCCACGCAATGACACCGGCCCCCTTCTAGTGAGCACCTAGGGAGTTTACATGGCTGCGCCCCATTGCTGGGTACTGCTAATCAGTCTACCGTAACAGGAGGCCCTGATCCCAGCCGCCCCGCACGGCGGAGGGCGACCCCTGTGATTGAGGAGGGCCCCTGTGTGGCCGACCTCCTCTTACGGCCAACGTCTCCATTTGGCAGCGCCGTCGCATGCTTCTTGTCCCCAACGACGAGAGGGCGTTTCGTCCGCGGGGGGCCATCATCAAGCGGAGGGGCGTCGTCGTCCTCGGAACCCTTGGTGACACGTGTTGCCTGGGACGCGAAGCCAGTGGGGCAAGCAAGTCCAGCGGCACTGGCAGACCTTGTGCTGCGACCCAGAGCCATCAGTCGTGCTGTAGTCTCTTTGCGATGGTCCTGTGTATCAGCAACAGCACATGAGGGTGTCAGCAGCTACAACAGGTGGAACAGTGCCTCAGCCTAGGAACCCCCTATTCATGATCGTCGCCCCCCCAACCCCCACCCCTGTCTCAAAGAGAGTCTCACCTCGGTGTCACCAGCCCCCGCGCTCGCGCCCACGCGCATCATGCCCAGTGCTAATGCCCTCCCGCCGTCGGGGCCGACCACTGCTCCTACACGCATCAAGTGCTGCTGTTGCTCGCACTCCTGGCGGTCGGTGTGTCTTGGCCCCGACATCGTGAGGGGTCGGTGGGTGGGACGGACCCTACGTGTGATGTGGTTCGGTGGGACGGACCCTACGTGTGATGTGGTTCGGTGGGACGGACCCTACGTGTGATGTGGTTCGGTGGGACGGACCCTACATGGTGATGTGGTTCGGCGGGACGGACGGTGGCGAGTGTAAAAGCTGATCACCAGGGTAATTGGGAAAATGTATTGGTGGCCGTAATATAAACATGTAAACCCTGAGAGGTTGGGTCACCAAGCGACGGCTACAGCAGCAGCCACGACATCCTAGCCACTTGCCTGTGAGGCGCCAAGCTCTGTCGCAGGGACGAAGAATAGGGGCAAGGCGCTGTCGCGGCGTTCAACTTCGCGCGGTGGTGGCGGCACCATCAGCAACTGTTGGTGCTGCTGCACTGGCGGCGCAGCTGTAGCCATAGCCACCCCAGGCGTTGGCGGATGCTGCTGCCGCCAGTGCTGATTGTGCTGCCAACCCTCCTCCATTGCAGCCGCTGTCCGGTGGGCGGCTTGCTCCTGCGTGCCCATCGCACCTAGGCGTGCAGTCGGCTTTCTGCGGGACGGCAAGGGAGGAGGACGGGAAGTGTCGATACGGGAGAGAAAGCCCAGCGTGACAGGTGGATGATGTGGCGTGGTGGTGGTGGGGGAGGGGTTTGTAATACAGACGGGCTATGTGCAAAAGCTTGTAAACGGAGTCGCCCACGCCAGACACTTGCCTGTGAGGCGCTTGGCCCTCTAACACGGCTCGCCGGAGCCTTCTGTAAGGTGCCGCCAGTACCGTCGGGGCCACCACTGTCAATACCAGCGTACTCGAGGCCACAGCCGTCGCCACCCCTGTCACCTTGCTCCACATAACGCATTAGCGGCGGTGCAATTGGTAGCTGGCCGTTGGATCTCCATGGGATGTCCGACACTTCACTAATAGCCTCTCCGGTATTTTGAACAGCAATTGTGGTGACTCAATGCCCAAATCTGCTTTCCTATCCACCAAAAGGTCCACGTCGGGATCCGAAACAGGGACACTCAGCAAGGTAGCGAACGCGGTGCGCAACGTCTCTGTCCCTGCGCCGTCGCCCGTGACGGCTGTGCCCCGCGCGTCCTCAACATCGGCATCGTCCTGATCCTCTTCATTCCAGGAGATAGCAAGGTCAACAGAACCTTCCGGTGCATTTCTCATCATCTGTCGCTGAAATTTTCAAAATTTGACCTAGTGATTTGCTATTAATGGGGCCGCTTTGTGTAATGAACGCTGTAATTTTATAGGTTTTGCTCAAGCTGCTGTTTTGAAACGCCGCTAAGGAGGCGCAAAAAACCGATTGCTGCTATCGTACCAATTTGTACGAAGCCGCTCATCACCAGGACACCAGCCATACTGAACTGTCAGGTATACTTGCCCCCTAGCTGTCTGTTGCCATGTCAGATGTAAGCTGGGGCCCTCTCGGCACGCAGGATAGTTACCCAAATTGGAATCCTGAACTCGACTATGATGCCATACATGGCGCAATAGGAACACAGGATATAGAATGGGCTCTTAACGAACACGAACGATACCAGCGTCGTGACAACCGGCAAGTCCCTGCGCAAGGGCCCGATTCTCCAGACCCCGGCACACAGGCCGTCAGCGCCGCAGCATATGATGCTTTTTCAGGCCTTCAGGGCTCCGGCACACCGACTGGCAGCGCCAAGACCAGCGGTGAGACTGAACGATCCGCTCGCCCTCTCAGTGAAGATCCATGGTCCAGCACCTCGTCATTATCAGCCAGTCAACAGGCGCCATCGTCCGTTGCGTACAGCTCCGAACCAACACAGAGCAGCGATTCGGCAGGTAATTACGCTGTTGGATCGCGTGTTATGGAGCCATACCTAACCAAGTTGGTGGGGACATGTTGATCGAAAGTGGCATGTCCTGCTTTGTCTTGGGGGAGAGGTTGTGCTGGCCAGCGTGACATGCCTGGCACGGTGCCCATGGTGTAGGCGGCGAGGCTTCCGCTGATGACATGACCGATTGCGTCCCGGGCAACGATGGCGGAAGGACCCGTCGGCGCGCGGAGCGCTCCGCCTACACAAGAATCTCGGACGACCTCCCTCCCGAGGCCTCGGTGAGCACTTGCGCATTTGTTGCGTCATTCCTTGGTTTCAACGCTCTCCAAGTGAGCGGCCGCTGGACATGGTTTGGGGGGTTGGGAGCGGGCGATGGTTTCCTGTTGTGGGCGCTCCCAGTGGGGCACAGGCTCCTAGTGTAGTTCGGAAGTGCCACCCCAGGACGATTGAGGAAGCATTCCTCGGTACCGCGATGGCGCCACCCCACAGGTCCCGCCCACCAACACGCCATGTTCCATGCGGAGAGCACCTGGGGCATGCTTATCAACCTAAATCACAACAGGCAGAACCCGGCAGCGAACATCATGTGCGCCGTCGCGGACTACACCCAGTCTCTACTGTACGAGCTAGGTACGCTATCAGAGCTACCAGCCGCGACAGCATGCGGTGCGGATAACACGAGCTCCAGATCGACGTCTCTGCAAGCTCCAGTAGCGGGTTCATGCTCTCCGACACGCGCTCCTACCTTCACATGCTGTACTGCCGCCTTCTGCCGCCGCCAAGCGAGGGGGAGAGGAGGTGTGGGCCTTGGCCGCGGCTTCCCACTTGCGAGCCGGACAGATGACCCTCTCCCTGGAAGAACACGCCAATCTACTCAATCGATTCATCATTGAATGCTCGAGCCGCAGCGGTTTGTGCTGGCGCTCAGTCGGGCCGAGAGGGCGCAGGCCAAGAACAGCGTGTCTTGGGTCCTGTCGCTGCACCAATCAGTCAGCGTTGGCCCACTAACGCTCCGCCCCGGCGCGTGGTTTTTGTGCAAACCCGGAGAGCGCAAGGTGCACAGCCTGTGGTTCGGGCGGGTCGTGAGCATTATGCAACACAGCGGCCCCGACGGCCTTAGCCGTGTCGTGCTCGAGGCGCAGTTGCATGAGTGCAAGGCCATCGACAGATACTACCGTATGCCGATCGTGCCGGCACACCCACCGCCCCACGCGTGCGGTCCCATGTGGCTCGCGGATGGCATTGTTCCCGTCCACTGCTGGGCGGCGGGCTTCAATGACCGCCGGGACAAGCTGCTGATGGTCGCCCGGTCGTGGTCCTTCCTCCAACGCCTCTGAGGCGTTTTCTGTTGGTTTCTGCCAAGGACTAGGTGGGCGGATGACGTGTCACGCGTGCGGGGCTTTCTGTCTGCTGTGAGGCGGCTCACCCCTCTTGCCCCACCCCACCATCGCCTACTGGTTTCCCCCCCCCCTGCCCCGCATCTTCACGCCCAATCTTTTCTGCATCGTGCAGGCCTCCACTGTACCGTATATCATGCCACCCCTTCCCTGCCTCTGTCTCTTTCTCCGTGCCGCTGGGGCTGCTTCGTTGCTTTGACCCCTGTCTGCCCGCTCCGCGCCTGGCTGTTGTTCCTGACACTCCCTGGTGCCCCCTGCTCGCATGCTTCGCGTCAACCGCCTCCACCACCCGCTCTAGGTGAGGTCCGCCGCCGGGTTGGGCACCTGGTTTTTTGGTTTTTTTGCTAGTCGTTGCACTCTTGTGGGCGGGCGTCTGGACCTGCGTTTAGGCCTTCGCGTTCTCCAGTCCCCCATGGCGGCGCGGCGCGGCTTCGGCCTCCTACGATGAACGCCGGCGGACCTCATCTGGCAATTTCCGGCTTCCTAAACAACGTCCGCAACTCTTATGGTCGATATTCGGGCGGGTCGGGACCGTGCCGCGCTGTACGCTCTTCCATCGCTCACCACCACCCCCCAGTTCTCCAGCTAGCGCCCAAAACCGGTTCCATGAGGCGTTTCCTTGCGTTCCGCGGGGTCCTCGCTTCCTGTCGTCTCGCAGCAGCTGATTTAGCTTAGCCGCCGAAGGTCAACTTACGGCCTTCGGCTGCCGTATCCCCAACCCAGTTGGCATGCGTATCAAAACGTCTGTCCTAAACTGTTTTTTCCTGGCATCCACGGATCTTCCTCGAAACCCCACCATCCCTTGTGCCACCTTGCCCGCCTCCCCCGCACACACACATTCGCCCACTCAGCATTTATAAAACACACATTCGCCCACTGGCCCGCCCTTCTGAAGCGTCGGCAATCTGGTGGCGCTGGTGCGACCGGAGCGTGCTTGGGAGCCGCTGGTGGAGCTTGGCGCCATAAGCTACCGTTTCAGCAGCGGCAGCAATTGGCAGGGGAGGGGTGGGATTGGGGGAAGGCGGAGGGGAGGGGAGGGGAGGGTGGAGGGGTACGGAAGAGTTTGCCCGTGATGCTTTGGGGGTGTGGGTGGGAGGGGCGTGATCGGGACGAGCATGGTGCGCGGCGCTTTTGGCGCGGTGCCAGTACCGGCTCGGGAGACGCGGCGGCGTGCGGTAATGACAGGGTTGGCGGGCAGCAGCGGTTGACGTGCCCTGTGGCGTTAGTGCTGCTGTCGGTGGTGGGCTGGACGGTGTGACCTGGGCGGTGTAGGCGATGCAGTGGCGGGCCTAGCAGCTGACACGGGGGCAAACACGCGCCAGCACGCATCGCGCGGCAGAGGAGGGGGGTCATCAGCGCGGAGCTCGGTCAAGGGAGCCGTCAGTGTGCGTGCAACCCATAGGTTTGCGTTGAGGGGAACAGAACATGGTGCCGCGGTGCGGGGTCAGGGTGAGGGGGAGAACAACCTCCGCCACTGCATCAGGATCGCAGCGTTTATCCTTTTGATGCTATGGTGATTATGTTTCTTTGGCATGCGGTATTTGGCAAGCCGATGTTGCAGGAAGGGGCCGCTTGGCAATCTCGTTTCGAGGCGGGCAAACGAAGTAGTAGCGATGCGCCCGGCGTGTAGCGTATCGACAGTATAAATCGGTGACGTGTTTCATTCTGTCCGGTGTATTCACCCTTACAGTAATTCGTGTAAGCACGGATCGATCGATGCGGGGGGAGAGGGGCCGCACGGCATAGCGAAACGCTGAACGGCACGTGAACGTGCTGTCAGTGGTTCCCTCCTAAAACAAGCGTTAGGCATGGTTCACATTTGAGACTAAAAATAATTTGAGGTTGCGACAGGAAATCGCCAGAATGAGATGAAAATTACAAACGCGTTCACAATACCTTTTTCCTGAAATCAAAATTCAGAAACGCGTTCACATATGAGACACATATTCTTATTGGAGACAGAAAATATGACGGCAGTAATAGCTTGGTTGTTCTACGGTTCCTTTAATACCAAGTTTGTGAAAATATTAAAGCCGGGCAAGCACTTGGTGCAATACCCCGACTCTTTCCACTGCTACAAGAAGTATTCCGCTATCATCCTGCTGGCAGCGGTGGACTCCTCCGGCCTGTTCTTGTATACGTCTTCAGGTGCCCACGGGTCCGCCGCAGACGCCTCCACATGGAATCACTGTGACCTCAAGGCCAGCATTGACGCGGGGAAACTACTCGTCATGGAGGAGAGTGATGTACTCAGGTTGCAAACGTGGGCTGGGTTTCCCCTCACACGGCCGTACATTGTCGCCGACACGGCCTTGGCGATTAGCCCTACCTTGATGAAGTGTTATGATATTGCGAATCCAACTCCAGAGGAATTCAACTTTAACTACTCCGTCATCCGTACCTGTCGTGTCGTTGAGTGTGCCTTTGGCCGTTTGAAGGGGCGTTGGCATGTTCTTAAGGACACTAAGGTGTGTGACCCCAAGTTTATGGCGGAGGTTTCCCAGGTTTGCTGTGCGCTGCATAATTTTATTGAGCGTGGGTCCGAACGTTTGGACAACAAGTTATTCGTACCCCCTATCGATGTGCCCGACTTCGTGCCTTCGTCCACAAGTCGCGTGCACCATACAAGAGATAACGGCTGCGCCAGCGGCGGCCTAAGCCCAGGGGGCCTGTGGTAGCCGCGGTACGGCAGCCGCGGCAACCCCAACCGCGGCCGCTCCCTGGGCCGCAGCTTGGGGTACAGGCACTGATGCCCTCCCCGTGGAGCCGCAGCCCCTGCCTCTGCCTCTGCCGCGGCCAGTGCTTTTGGGCACGTCTGTCACAGCGGCCTGCTTCGCTTTCTTTCTCTCGCGCCAAACCCGCTGGTCTATACGCTTGGCTTCCTGGCGCTCATCCTGCACTGCAGGCGTCATCATCGCAACCGGAATATTCACCGTCGCCGCGGCCGTAAGCTCGCCCGTCACTCCCGCCTCCATCAACCTGACCGCCCTCGCCCTCCTGTGCCTCCTCATTTATGCCGCCGTAAGGTCCCCCCCTGTAAGATGCATATGAGTTCTCGCGGCGTGCCCTCTTCAGGTTGCTGGGTAGCATGCCGTTGCGGATGGCATCCGCCTGGGTTTCTCTCGCGTCCCTGATATCCATAGCGCTAGGTTGGCTAAGGAAGGCGTCTTCATTCTCATCATCTTCGGTTGGACATACAGGGTCCGGCCCGTAGTCCTCTACGTTGTACTCGGCCTCTTCGGCGGCGCTCATCCTCTACAGACCGCGCGATCACGCCCGGTCACGTCTAGGGAATACAGGCCATCATGATTGGGATGATTGGGAAGGTTTGCGGCGGGTAATATGGCTGGTATGGACTTATGTATTCGGCGCCTGGTCGGCTATAGGGAATATTAATTACAGTCTCAAGTGAATTTTAATTTCAGTCTCAGCTATTTTCCTATTTTTGATCTCAATTGAGATCAAAAATCAGCGTAGGAGAAAATCACCGTTTTTTCCAATTCTATGAGACGAAAAATGAATTTCTCTCTCACGAAAGTGCCGTACCGCCATTTTTAGTCTCAAATGTGAACCATGCCTTATACCTCCGATCCAAGCGATGTGCGACGAAACGCGAAAAAAGAGGTATCGCCATGAACACATCAGTAATGCGCCGGCTCGAAAAGACGACCACCTCGCATGCGAATTTGGCGTATTATCATACGCGCGTATCATAAAACGCGTATTATAATACGGTCGCAACGCTGTATTTTTATACCAGACAGAATGATCGATGTACAATATGCCCTTTAAAAAGGCTTCCGGCTCTTGGTTCGGCACTAAAGGACTACAACATGTAAGCACATAGCTGATACATCTAGCAGCCTAGCAGCCAGGCTAGCAGGCGGTGCCCTAGTTCCGTCCTTAGCAGCTGGCCTAGCACGCCCCTAGCAGGCGCCTAGCAGCCCAGTTATCAATCGGGGCCGCTAGCAGCCGCAGTTGATAGGCCCCTGCTAGGGCCCTGCTAGCCTATCTGATACGCCCATCCTCGCATAGGGACGTGGTGTAGCAAGAGGGCAAGCAACGGACAAATGCGAGGTTGATTTTTACTTGAGGGAGTGACGGTGTGACAGGGTAGGAGTGTAGGAGTTGGCTGCTGTGGACAAATCGTTGAATACTGCAACACTGCTGAGAACACAGGAACAGCAGCACTGCTGAGGAACGGCAGCACTGCTGAGAACACTAGTGCATATAAGGCTCTCAACATGCGCTTCTGTACAGATCAAAAATAGTTCCGGTGCCGCCTAAAATGCTGTCGTATTCCTCCAGTTCAGTTAAAGTGGAGGTATACGACAGCAAGGCGCGCACAGCAACGGTCAAAGTACAGTGGCACTCGATGACTCATCAATTCGCAACATAATCGTGCTATGTTCTTTCCATTGCGCTCATGTTTCGTCCTGAAGGGCACGCATAGAGATATTGGTGTAAGACCTTGTCCGGCCTCTCAGGGCCTTGACCTGAAATATGACAAGACATATTGACAACGAAATATTACTGCTTACAGCTTAGCAGTTCACATGTGGCGCAATCGCTGGCTCGCGCTCTTTTTGAATTTACGCATTTCAAACTCGCAGGCTCGAACGACTCTTGCGGTGCTTGTTAAATCACTGGACAAATTGGAGGTCAAGTTTTCTGGATCTATTTAACACATGGTAGCTTGATGTGTCAGGCAGCAGCACTGTTGACGCAAATAAAGCCAAGTATTTCATGCTGTTACAGAGGCCTGCAGAGGCCACCTACAGCTTTCAACATTTCCTCTGCAGAGGCTTTTGTGTGCGGCAACTGGCTTGTGGACTGTCCAGCAGCGGAGCTAGGGGCTTTTGTGGGCGGCAAATCGAGCCGGGAATCGGTGGGAACACGGGTGATATTGGTGGGAACACGATGTGTGTCATAACCGTGCGTGCTCCCATCGTTTTAGGCCGTGTTCCCACAGTTGCGAGTTATCTGGACATACTAAATAGACCTTATCCGTCATACTAAGGTGTGCCATACATAGGCTTGGAGTGACTTTTGACTGTATTGTAATGCGGGAACACGGGAACATGGCCATGACCGACCAGCTAGCCGGTCATTCTTGGGAACACTAACACGGTCATTACCGGGTAGCCGGTCGAGCGAGTTGCTTACTGCAGACGCGAAGTCATACATGCTTGCATCGTTCGTGCATTATTGCGCCGACTAATTGCATACGCCAGGTTCGCAGCGTGTAACGAATAGATGACGTGAATCTGCACCCTATAAGTAACTTATTGTCGAAAGAAAATGTTACAGCTCCTATCCCCGTTTTCCGCCACCCTTGGAACAACAACTATCTATCAGCCCATACATGCCGTTCACACCCAGATCCTACTGCAACGCTCATCGCTTGCCAGAGCCACGCTCACGCTTTCCACGTCCTGGAGCCCCAGCAGCTGCTGGATCGCCCTGTCCCAGCGCTCCACCGGCAGCCGCTAGCTTGCCCTACCTGTCCTGACTGCCGAGGCTCGTTGCCTCCCCCACCAGGTGTGCCGGCCACCTTGGCCATTTGCATAGCCTTTATGATGAGCTCCTTGGTGTTCTCCCGCACCCCGGCCGCAATCATCTCCTCTGTATCCCCAGCAGATCTCTGGTAAAGGGCGTTGAAGGGCTCCATCTTGTGCAGCGCCTGCTTCTTCGCTGTAAGTGTTTCCATTGGTTTGGACGACGACGAAAGGTCAAAGAGGCAGCAGTTAGCATTGTACGACACTCAAACTAATCATCCAATCAACTTGGTAATCATGAACGACAGGCCAACTTACCACCCTGGTAGTACTGCATGGCGTGCTGGATGTGGACCAGCACATTGCAAATGCGGCAGCCTTCACATCAAGCGGCTCCTTCTCCAGATCTTTCCAGGTGCTCTTGGACACCTTGGCTTCGACCAGGTGCAGCATCCAAGTGCGGAGGAGGCGGAACGTGTCGATGTCTAGCCCCTTTGGGGTGCCCTCCATCTCATACGACTTCCGGAGAACCTCCCAGTTGATCCCGGCACTGCCAACACTGCACACAGGAGAGGTAGGTTCAAAGCAGTCCGGACACAACGTTTGGTTTGAACAAGCAAGTAGGAAGCTAGTCGAAGTACGCAAGCAACAATAACAAGTAGCCCCTTGCAAGGTGTTAGTGCCATATGGGACTATGGGTCATACGGCACCTACCACAGCGCGACAGCCTGGTTGATATCCATCGCCCTCTGGCACTTCTTGATGGAAGCCCACACGCCGACGTACTTCTCCGGCACGTAGTCTGGAGGTGAGCGTGTTTAAGGAGCTACCGATGTGTTAAGCCTGCGTCGACCGGTCGACCCTGCGACCCTTCACCGTGTATCCCTGCACACCAATGGGGTTGGGTGGGTTAACTCGGCGCGAACACCAGCCCATGCTTCACACGCTGAAAACAGGAGCGTGGGATATGGGGGGCTTGGGACCCAAGGGACCTAGCTCTGTCCATACTGCTTCACTGCAAGCAGAGGACAGCAGCGGGAGGGAGGGGGCAAGGCCACCTGAGCATACCGCTGCTACTGCAGCAGAAGCAGCTACTGGCACTCGACGGCAGGCACTCAAAACATGTTAGACCTGATTGACTGATGGCTCCTGCTCCCCGACCACGCCCCTCCGCACACAGGCTGCTGCTGCGACTGGTGGTTGTTGTAACGATTACAGTGGGTTCGGATTACAGTGGGTTCCAGACCAAGAGGTGGAACCATCGGGCGCATCGCCTGGTGGTGTGGCAAGGCAGGCCGCGATGGAGGAGGAGTTGGCGTCGTTGCAGGAGAAGGGCACGTGGGTTTTGGATCCCAAACCGCAATGGGCGTAAAGTGGGTCTTTGCTTTGAAGCAGGACAAGCACGGAGTGATCGAGAGGTTCAAGGCCCGCTTAGTCGTAAAGGGTTTCATGCAGCGTGATGGTTGTTGTTGTAACGGTTACAGTGGGTGTAACGGTTACAGTGATGGTGTTGATTTCAAGGAAGTGTTCGCGCCGGTCAGCAAGCATGCCACGCTGCGGGCTTTCCTGGCCATGGTTGCGGCTGGGGACATGGAGCTTCGTCAGCTCTATGTCAAGACCGCTTTCCTTAACGGTGATTGGAGGAGGAGGATGATGATGTGTTACACGTGACTGGGGGTGTAGCCCAGGTGGTAACAGACTAAACGAGCCGTGCGGCTCCTCGCCTCGCCAAACGTAAAACAAGCGTTTGTACACTCAGGTTCCTTAGACAAGAAAAATAACTATCGCCCAAAGGGTTCGACATTATTACGCGTAGCCCAGATCTGGTCCAATAGACTGGCCAACTTAACCTGGTCGAAAGTGTGCATGATAGATCCCCAACGGGTAATTGCATGTCCACTCTTAGGTTGGCATACGCAGGGCAAACACACAGTACATGCTGTTCATCTTCAATAGCGCCACTGGAGCAAATCCGGCACAACCGCTGTTAAGGCGAGCCACCCTGGAGGAGGAGATTTTCGTGGAGCAGCCCCCGGTTTTGTGACGGGTGGGCGAGCCAACGTGTGCCACTTGCGCAAGTCGCTGTATGGCTTGCGGCAGGCATCTCGCACCTGGCACAAGAAGATGCACGAGCAGCTGGTGGCGATGGGGTTCAAGGAATCCGATGCGGACCCCAGCTTGTACGTGCGGGACGTCGATGGTGATGTCGTGCACGTGCTGGTCTACGTCGACGATTTGCTGATTGCGTCGTACAGCGTGGCTAAGGTGCTGGAAGTGAAGTCGGCCATCATGCAGGTTTTCGATTGTCGCAATATGGGGGAGGCCGACCTGTTCCTGGGTCTGGCCATTCAGCGTGATCGGGAGTCTCGCACGATCACGGTGTCCCAGCGCCGGATGATTGAGGAAGTGGTGGCCGAGTACGGCATGTCGAAGTCCCGGCCCAAGGCAGTTCCCATGAGCCCGGGTACGGTCCTGGTGAAGCCGGGGGCGGATGAGCGTTTGGAGGTTGAGCGCTACCCGTACAGTGCGCTGGTGGGCAGCCTGCTGTACATCGCTGGTTGCACGCGTCCAGACATCTCACACGCCGTGGGAGTGCTGCCGCGGCACATGTCGGCTCCGGGGAAGGAGCACTGGAAGGCAGCGAGAGAGGTGGTGCGGTATTTGGCTGGCACGGCCGATTATGGCCTGGTGTTCGGTGGCGGTCGCGTGGATGAGGGCCTCATTGGCTACACCGACGCGGATCACGCGGGTTGCGTGGAGTTGCGCATGACGTTGATAGTTGCTCATGGCATTGAAGTTGTGCTGCCGTAAGTCATTGGCGCGTCCACCCAATTATTCACGCTGCAGCTTGTACGTACGTAGCGAGTGACCGGTGCTGGTTTTAGAGACGGTATCCGAAAGCTTAAGATTTGAAGTAACCAGTCGGCTGACAGTGGCAGGAACCTCTTGGTCTGGAACCCACTGTAACCGTTACAACAAAAAAAAGTGGCACAAACACGCTGCGCGCCCGCTGCTGAGCACACGTGAAGTACCAAACCTTCCCTGAGTCGTTCGATTTCCTGCTTCCTCGTGTACGTCATTTTCAATCCTAGAAGTAACCGTCATGTTTCTGGCAGGATCCCGTTAGTTGTTCTGGCCTGCGAAGAGTAGGTCGGGGTGTGCCCTCGCTTGCTGGACTTGCTGTACCAATCCAGCATCTAAAGTTCCTGAATATTCCTAAAATGCGAACGTGCTTATCACCACACAACTTGTTGCGTCAACGGTGGATTCCGTGTGGCTCGCGAGCAGCCCCAAACGGCGTCGTAGGGCACCGTCTGAGGCCTCAGCGTGACATGTTAACTGGGCCTTACTACGTAGGGCTAGTATGTATGCACGATGCCGTACATACACACGTCGAGAGCCCCAGGCGCCGAGGCCTCAGCCTGGTGCCCCACGCACGGCTGCGTTGTGCAGCGGCCACCATCACCATCACCCCGCCGTCACATGCCCGAAGAACGTGTAACATCCAATGGCAGGCACGGCGCTGTCGCCACACCATCCCGCCTCCCCTCTGTCTGTGCATACCCAAGTTAGCTCTCTGACTTCGTCGGTTGCACCAAGGACCCCTGCCGATCGTATGGCACCGACTACATTCACGAATAGCGACCATCGCTAACGCCACATGTCCTATAACTCGCTCCCTTGTCCGAATCGATCGCTCCTGCGGTTCGTTTGGTGCACGCACGCCACGATGACCAGATAGATAGGCACCCCTTCATAACACCGGCACCAAGTGGGTAACCCAGCCGTCCTGTAATTTTGGATATCAACATGCCATCTGTCCGACGTTATAGACATCTCCTTCATTTGTTCCGGGTACCGCCATTGCCTTCGTCCCTCGTCTGGCCCAGCAAGCAGCCATTCCTGCTGTCCTATACCAGGCCCGAAACGCCTGGAGCGAAGACTGACGTCTTCGCTCCTGTCATATGTAAGGACGGCAAAACAATCCTCCGATGTATCTGCCCGCGCAGGCACGGCATCCCGCGCCGTTACCAGTCGAACACTACCAAGCTCATGCATTGCGTCTAATGACGGGCGTGTCGGCAGCATCCTCCAGCAGTCTCCAGCGGCCCCCCGTGACCCCGCGGCCCCTTTCTCTTTATGCCTATCCGAGCTACCGCACATCTAGGTAGGTGGCAGGCCGATCGATCAGAACCCGTCGGTTGACAGCAGCTGCTCCACCGCCGCCACGATGCCGTTGGTGCCCAGCTCCATCTCGGGGTCGTCGATCTTGGCGCCCAGCAGTCGGTCCATCTCGGACCTCAGCTCCCGGACCATGATACCCACATTGGCGGCGGCCTGCAGCACGCGGGAGGGTGCTAGTAAAGGGAGGTTCAAAAGTGACGAAGGAACAGGATACGAAGTGCTAACCCAGCCTAATGACGTCACCGTAAGCGCGATTCAAACGTCACGCTCCCTCGCGTGCCCTGGAAATAAGTACCGTAGATGATATAAGGCGATGCTGGCGGGTGGGAGCAGTGAGATGGTATCCCAGGGCCCAGGCGCTACCAGGCAGCGGCCTGGGGGGGAACGCAGCCACGCACACGACAGCTCGTGCCTCTGCTGCAGCGCACGCAGTGAGGTCCCGCGAGGCGCCGGCGCCTCCCCATCCATTTCCATCTCCCATCTCCATCTCCCTCTACTCCTATCTCCTCCGCTACACGCGTGTGCATGTGTGTATGTGTATGCGCTAGCACCCACCTTGAACTCCGCCCATTCATCGACCAGCAGCCGCCCCGTCGAGCGGTCCATGGTGATCTCCCCTCCGAACAGCAGCATGGCGTACACGGGTACCATGCTAGCTTCCCGCACGAACAACTTGCTGGTCTGTGTGGGTAATCGGGCAGCAGGCAGGTGGCAGCAGACGTATTGAGGTTCCAGCTGGCAGCCCCGTGTGCACGGCGCATGGGAAGCGTGGGGCAGAGCCACGAGCACGGGAGCTGCCGGGCACACGGGAGCCCAACTAACACAGCTTCTGTTATGGTAACGGAATGTACGACCTACCAGGGCATCATTGGCCTGAAATGCGACGCGCATTGGGCGCGCAGGAGCGGTAGGTGGCCGAGACAGGGTCTTCACAAAGGGAATAAAAGGCACCAGCACCAATCCCAGCAGGATTGCTTAAGAGGCTACTACAAAGAGCGGCGGCTTAAAAACGCCCAGCGCGGAGTGGAGCTCGGCCCCTGCTGCCCACCCACCCAGCCTCCGCTGCCTCGCACCCCCTGCTAGACGAAGCGCCCGCGCACCCACCTCGGTCATCTGCGTGAACACCAGCCACCCGCTCTCGAATTTGCCCACGTTGAAGCACACCGAGCCGGGGTGTATGAAGGTGCGCCCTCGCTCTCTGTCGAAGAACTTGATGTCCTTGGGGTCCGCCTCCGCCTCCTCGGTGCCGCCATGGACCTGGAGGGGCACACAGGCACACACGATGAAGGAAAAACAAGGAGGGGGAGAACACAAAGGGGGGGAGCACAAGGAGGAGCGGAGGAGAGGTCAGACGGTTCGCACACGGCGCGCTGGTGCTCAGGCGGGAGATCTCGGCCGGACGCAAGGGAGGATTGGCCGCAGATAAGGTGCAACCCCGAGCCGACATATAGGAGCCGATGACCTGATACGTTCAGCCTCTGTGTATTTAACTGGATCATCAGCGCAGGAGGAGCGCTGATCGGATGCGACCAGCGCTTTCGTGAGCTGACAGCGAATAACGGATTAGGACGGGTTCGGTCCGTCAAGTTGGGTTTTTCAAGAGAAGCTTCGTGAGACATATTTGCTTCTGTCTTACGAAGCGTCTCTGTTTTACGAAGCTTGACGGGCCGAACCCCTCCTGAGACTTATTCGCTGTCAGTTCACAACATGGACCCTCCAACTGAAACCAGGAGGCGCGCGCAACCACGACCGCGCAGACATCCGTGACGTACGGCACACGAAACGCACACACACGAAACACACACACACACACCTCCTTGAACTTCGTGGGCGGGTGCTGCACCCGGAGCACGGAGGGGTAGAAGCCGGCACAGAGCGCCGCCTTGAGGAAGCGCGCGTTGCCGGCGTTGCGGTTGGCGGGTGCCGCCAGCCACTCGCTGCCCGGCAGGCTGCTGGCGGCGCTGCGGCAGGCGCCGGCGCCGCCGCTCGCGTCTGCGCACCCCAGGAAGCCCAGCTCCTCGAGCACACGCGCGTATTCGGCTCGGCCGGCCTGGATGGACTCCAGGGAGGACTCGGACAGGCCGCACTCGAAGGCCAGGGAGGAGCCGGCGGAGCGGCCGCCTTGGTGGGGCCAGTTGGACGGTTGGACAGTTGGGTGGTTGGGGACGGTATAGATATTAAGTGGGGTGATAGGCATGGCTGGAACATGTATGGACATGCGTGAAAGCAACTAGTTGGCCAGCTCCCCGACCTCGTTGGTTCTGTTCTCGCGATTCAAACATCCCATCAAACGACTCGCCTGCTGCGTGCACACATGCACATGCTGGGCTGCGCTAGGCCACGCTTTCCATCTCCTTGTTCCTTGTTGACTACATACAATAATATAACAACACGGACTTTAAATAATAACCCCCACGCGCGCATACCCTTGTCGATCGCCTTGCACCAGGCGTTGTATGCGGCCACCAGCGCTATGTGGTCGCTGCGGGAGGTCACCGCAGCGCGCAGCAGCTGTTTTCGGTTGGCTGCCACCCCCTCGCCGGCAGCCTGCACTCACACGGCACGCAGGCGGGCGCAGGCGGGCGCAGGGCGCATGTAAGGTGACCTGTGGGTCAAACGGAGGCGGGTCACTGGAAGAACCAACGAGCAGGCCAGCTGAGCTGGCAGATGAGCTGCTGGATGCTCAGCAGGTTCCGCGTGCTCATCGATACGCTTCTGACCCATAGTCCGACAGGATTACGGTACTACTGATGATCGGCACTGCGACCAGGAAATGCATTAGGGCTCCCTGTGGCAATATCATACGTTCCACTGGTCCAATTAGGACCAACCCTGGTCCAATAAGGACCAGGAGGCTGTGAAGGTGGAGCCAGGTCGAGGGTTGATAGACCCCCAAAAGGTAGGGAGGCAGCACCGCCTGCAGACGTCAACCAGCCCCGATCATCGCGGCCGTCCAGCCTTCCTAACCTGCAGGTTGATGAACACGGGTCGGCCGTGCGCCATGGCCGCCGTCACTGTAAGCACGGGGTCCAGGCATCCCAGCATGCAGCCGTACACCAGCGCCTTGCCGACCCGCGGGTCCATCGGCATCTTGTTGAGGTGCCGCCCCAGCGAGGTTAGCTGCTCGGCGGCGTCGAAGGCGCCGATGGTCCTTAGAAGCCAGACCGCCGACGACACCGCCTTGACGGAGGGTGGCGACAGGCAGCGCTGCAGGAAGGCGGCGACGCTGCCGGCGGCGGCGGCGCCGCCAGCTGCCGCGGCGGCGGCGGCGGCGGCAGCGGCGCTTGAGGACAGCATGCCCTTCACGAGCAGGCAGACGCTCTCCAGCGGCGATCGCAGCATCTCCGGCTCAGTGTGTTGGGGCATGCGGCCCCACTGATCGCTGCTGAAGAGGCGGAAGCAGATGCCGGGCCTGCGGGTCGTGTGGGGCAGCAGGGCGGAGGGGCGGGGCGCGGGGGGATACAGGAGGGGTGGACGCGCGCCAGGCAGCGAGCAGGGGCACGCATCAGTCGATGCCCTGTGTCAACGCCAGTCCTACTTATCCGCCAGCTCTTCCCCCCGCCCTCAGTCCCAAAACGAACGAACTTTACTCGTACGGTGCCACTAATTTCGCTTCCTTCTCAGGTCGGGCTTCCTATTTTATAGGTTCCCGGGTGTTTCTTTTCCGAGGTTGTTAGCCCACCTCACGCGGCCAGCTCTACCTCGCCGCTGCATCGCCGCCGCCTTGCTGACCCAGCCTTCCTGCAGCGGGCACCGGCGATGGTAGGGCATATCCGGACTCTCCAGCAAGAGCCAAAAAGGCCGCCCCGAGCCAATGAGCCAACCGAAAGCCACGAGACCGCGCAATGCGCCATTCCATGTTACAGGAAGGCAGTTCTCCTGTCATTTGTCATTTGCCATTGCAAGTTACACGAAACCATGCCAACGCCATTCCATGTTACATTATACTTGTAACATCGGTAATCGGAGATTTGCAAGTGGAGGGCCGATTTCCAACAGAGAGAGGAAAAGAGACCCAGGACGCAGCGCGACAGAGAAGGCGGGCAACACGCCACCCAGGGAAGGGAGGGAGGGCGCGGTGCTGAACGACAAAACAAGGTAGACTGCTTGCCAGCGCGCTTAGCATTAGTCCTGAGGCGACTGACTAGCGGCCTCCGCCATATAGCCTCATGCCCAAGGACATTTTAACGTGTAACGCCCGTGGGCATGAGGCTGTACGGCAGAATGCCACTAGTCCGTCGCCTCAGGACTTCAATTAAGCGTGTTGGCAAGTAAATGGGTGCCATACGGAATGGCACCCATTTGCCACTCCATATACCCCCGCGGGTGTATATGGAATGGCAAATGGCAAACGATACGAGGATCGCATTTCCTGTGCGGAGAGGCCGCTGGCTGGCGGGCCCCCTCCTGCCCCTCGCCCACCTCCCACCTGAAGTCTCTGGATGCCTCTCTCCGCATCGTGCATCATCTCCTTGACCCGACCCGCGTCCACCACCACCGTGACGTCGTCGATGGTGATGGACGTCTCCGCTACGTTGGTGGACAGCACCACCTTGAAGCAGCCGGAGGGGGGCCTGTAGGGCCCAGCAGGACGGATTTCCACTTCGTGTATTATGTGGAACCGTTACTTATTACATCTTTTTCAGTCGCATCGGGGGGTGAATTCGTCGACGCAGAACGATGGCGCAAGTAGTAGTGGAGGAGGTGCGGACAGGAGGAGCGCCCCTGGCGCACCCCTGGCGCCATCTCACCTGGCGCACCCCTCCTGGCGCACACCTGGAGCAACCCTGGCGCGCCCTTGGCGCCATCTCACCTGGCGAACACCTTGGACTGGTCAGCCGAGGACAGCGAGCCATGCAGCGGCAGCACCCGCAGGTTGCCCCGGCCGCCAGCAGCACCCAGGACCTTGTCGGACGCCAGCAGCAGGCGCTGGGGGGCGGGAGGAGGGAAGTGGAAGCAGGAGGAGGGAAGTCGAAGCAGGAGGGCAGCGTGAAGGGGGAGCAGGGTAGGGGAGGAAGGCGGTCGGCAGGTGAGGCGAAACGTGAGAAGAGGCAAGTGGACGGTCATGAGGGGCCCAACAAGGCTGCGGTGGGTGGAGTGAGGGGCCGCAATGCGATGGTGCGCCAGCCCCAGCCGGAGCACCACCAGCCGGCTAGGCGCCCGTGTGCTGTCCGCGAGGACGGACCTGCAGCCGCCCGATCTCCGGAGCTCCAGGGAGGAAGACCAGGATGGCGCCGCCGCCGCTGACGTCACCCTTGCCGGAAGTGAAGGCCTGCATGGAGGAGGTGGCATAAAGGCCCGGTTACACGAGATTGGAGGGGGGGAGCCAGGGCAGTACGGCAGCAGGGGGCCGGATGATGCCGTTAATTGGGTGACGCCGTCGCTTCGCTTGCTGGAATACGGCAAGGGACGGAACTGGCTGATTCCGCCCGGGCCCCCCCCCCCCGCCACTCCTATCCATGGTTCAAGCTGCTGTTTCGTACTGCATCTCAACGCCCTGGGCTCCTGGGTCCCTTCCCATCCGCGCTTCCGACGACACCCCCAGCTGCTCTCCCTCCCCGCCACCCGCGCCCCAGTTAGCCGTCCCGCGGATCCCTCCCCCCAACCGTGTAATCGGGCCTTCTGGGCCCCCTCCCCCCGCGCCCACCTCGGGCCAGTCGGACAAGAACGCCGACGCGCCCTGGCGCCGGTGGCGGCCGATGATCTCGGTGATGACGTCCACCAGCAGGTCGTAGTTGATCTGTCGGTTGGTGGTTAGCAGGAGCGAGGCGGTGGTTGCTGTGCGCGAGTAACGAACCAAATTATGACGGCCGGAGTTGCCAGGAGGTCGGCAGGCGGAGCACGTCCCTCTGCTGCCTCGTAAACTGGAAACTCCCGATATCCGAAACCGGCATCCTCCTCCCCTGGAGCACTCGGCTCCCACACCTAACATTGACCCAGCAGCACCGTACACGACCGCATTCACACGACCCAGCTCTATAACTCGCCCCATCTACAACTCGCCCCATCTATCGGTACTAAGCGACTAATTTTATAATTCTATGTAATCATCTTGACATCCTGCAACAACGTGTTGCCTAACCAAGCATCCCCCTGGTCGGCCATGTAAGGCCCTTACGTATGTCCATCCCCTTCTCCGCAACCTAGCTCCACATCTCGCCCCGGCTACCCGCACACTGTGTTGAGCCTATACAGGTGCGTTGCCTAAACAAGCACCATCTGCGCGACCGCCCACCTGGTCCTCATCCACCATGGTGAGGCTGCGGAGCGTCTGCTCGCTGTACGACGGTAACGCCCCCGACAGCAGCTGCGGCCCACGGGCCTCATCCTCCGCCGGTCCCCGGCGCCCCTTGTCCCGATCCCTGTCCTTGCCGCCGCCGCCGCCGCCACCACCGCCGCGGCGCGCGCACTTGTTGTCGCGACCCACAACATGGCCGGTCATCTCGAAGGCGTCCTGCGGCGCGGCACAAGGTGGCGGTGGTGGTGATCCAGAGCAGAGGAGGAGAGGTGAGGCAGGCGGAAGGGTGGAAGGGTGCTGAATTGCTGATCGGTGGCCGCGGGCATGGCTCGCGAGCCTCCAGCAGCCCTGCGGGAGAAGCAACGCCGTAGACCCCCTCTCTCCATCCCCCACGTAAACGCACCTCCAGATAGAACTCCCGGACTGGGTATGTGAATCCAGGGATGGTAATCATGCCCACGGCCGCGCCGCCGCCGCCGCCGCCGTCGCCGCCAGCCTTGCGGGCGCCCTTGCCGCCGCCGGCGGCGGCGTCGGGATCCGACGCGGCCGCGCCGTCGTCAGCCGACCCGCGGGTCGTCATGTACCTGCAGAAGAGCTCCGCGTCGGCGGTAGCTGACATGAGCACGATCTTCAGCGGCTGCTGCGCAGCGCCGCCGCCGGCCCGGCGGCGGCGCGCCAGGACGTCCCGCAGCAGCAGCAGTAGCAGGTCGATCTCGATACTGCGCTCGTGGACCTCGTCCAGCACGATGTGGGATGTACCCTGACAGCAGTAGTGGACGGGGAGGGATTCGGGATGATGATACGAACTCGGCGCTATCTGAAACATGGGAGGTCACAGATTGCTCAGCTGAGAGCCACCGGCTTCCTTCCATATCACCCGTTTTATATCCCAACTCCTTCCCCTCATCTGGATCTCACCTCCAAACCCAAACCTCTATCTCCCGGCCCAAACCCCAACCGCCTCCCGTCCCTTTCACGTCCGGTTCCATTCAACACCACTTCCCCTCCCCCCTCCCGACCCCCTCCCCGACCTTTCCCTCCCCTCCCCCTCCCCGCCCCCAAACCCGACCTCCCCCTCCCCTCCCCCTCCCCTTCCCCAAACCCGACCTCCCCCTCCCCTCCCCTCCCCCAAACCCGACCACCCTTCCCCTTATACCTCCAGCTCCGGGTCCGAGAGCAGCCGCCGCAGCAAGATGCCGGTGGTGACGAACGTGAGGCGGGTGGCGGCGGAGGAGCGGTGCTCCAGTCGCACGCTGTAACCCACCACCTCGCCCACCCGCTCGCCTCGCTCCGAAGCCACGCGCGAGGCCAGGCCCAGGGCAGAGATGCGGCGGGGCTGCGCGCAGGTAGTTTGTTTTCAGGTATAGTCACGATTGTGTCAGTCAGTTAGTCAGTTAGTTAGTTAGTTAGTTACTTAGGTAGGTAGGTAGGTAGTTAGGTGGGGATTTAGGGTCCGAATGGTGGGGCAACGGGGGGGCTCCGGAGGGCCTAGCTGGTTGGCGGCGCCGCGTTTTGGGGGCAGCCAGTGCCGTGCAAGCCTTAATGACGTACAACTGGGGCGTCCGAAGGATTCCGCCCCATATGCCCACGGAACTTCAACATTCCTCAAACCTCATCCTCCAAGCCTCCTCCCCAGCCCCCAGCCCCCACCTGCGTGACTATGATGTTGCAGCGCGCGCCCTCGCCGGCAGCCACCGCCTCCTCCAGGATGTACTGCGGGACCTGTGTACGACAGTATACGGAAAAACCAGGATCAGGACCACGTGAAACCGCGCCCCGCGCCATGTCACCACCCGCGCACTCACCTCCCACCCACCACCCACCCGCCCCTACCTACCCCCCTACCCCCGCCCCTACGGGTTTTTCTGGCATCCACGGGTCTTCCTCGACCCCCCCGCCCCCCCCCTTCCCCACCTGCGTGCTCTTGCCGCACCCGGTGGCCCCGCTGACCACCACCACGTCGTTCCGCAGCAGCAGCCCCAGCAGCTCCTCCCGCTTGGCGTACGCCGGCAGCCCGCGCCGGCAGCGCCGCATGTCGGCGTGCTGCGGCGCAGCCTCCAAGTCGCCCTGCAGCCGGGCCAGCCGGGCGCTCTCCGCCCGGATGTCGATTTGCGGCCGGCGGCGGCGACGCTCCTGCGGCGGGCCGTCCGCGCGGACCCCGCGGGAGCCCCGGCCCCCGGAGGCGGCGGCGGCTTTCCGGCGCGAGCCTGCGCCCGAGGAGTTGCGGCGGACGGGTTGTTGTCTCCGGTAAGGAGGGGAGGTGGAGCTGGGTTGTGTGGAGAGCATGTGGGGAGCTAGGAGGCGTGGGCAGATGGGTCGTGGTCGCTTTCGGGGGCCCGGAGAGCATGCAATGGTGGGTGCGAAGCAGAGGAATCATGCGTCATGAGCGTGCGAGAGCCCCTCCCGCCCTCCCGCCCCTGGAGCTTTACCCTCCCGCCCTCCCGCCCCTGGAGCTCCGCCCTTCCGCTGCCCCACCTTGCCCTTCCTCCTCGCCGTCCTCCTCCTCGTCCTCAACCACCAGCCCCTCAAAGCCTTCCACAAGGGAGCTGTCCTCGCGGACCAGCTCGCCGTCCCAGTCCACGTCGGCGTCGCCGCCGCGGCCCCTCTCCGCCGCCGTACACGCCTGCTCGTCCATAACCGCCGCCTCCTCCAGCACCTTGGCAGCTAGGTCGTGCAACATGGGCTGGCCAACCAGCTGCTGGGACTCCTGTGGCGAGCGACGCGCGAGAGGAGAGGGGAAGGCCGGCAACAGATAAGTACCGGCGCTTGCGATAAATTGCCTTCATGACGTCTACGTTGCCGTCGTTAGCGGAGGGCAACGCTAACCGACAACGTGTAACGGCTGTGCCAGCCTAGGCTATAGTCCGTACGTCTCCGATCCCTCCCACATCAACAGCAGGCCAAGTGCAGCACGTGCCTGCAGCCCAGCGCTCTCGAGACTCCTTGATCACGCATGCACTTCAGGGGGTGGTTCGGTAGCTGCCCGTACAACTATCAACGGAATGCAGTTACGGTACGACGAACCCACCTGGGCAAGCACACGCGTCAGGTGCCGCAGCGCGCCAGCCGCCAGCCCAGCGCAGCTGACCGACACCAGCGGCGGCATGTCAGGGTACGACAACGGCGCGGCGTCAGCGTCGCCGCCGCCGCCGCCGCTGAACCTCACGAACTCTAGCACCAGCGGCGCGTCGGATCGCGTAGCCACGTCACAGCCCTCAGGCAGATCCTGCGTCAGCCGTACGGCATCCTCCGACAGTATGGCAAACTGGCTGTCGTATATCGACTCCAGGACCATCATCTCCTCGTTCCACGCGTCGCCGTCGCCGTCCCATGCGCCGCCACTGGGCTCTCCTCTGGGGCCCCCTGGAGCACCTTGCAGGACCACGCCTGCGACCCCCAGGGACAGATCGTGTTTCGGAGAAAGCCGTGGATACGACAAAGGTCCTTAGGCTCTGGCCAGTTTTTCTGAAGGTACTAAAGTTATGTTTGTGACGGGAGAGAGGCGGCAGCACAGGGCAGCATGTTATGGGTGTGCCATCCAGCGCACCTGACTCCGCAACAAAACGTAACAACACGCAACAACACGCACGGTTTGGATATCGGCTGACTTCGAAAGACGTTCGCCGAAGCTATACCGGTAAATCCCAAAAGATGCGCAGCACCCTGCGCCTCACCCGTAAGCGCACCGTACATTCGTACGTGCGCCGCCAGCTCGTCGCCCGCCGCCGCCTTCAGCGCCGCCTCGCACTCGGCGCTCGTGAACCCGTACGACATCAGTCGCGCCACGGACTGCAAGGACACGCCGTTGAGGTCGGCCCGTGCGACGATGCCGACCATGTTGGTTTTGGAGCCTGAGGGGGTTTGGGATGGAGGGCAGGCGGGGCCAGGGGTGAGGTGTGTATGGGAAACTGGGGGGAGAGGGCAACGGCCTGGGGGGGGGCCCTCTCCATTGGAGCCGCAGTCAGCGCTGCTGCCTGCGAGGCATCAGCTGCTGCCTTGACGCGGCAAGAACCCAAACACGTACGCATCGGGCCCGCCAACGACCAACTGTCAACCACCACGGACGCACCGGCGGTGAACTGGTCGGGTAGCTGGTCTGACGGCAGGTTGATCAGCAGCCAGTCCAATAGCGCCTCCACACTCACGCCACCACCTCCACCACCTCCACCTCCACCACCTCCTGCCGTTGCCTGCCGCTCGTAGGCCAGCTGTACGTGCTGCGGACTGAAGCCCATGGAGCTCAGCTGGTCCACCACCGCAGTCAGGTCCTCAGCGTCGCCGCCGGCGCCGGCCGACCCGTGGGTCGCCGCGGCCCCCTGCGGCCGGTCTCGGTCCCGCAGCAGCGCTTGCACCAGCCGCTGCTTGGCGGCGCTCATAACGACCACCTGCGTAACGAGCACGAGGCCCGGATGTTTGCGGTTAGGCAGTTGGGCAGTTAGGCGTGCGCCATCTAAAAGGAAGCCGCACACCCACCCACAACCGCCCGCCTCGCCCCACAGCCCCCCCGCGACACCAACCTGCGGAGTGCGCAGGTTCGCCTTGCGGCGCCGCTCCTCATCCTGCTTCTTGTACTTGTCCGCCGCCGCCCGCCGCGCCGCCACCGCCTCCCTCTTCGCCTTCCTGGCCGCCCCCAGCTCGTTCCATAGCGACACGTAGTCCTTGGGCAGGATGCGCTCCAGGGCCCGAGACCCTGCGATAGGGCCGGACAGCCCGGCAGCGGGTCACTGCTGCGCGTGTAGAGCACTCGTCAGCAGCCCTCCCTCGAGTGGCCACTCGGCTTCTACCAGTAAGGCCCACGAGTCCGGCCCCCACGAGTCCGGCCCCCACGAGTCCGGCCCCCACGAGTCCGGCCCCCACGAGTCCGGCCCCCACGAGTCCGGCCCCCACGAGTCCGGCCCCCACGAGTCCGGCCCCCACGAGTTGCTACTCGGGTTTGCGTTTCGACTCCGCTCCCCCCTCTCATACCTGTTGTGTAACCAAGTCTTTATGCACCCCTCTCATACGCCTTGGGATGGCTTCCCCGGCTAGCACTTCACCTCCCTGACGTCCCATCGGGGCCCCCACCCGCCCCCGGAGGCTTAGCTCACCCTGTACTCGGTGCAGTGCCGCCAACGCGCCCCGCTCCCTAGCCTCCTCCTTGTCCGCCACCGCGTACTGCTCGTCCAATAAGACCACGATGTCGTCCTTCTCGTGCTTGATGTCCGGCAACACCACCTGCGCGCGGGCGCGACCCGTGGGTCGGCCAGGCGTGTGAACCCGTTCCCGCCGCTCCTCCCCCGGGCTCCAGCAGCGCACCCGGCGACCCACCGGTATCCCGCCTAAGGCTGCCACCGTTAGGAGCCCCTCCAGCAGCCTGGGGACCTGGCTACGGCCAACCGCCAACCACTATCCACCACCCACCAACCGCCGGCAGCCCTCTGGTGACCCTGGTGGCCCATCCGTCACGATCCCGGCGCCGTCCGCACTGAAGGCACGAAAACACACACGATTCCCCCCCTGGCCCCATCCCGTCAGCCTTCAGGACACCCACCCCTCGTTTAACTGCCGACCAACGGGTTTCCTCTCAACCCCGCCTTTCCCCCCACGCGTCCACCTTGCACGCCCACATGCCGCTGCTCGTCATTCGGGGTGTCAGCCTGGCCCCGGGCCGCTTCTCCTTCTGTAACCACTCGTGCAGGTGCATGGTGGGGCTCTTGGAGGTGTAGTACCCCGCCTTGCTGTTGATCTGCATCATGCCACCGACGGCGGCGGGTGCAGCGGCCGCGGCCGCGGCTGCGGCCAGGGTGCTGGGGGCTGCGCCGGGTTGGGTGCGCAGCAGGGGGGAGGGCGGGGAGGGCGGCAGCGGGGAAACCGTGTGTGTGTGTGTATTCCGGTGGAGGGCGGAGCAAGGTGACGTGTACGTGGGCGGTCAGGCCGTGCGACGTGGCCGGGGGTAAGACCGGGTGGCCCGGCAGCAGCAGGGAACCATACGGCATGTCCGTCGTCGGCGAGGGTTCGACGGGCTAGAGAGCGGGCGGAGGAGCAAGGCCAGCATCCAACGCAACCTGAAGGCCCCTTCGATACACCGCATCCCTCACTGCCTCACGTCCAGTTAACGACGGCTTTCGAAGTCACCCGTTCACACGGTCAAGGAGAGAGGACATCCCCTTCCCCGCCGTAGGCCCTACCGTGCCCTTTGGCGGCGGCGGCAGCCGCAGCTGCAGCCACGGCGGTGCGTGCGGCGGCCGCGGCGGCCGCAGCCACAGCCGGGCCCGCGGCCGCCGCCGCCGCCGCCGCTGAGGTCGATGCCCCGCCGCTGCCGCCGGTGGCGGCGGCGGCCGCACCGTCGCTTCCTCCGTCGCCCCTTTCCTGGGGTCGCAGCTGGTCAGCGTGCTTGCTGGCGATGTGGTCTGTGAGGCGCCCACTCTGTGGATCGCAATCGGTTTACACTCCCACTATTAGACGTTTCAGCAATAACTGAGTCACGGGTGTGCGCAATCGCGGGAGCCGCGCGGTTAGGGGGTTGGGTGAGGTTGGGTGGGGTTACAATGGCGCCGGCTCGTACAGCTGACATCAGGTGCACATCAGTGCGTCGCGCCGGTGCGTTGGGAACGGGAAGAGGCGTGCGTTTCGCTTTCGCTGCGTGCCCGTAGTTGTACGGCAGGGTTCTGAGAGTCTAGTGGGGACATGGGCGTGGATGGAAGTGGTCGGCAACGGCGAAGGGGGCCAACTGGCCGCGTCGCCGTGGACCCTACATCCCCGACCCCACCTGCTGGTATATCTTGTCGCAGTATGGGCATTTAACCTCCTGGTTACGTTTATCAACAACCGCTGGTCCTTTCGTCCCGCCACCGCTGCCGGACCTGCGCAAGGGAGAGAGACCCGCATCGCATGCTGCGCCCATGCAACTAGCTACAGCGGCGTCCCGCGCTGACTCACGCAAAGACCTTATTGGCCTTCTTCTTCTCTTCGCGGTTCCTTATGCCGCCCATCTTTGCAGGGCTTGCGAGCAGCACGGCCGCCGCGCACAATCTGGGGAATGATTAATTCGGGCGCCAATTCCTTCCCCCTAACTAAGAATCGAAGGAAACATACTTGCAGAAGATTCAATGTCCAGATTGGTAGGGGTACCAGCGCCAAAGGTCTATCAAAATGGTGGCGTCTTTCATCATCACAACGTACGCTAGGCGCGATGTTTAGACAGATTGAAAACAGCAATGGAAGCAGCAAATTAGAACAACACGAAGGAAGTTTAGTTCTGGCTAACGGCTTTTGGATCGGGAACGTGCGATGAAATGATGCGTGTGTCCGTGAGCCTGCAATAAGTTATCGGACTTTTGATACAATCTGACTGTTCAACGCCAAGTATTAGGTATCAGGCGGTGTAGGCCGGCTCCTCCACAAGCTGCTGCTCCAACAGCTGAGCTCAGGGGCGGCCGCCGCCCCATGGGTCATCTCAGGCGCACTAATTGCAAAACGCCACAACGAGCTAAGATCCATACCTCCCCCAGCAGCATGTTCCGAAAAACCCTTCGAATCCTCCATAAGGCATGCGGGTCCACATCCCTCCATGCTGCTGCCAAGCCACGGCGCAGGACGGTATTCTGGGCCTTCCCACTGCGTGGTACATTTCCGGCCCGGCGCGACCCGACTAAGCTATGACCCTGGTTTCCTGCCGGGATACCTGCTGAGGACGGATCGCCTGCGACCGCTTTGGCGATCGTACAGTTCGTACGGTTGTGGAGGAAGCAGAACTACGTCTGGCTGCCGCCAGCCCCGGCGAAACCCTAAACCCAAACTTCATCACACACTGTGCGTCTGAGTAAAAAATGAGCAGGCGAGGGGATGTGACGGTGTGGGGATTGCAGCCCTGGTACTCCGCTCGCCCACTGAGAGGATTGTTGTTTGCAGACTGCAAAATATGTATTTTTGCACCGACAGACACGGGCTGCCGCTAAGATCATAAAATCAGTTGTAAGGCTTGGGAGTCCTTTGCGGCGGAATTCGACACCGCTGCGTGGTAGGTTGGTTCAGTAGGGTTCAGGACGGCGCAGGAACCGTGTTCGGATCCGAGTTCCGTACGCTCGTTATATTTTAACCAGGGTTCTACCGCGCGTCCGTCCACACGGCTCCAGTACTGCTTTAGTACCTAATGAAGCTTCAACGCAATCGCATGATTTCCTAGGTGCCGCAAATCACAGCTCCTGCAGATCGCGACGCCCTACCGCCCGGCGAGGCGGGATCAAACGTCCAGCATGAGCCTGTCGCTGGAGTCCTTGCACGCTCAGCTGAACGTAAGTTTTATTATCCGCAACATACGAAAGTAGGCGCAGTTTTGCGGGAGAGTGTGAAAAGTTGCAACGCTATCCTGCTGGCTTGGCGCAGGCGCAGGCGCAGCTGCTGAGCGAAGTCTGCCAGCGGACAGCGCTCTTGGAAAAGGTTTTACGTACCGTCACCCTGCACCTTGGACTCGATGACCCGCGGCATGGAGCAGGTATGTTGCGCGTCTTGTCGGCTCGCCGGACCGCTTCAATTAAGGCCTCCACAGCTACGTCGTAAACATATTTGGAAATAATCCGCATCAGAAAATCTGGGTTTACGCCAGGCCTTTACGATTGCTGTACTCCTCTACCTCCTGGCCCGCGCCGTTCCGCATTTCCACGACCCTCAGGGCCAGCATCCAACGGCTCTGACATATGCGCCGTAAATGACCGACACACGCCGGCGGGGAAACCTCTGCAGAGCAGCGTCGCCGCTGACGGCGCGGCAAATGCCCAATTCGGACTCTACCCCTTCACGGATCAGCAGCACCATCAGACGCAGCTGCACCAGCAGCCTCCCAATGGGCTCCTTTCGCGACAACAGCATCAGCACCCCGAGGAGCCCTTGCACGGACTGACCCACGACTCCAACAGCCTTCCAACACAGCAGCCTCTCGGCAACTTGAACCACGTCGCCGGCGGCGGCCGGGGCGGGGCAGGGCAGGCTGCAGACCGCGACCGGAGCCGAGACCGCGACCGAGACTTGGACCCAGATCAGGGCGCTGGGCTGGTGGCCTCCCCCTGTAAATCCGCCTGGTCAGCCAGGTACGACACGGGGTCATCGTACGACACGGGGTCATCTTCCGGATGGGTGCGCTGCCGCTGGCTGCCTGGCTGGCGCCAGGCAGCCCCCTCTCCGGCTGCAGACAGGGCGGCTCCGGAACCCAATCCGGCACGCCAGCACTCCAGGGAACGCCCCAATCCCCATCCCTCCTGGCGCGCTCCACGTTGCCCTTGCCCCGCGGCTCCCGACAGCGGCCGCCTTCAACCCACTCCACCGCCTCCCGCCACGCCCCCACATGTATGTTGCCCCTGGCCCCGGTGCGAACAGGGATGACCTCAGTGCCTACAGCGCCGCCTCCACGGCCATGTCGCTGCCCGCCACATTCCGGGCGCCGCCGCGGCCGCAGGGGCTGGCGGCGGCGGCAGCGAGGGCGCAGGCGCTGGCGGAGGCGGAGGCGGTGGGGCCGCCGGCAGGTCGAGGCGGCGGTGGGCCTCGCGCTGAGGCCGGCGGCGGTGCGGCGCCGGCAGGCGTGGGTAGTGGCGGCGGTGGCGGTGGCGGCGGTGGCGAGGCGTTTCCCGAGCTGGCTGACGACGAGACGCTGGCGAAGGTGGGGACACGGGGGCCTTATGTCGGGCAGCGGCGCGCAATGGCTCCGAAACCCTCCGCTCTCCCCTGCGTCTCCCGCTCCTCCCCAAGGGGGAGGTTCTTCTTCCGCACACGGGTTTTCCTTGCATCCCCTTCCACCTCGGTCGCCGGCAACCGCTCCATTGCGCACTTCGCTCCGGTTCAAGGAATGATTTGGGTGGCTGGGTTGCCATCCGCCCTAATTGACTTTCAAACGTAACTGCCCGGGCGGCTTCCCTTCCCTCACTGGCCCTACCTGTGAACTCCGGCAGCTGCTGGCAGCTGCTGGCGCCGACGCACATCCCTGGGCGCGACTGCTGGCGGCCACCAGCTGGGCGGAGCACAAGCTGGCAGCACCGGGAGGCGCCGTCGCAGAGCCCCCAGCAGACCCCTGGGTCTCTGAAGCCGCGGCTGCCGACGGCGGTGGCGGCGGTGGCGGTTGCGGCGGCACAGATGGTGCGGCGGCGGCGGCCGGCCGGCATCCCGCAGCCATGCCGCTGGAGGTGGCGCTGCTGATGTACGGATGTACGGGTGTCTTTCGGTGGCGCGCGGTCGGGGAGGGAGAAGATGGGTTGCAAGGAAACCCGTGTACGAAAGGAAAGGCCGTTGGGTGAGTGGGTCGCTTGCCCTGGTGGGTAGCAACGGGCTGCATGGAGTGCCGGCGGCGGCGGCCTGTCGCGCCTCCACTGGCTTTTCACGTCACTGCAACAATGATTTGCTCGCCGCCCGCCAGGGCGGCACCCCCCTGGAGCGACGCATCGCCGCGCACCTGCTGTGGTTCATCAGTCGCTCCGAGGAGGGCGCACGTGCACTGTACGACACAGCGGCGGAGGCCGTTCAGGCCGACGGCCGCAGCGGCCGCTGCGGCGACGGCGGCGCCATTGGCGCCGACGTCGGCGGGTCGGCGGTGGCCGAGGGAGGCGGTCTGGTGGGCGCACTGGTGGCCGCTATGGGCGGCCAGGATGTGCACGCGGCCAAGGCGGCGGCGCTGGCGCTGCACAACGCTGTGATGGTGCCGGGCGGCGCAGAGGCCCTGGAGGTGAGGCCGGGTGTGGTCGGGCGGGAGGCATCTCGTGTCTTGTGGAAAGGGGCTTGTGTGGGTTGCTGATGCAGCGATTTGCTTGTACGGCGATTCCAAAAGGGCACGTGTATGGAACTGGGGCACACGCCTCCCGATGCCTACCAAGGGTTGCCCACACCTCGCGCTTATCTCCCGCGCCGTTGCAGGGCTGCTGCGGCGACCTGGTGGCAGCGCTGCTGGACATGCTGGCAGCCAGCGATGACATAGGAGGGGAGGCGGCGGCGGCATGCCTGGCGGCGGCGGCGGAGCGGAGCGGGCGGATGAGGGAGCAGATGATGGCGGGGGGCGGCGTGGAGGTGCGCATGTTTGTGTGTGGGGGAAGCCGAGTCCTTAGTTCTCGACCGTCGAGTCTGTAGCGGCGCTAGACCTCGGCGTGGGACCTCATCCCTCCAGATCCTGGCTCCTGTGCCTGCAGGCGCTCTCCACGCTGCTGCGGTGTGGCGACCCTTCCACGCAGACCAGCGCAGCCGGAGCACTGGAGCATCTGTCGCTGGTGGGGGCTCCAGGGAGAGGAAGGCGCTCCAGGGAGGGGAGGGCAGAACGGGATGTTTAATGGGACGAGGCCCGATGAGATGAGGAGGAGGGCGCGCCAGGGTGTCCGGAGCGGGTCGAGTCGAGGGACCGGAGCTCCTGAGGCAGTCAAGGGGACCGGGAGCTGGGCTGCGGCTTTGTCCTACGCTGGACGATCCTCGTCGGACGTGTTGCTGCCGGACCCGACCTGTGGGTGCTGCTGTGAACCCTGGGGTGCGGTTGTTTGATGCCGCGTGCTGTGCGTGCTGTGCGTGCTGTGGGTGCTGTGGGTGCTGCAGGAGGTCGAGGGGGCGGCACGGCTGGCGGCTGGCGGCGGCGCGCGACAAGTGGTGGAGCTGCTGCGGCATGGCGATGGAGCGGCGAGGGTGGGTCGGAGCGGCGGCGGCTGGGCGGTTCGCGAGTGTTTCGCAGCGGGGGTCGTACAGTGGTTTGGGAGACCGTGCGTCCGGAGGCTCTACTAACTGCACGGTCTCCGAAAGAGTTGTTTTTTGTTGAGGTGGGCAGGGGTACGACCGCGCTTCGGACAACAAGGGGCTGCAAGGTAGGTTTGCGGCCGCTAGCGGCGCCGCACCACCGACGGGCGTTGGCTGGTACCGAGTGCATGTACGGCGTCATCATGATGCCACGAGAGCTGGCTGGTGGCCTGTGCGGTACGACACCTGCAGGCCACACCAACTCACTCACTCCCAATCCCTCCAGTCCACAAAGCAGCCCCCACCCCGCCGCGCCCTGTGTCGCAACCCATCCCGCCGGCCCCTGCGCGCCGGAAGGTCCGTGCCGCGGGCATACTGCGCAACCTGGCGGATGTGGCGGACTGCCACCACGCGCTGCTGCGGGTGCGTCTTGAGTTCGAGTTTGGATGCGCCGGCCGACACGTGGGTCGCCGCGGCCCCCTGCGGCCGGTCTTGGTCCCGCAGCAGCGCCTGCGCCAGCCGCTGCTTGGCGGCGCTCATAACGACCACCTGCGTAACGAGCACGAGGCCCGGGCGTTGGCGGTTAGGCAGTTGGGCAGTTAGACGTGCGCCATCTAAAAGGAAGCCGCACACCCATGCACAACCGCCCGCCTCGCCCCACAGCCCCCACGCGACACCAACCTGCGGAGTGCGCAGGTTCGCCTTGCGGCGCCGCTCCTCATCCTGCTTCTTGTACTTGTCCGCCGCCGCCCGCCGCGCAGCCACCGCCCGGGCCGCCCGCCACCGCCGCGCCGCCACCGCGCGGGGCCGCTCCTCATCCTGCTTCTTGAACTTGTCCGCCGCCGCCCGCCGCGCCGCCACCGCCTCCCTCTTCGCCTTCCTGGCCGCCCCCAGCTCGTTCCATAGCGACACGTATTCCTTAGCCAGGAGACGCTCCAGGGCCCGAGACCCTGCGGTAGGGCCGGAGAGCCCGGCAGCAAGTTACCGTTGTGCGTGTAGAGCACTCGTCAGCAGCCCTCCCTCGAGTGGCCACTCGGCTTCTACCAGTAAGGCCCACGAGTCCGGCCCCCACGAGTTGCTACTCGGGTTTGCGTTTCAACTCCGCTCCCCCCTCTCATACCTGTTGTGTAACCAAGTCTTTATGCGCCCCTCTCATACGCCTTGGGATGGCTTCCCCGGCTAGCACTTCACCGCCCTGACGTCCCATCGGGGCCCCCACCCGCCCCCGGAGGCTTAGCTCACCCTGTACTCGGTGCAATGCCGCCAACGCGCCCCGCTCCCTAGCCTCCTCCTTGTCCGCCACCGCGTACTGCTTGTCCAATAAGACCACGATGTCGTCCTCCACGTGCTTGATGTCCGGCAACACCACCTGCGCGCGGGCGCGACCCGTGGGTCGGCCAGGCGTGTGAACCCCTTCCCGCCGCTCCTCCCCCGGGCTCCAGCAGCGCACCCGGCGACCCACCGGTATCCCGCCTAAGGCTGCCACCGTTAGGAGCCCCTCCAGCAGCCTGGGGGCCTGGCTACGGCCAACCGCCAACCACCAACCGCCCGCAGCCCTCTGGTGACCCATCCATCACGATCCCGGCGCCGTCCGCACTGAAGGCACAAAAACACACACGATTCCCCCCGTGGCCCCATCCCGTCAGCCTTCAGGACCCCACCCCTCGTTTAACTGCCGACCAACGGGTTTCCTCTCAACCCCGCCTTTCCCCCCTCGTGTCCACCTTGCACGCCCACATGCCGCTGCTCGTCATTCGGGGTGTCAGCCTGGCCCCGGGCCGCTTCTCCTTCTGTAGCCACTCGTGCAGGTGCATGGTGGGGCTCTGGGAGGTGTAGTACCCCGCCTTGCTGTTGATCTGCATCATGCCACCGCCGGCGGCGGGTGCAGCCGCCACGGCTGCGGCCAGGGTGCTGGGGGCTGCGCCGGGTTGGGTGCGCAGCGGTGGGGAGAGCGGGGAGGGCGGAAGCGGGGAAACCGTGTGTGTGGGTGTGTGTGTGTGTGGGTGGGTGGGTGGGTGGAGGGCGGAGCAAGGTGACGTGTACGTGGGCGGTCAGGCGGTGCGACTTGGCCGGGGGTAAGATCGGGTGGCCCGGCAGCAGCAGGGAACCTTACGGCATGTCCGTCGTCGGCGAGGGTTCGACGGGCTAGAGAGCGGGCGGAGGAGCAAGGCCAGCATCCAACGCAACCTGAAGGCCCCTTCGATACACCGCATCCCTCACTGCCTCACGTCCAGTCAACGACGGCTTTCGAAGTCACCCGTTCACACGTACGGTCAAGGAGAGGACATCCCCTTCCCCGCTGTAGGCCCTACCGTGCCCTTTGGCGGCGGCGGCAGCCGCCGCTGCAGCCACGGCGGTGCGGGCGGCGGCCGCGGCGGCCGCAGTCACAGCCGGGCCCGCGGCCACCGCTGCTGACTTCGATGCCCCGCCGCTGGCGCCGCCGGTGGCGGCGGCGGCCGCACCGTCGCTTCCTCCGTCGCCCCTTTCCTGGGGTTGCAGCTGGTCAGCGTGCTTGCTGGCGATGTGGTATGTGAGGCGCCCACTCTGTGGATCGCAATCGGTTTACACTTCTACTATTAGACGTTTCAGCAATAACTGAGTCACGGGTGTGCGCAATCGCGGGAGCCGCGCGGTTAGGGGGTTTGGTGAGGTTGGGTGGGGTTACAATGGCGCCGGCTCGTACAGCTGACATCAGGCGCACATCAGTGCGTCGCGCCGGTGCGTTGGGAACGGGAAGAAACGTGCGTTTCGCTTTCGCTGCGTGCCCGTAGTTGTAAGTCAGGGTGCTGAGGGTCTAGTGGGGACATGGGCGTGGATGGAAGTGGTCGGCAACGGCGAAGGGGGCCAACTGGCCGCGTCGCCGTGGACCCTACATCCCCGACCCCACCTGCTGGTATATCTTGTCGCAGTATGGGCATTTAACCTCCTGGTTACGTTTGTCAACAACCGCTGGTCCTTTCGTCCCGCCACCGCTGCCGGACCTGCGCAAGGGAGAGAGACCCGCATCGCATGCTGCGCGCATGCAACTAGCTACAGCGGCGTCCCGCGCTGACTCACGCAAAGATCTTATTGGCCTTCTTCTTCTCCTCGCGGTTCCTTATGCCGCCCATCTTTGCAGGGCTTGCGAGCAGCACGGCCGCCGCGCACAATCTGGGGAATGATTAATTCGGGCGCCAATTCCTTCCCCCTAACTAAGAATCGAAGGAAACATACTTGCAGAAGATTTAATGTCCAGATTGGTAGGGGCACCAGCGCCAAAGATCTATCAAAATGGTGGCGCCTTTCATCATCACAACGTACGCTTGCGCGATGGTTAGAGAGATTGAAAACGGCAATGGAAGCAACAAATTAGAACGACACAAAGGAAGTTTAGTTCTGGCTAACGGCTTTTGGATCGGGAAAGTGCGATGAAATGTTGCGTGCGTCTGTGAGCCTGCAATAAGTTACCGGAGTTTTGATACAATCTGACTGTTCAACGCCAAGTATTAGGTATCAGGCGGTGTAGGCCGGCTCCTCCACAAGCTGCTGCTCCAACAGCTGAGCTCAGGGGCGGCCGCCGCCCCATGGGTCATCTCAGGCGCACTAATTGCAAAACGCCACAACGAGCTAAGATCCATACCTCCCCCAGCAGCATGTTCCGAAAAACCCTTCGAATCCTCCATAAGGCATGCGGGTCCACATCCCTCCATGCTGCTGCCAAGCCACGGCGCAGGACGGTATTCTGGGCCTTCCCACTGCGTGGTACATTTCCGACCCGGCGCGACCCGACTAAGCTATGACCCTGGTTTCCTGCCGGGATACCTGCTGAGGACGGATCGCCTGCGACCGCTTTGGCGATCGTACAGTTCGTACGGTTGTGGAGGAAGCAGAACTACGTCTGGCTGCCGCCAGCCCCGGCGAAACCCTAAACCCAAACTTCATCACACACTGTGCGTCTGAGTAAAAAATGAGCAGGCGAGGGGATGTGACGGTGTGGGGATTGCAGCCCTGGTACTCTGCTCGCCCACTGAGAGGATTGTTGTTTGCAGACTGCAAAATATGTATTTTTGCACCGACAGACACGGGCTGCCGCTAAGATCATAAAATCAGTTGTAAGGCTTGGGAGTCCTTTGCGGCGGAATTCGACACCGCTGCGTGGTAGGTTGGTTCAGTAGGGTTCAGGACGGCGCAGGAACCGTGTTCGGATCCGAGTTCCGTACGCTCGTTATATTTTAACCAGGGTTCTACCGCGCGTCCGTCCACACGGCTCCAGTACTGCTTTAGTACCTAATGAAGCTTCAACGCAATCGCATGATTTCCTAGGTGCCGCAAATCACAGCTCCTGCAGATCGCGACGCCCTACCGCCCGGCGAGGCGGGATCAAACGTCCAGCATGAGCCTGTCGCTGGAGTCCTTGCACGCTCAGCTGAACGTAAGTTTTATTATCCGCAACATACGAAAGTAGGCGCAGTTTTGCGGGAGAGTGTGAAAAGTTGCAACGCTATCCTGCTGGCTTGGCGCAGGCGCAGGCGCAGCTGCTGAGCGAAGTCTGCCAGCGGACAGCGCTCTTGGAAAAGGTTTTACGTACCGTCACCCTGCACCTTGGACTCGATGACCCGCGGCATGGAGCAGGTATGTTGCGCGTCTTGTCGGCTCGCCGGACCGCTTCAATTAAGGCCTCCACAGCTACGTCGTAAACATATTTGGAAATAATCCGCATCAGAAAATCTGGGTTTACGCCAGGCCTTTACGATTGCTGTACTCCTCTACCTCCTGGCCCGCGCCGTTCCGCATTTCCACGACCCTCAGGGCCAGCATCCAACGGCTCTGACATATGCGCCGTAAATGACCGACACACGCCGGCGGGGAAACCTCTGCAGAGCAGCGTCGCCGCTGACGGCGCGGCAAATGCCCAATTCGGACTCTACCCCTTCACGGATCAGCAGCACCATCAGACGCAGCTGCACCAGCAGCCTCCCAATGGGCTCCTTTCGCGACAACAGCATCAGCACCCCGAGGAGCCCTTGCACGGACTGACCCACGACTCCAACAGCCTTCCAACACAGCAGCCTCTCGGCAACTTGAACCACGTCGCCGGCGGCGGCCGGGGCGGGGCAGGGCAGGCTGCAGACCGCGACCGGAGCCGAGACCGCGACCGAGACTTGGACCCAGATCAGGGCGCTGGGCTGGTGGCCTCCCCCTGTAAATCCGCCTGGTCAGCCAGGTACGACACGGGGTCATCGTACGACACGGGGTCATCTTCCGGATGGGTGCGCTGCCGCTGGCTGCCTGGCTGGCGCCAGGCAGCCCCCTCTCCGGCTGCAGACAGGGCGGCTCCGGAACCCAATCCGGCACGCCAGCACTCCAGGGAACGCCCCAATCCCCATCCCTCCTGGCGCGCTCCACGTTGCCCTTGCCCCGCGGCTCCCGACAGCGGCCGCCTTCAACCCACTCCACCGCCTCCCGCCACGCCCCCACATGTATGTTGCCCCTGGCCCCGGTGCGAACAGGGATGACCTCAGTGCCTACAGCGCCGCCTCCACGGCCATGTCGCTGCCCGCCACATTCCGGGCGCCGCCGCGGCCGCAGGGGCTGGCGGCGGCGGCAGCGAGGGCGCAGGCGCTGGCGGAGGCGGAGGCGGTGGGGCCGCCGGCAGGTCGAGGCGGCGGTGGGCCTCGCGCTGAGGCCGGCGGCGGTGCGGCGCCGGCAGGCGTGGGTAGTGGCGGCGGTGGCGGTGGCGGCGGTGGCGAGGCGTTTCCCGAGCTGGCTGACGACGAGACGCTGGCGAAGGTGGGGACACGGGGGCCTTATGTCGGGCAGCGGCGCGCAATGGCTCCGAAACCCTCCGCTCTCCCCTGCGTCTCCCGCTCCTCCCCAAGGGGGAGGTTCTTCTTCCGCACACGGGTTTTCCTTGCATCCCCTTCCACCTCGGTCGCCGGCAACCGCTCCATTGCGCACTTCGCTCCGGTTCAAGGAATGATTTGGGTGGCTGGGTTGCCATCCGCCCTAATTGACTTTCAAACGTAACTGCCCGGGCGGCTTCCCTTCCCTCACTGGCCCTACCTGTGAACTCCGGCAGCTGCTGGCAGCTGCTGGCGCCGACGCACATCCCTGGGCGCGACTGCTGGCGGCCACCAGCTGGGCGGAGCACAAGCTGGCAGCACCGGGAGGCGCCGTCGCAGAGCCCCCAGCAGACCCCTGGGTCTCTGAAGCCGCGGCTGCCGACGGCGGTGGCGGCGGTGGCGGTTGCGGCGGCACAGATGGTGCGGCGGCGGCGGCCGGCCGGCATCCCGCAGCCATGCCGCTGGAGGTGGCGCTGCTGATGTACGGATGTACGGGTGTCTTTCGGTGGCGCGCGGTCGGGGAGGGAGAAGATGGGTTGCAAGGAAACCCGTGTACGAAAGGAAAGGCCGTTGGGTGAGTGGGTCGCTTGCCCTGGTGGGTAGCAACGGGCTGCATGGAGTGCCGGCGGCGGCGGCCTGTCGCGCCTCCACTGGCTTTTCACGTCACTGCAACAATGATTTGCTCGCCGCCCGCCAGGGCGGCACCCCCCTGGAGCGACGCATCGCCGCGCACCTGCTGTGGTTCATCAGTCGCTCCGAGGAGGGCGCACGTGCACTGTACGACACAGCGGCGGAGGCCGTTCAGGCCGACGGCCGCAGCGGCCGCTGCGGCGACGGCGGCGCCATTGGCGCCGACGTCGGCGGGTCGGCGGTGGCCGAGGGAGGCGGTCTGGTGGGCGCACTGGTGGCCGCTATGGGCGGCCAGGATGTGCACGCGGCCAAGGCGGCGGCGCTGGCGCTGCACAACGCTGTGATGGTGCCGGGCGGCGCAGAGGCCCTGGAGGTGAGGCCGGGTGTGGTCGGGCGGGAGGCATCTCGTGTCTTGTGGAAAGGGGCTTGTGTGGGTTGCTGATGCAGCGATTTGCTTGTACGGCGATTCCAAAAGGGCACGTGTATGGAACTGGGGCACACGCCTCCCGATGCCTACCAAGGGTTGCCCACACCTCGCGCTTATCTCCCGCGCCGTTGCAGGGCTGCTGCGGCGACCTGGTGGCAGCGCTGCTGGACATGCTGGCAGCCAGCGATGACATAGGAGGGGAGGCGGCGGCGGCATGCCTGGCGGCGGCGGCGGAGCGGAGCGGGCGGATGAGGGAGCAGATGATGGCGGGGGGCGGCGTGGAGGTGCGCATGTTTGTGTGTGGGGGAAGCCGAGTCCTTAGTTCTCGACCGTCGAGTCTGTAGCGGCGCTAGACCTCGGCGTGGGACCTCATCCCTCCAGATCCTGGCTCCTGTGCCTGCAGGCGCTCTCCACGCTGCTGCGGTGTGGCGACCCTTCCACGCAGACCAGCGCAGCCGGAGCACTGGAGCATCTGTCGCTGGTGGGGGCTCCAGGGAGAGGAAGGCGCTCCAGGGAGGGGAGGGCAGAACGGGATGTTTAATGGGACGAGGCCCGATGAGATGAGGAGGAGGGCGCGCCAGGGTGTCCGGAGCGGGTCGAGTCGAGGGACCGGAGCTCCTGAGGCAGTCAAGGGGACCGGGAGCTGGGCTGCGGCTTTGTCCTACGCTGGACGATCCTCGTCGGACGTGTTGCTGCCGGACCCGACCTGTGGGTGCTGCTGTGAACCCTGGGGTGCGGTTGTTTGATGCCGCGTGCTGTGCGTGCTGTGCGTGCTGTGGGTGCTGTGGGTGCTGCAGGAGGTCGAGGGGGCGGCACGGCTGGCGGCTGGCGGCGGCGCGCGACAAGTGGTGGAGCTGCTGCGGCATGGCGATGGAGCGGCGAGGGTGGGTCGGAGCGGCGGCGGCTGGGCGGTTCGCGAGTGTTTCGCAGCGGGGGTCGTACAGTGGTTTGGGAGACCGTGCGTCCGGAGGCTCTACTAACTGCACGGTCTCCGAAAGAGTTGTTTTTTGTTGAGGTGGGCAGGGGTACGACCGCGCTTCGGACAACAAGGGGCTGCAAGGTAGGTTTGCGGCCGCTAGCGGCGCCGCACCACCGACGGGCGTTGGCTGGTACCGAGTGCATGTACGGCGTCATCATGATGCCACGAGAGCTGGCTGGTGGCCTGTGCGGTACGACACCTGCAGGCCACACCAACTCACTCACTCCCAATCCCTCCAGTCCACAAAGCAGCCCCCACCCCGCCGCGCCCTGTGTCGCAACCCATCCCGCCGGCCCCTGCGCGCCGGAAGGTCCGTGCCGCGGGCATACTGCGCAACCTGGCGGATGTGGCGGACTGCCACCACGCGCTGCTGCGGGTGCGTCTTGAGTTCGAGTTTGGATGCGCCGGCCGACACGTGGGTCGCCGCGGCCCCCTGCGGCCGGTCTTGGTCCCGCAGCAGCGCCTGCGCCAGCCGCTGCTTGGCGGCGCTCATAACGACCACCTGCGTAACGAGCACGAGGCCCGGGCGTTGGCGGTTAGGCAGTTGGGCAGTTAGACGTGCGCCATCTAAAAGGAAGCCGCACACCCATGCACAACCGCCCGCCTCGCCCCACAGCCCCCACGCGACACCAACCTGCGGAGTGCGCAGGTTCGCCTTGCGGCGCCGCTCCTCATCCTGCTTCTTGTACTTGTCCGCCGCCGCCCGCCGCGCAGCCACCGCCCGGGCCGCCCGCCACCGCCGCGCCGCCACCGCGCGGGGCCGCTCCTCATCCTGCTTCTTGAACTTGTCCGCCGCCGCCCGCCGCGCCGCCACCGCCTCCCTCTTCGCCTTCCTGGCCGCCCCCAGCTCGTTCCATAGCGACACGTATTCCTTAGCCAGGAGACGCTCCAGGGCCCGAGACCCTGCGGTAGGGCCGGAGAGCCCGGCAGCAAGTTACCGTTGTGCGTGTAGAGCACTCGTCAGCAGCCCTCCCTCGAGTGGCCACTCGGCTTCTACCAGTAAGGCCCACGAGTCCGGCCCCCACGAGTTGCTACTCGGGTTTGCGTTTCAACTCCGCTCCCCCCTCTCATACCTGTTGTGTAACCAAGTCTTTATGCGCCCCTCTCATACGCCTTGGGATGGCTTCCCCGGCTAGCACTTCACCGCCCTGACGTCCCATCGGGGCCCCCACCCGCCCCCGGAGGCTTAGCTCACCCTGTACTCGGTGCAATGCCGCCAACGCGCCCCGCTCCCTAGCCTCCTCCTTGTCCGCCACCGCGTACTGCTTGTCCAATAAGACCACGATGTCGTCCTCCACGTGCTTGATGTCCGGCAACACCACCTGCGCGCGGGCGCGACCCGTGGGTCGGCCAGGCGTGTGAACCCCTTCCCGCCGCTCCTCCCCCGGGCTCCAGCAGCGCACCCGGCGACCCACCGGTATCCCGCCTAAGGCTGCCACCGTTAGGAGCCCCTCCAGCAGCCTGGGGGCCTGGCTACGGCCAACCGCCAACCACCAACCGCCCGCAGCCCTCTGGTGACCCATCCATCACGATCCCGGCGCCGTCCGCACTGAAGGCACAAAAACACACACGATTCCCCCCGTGGCCCCATCCCGTCAGCCTTCAGGACCCCACCCCTCGTTTAACTGCCGACCAACGGGTTTCCTCTCAACCCCGCCTTTCCCCCCTCGTGTCCACCTTGCACGCCCACATGCCGCTGCTCGTCATTCGGGGTGTCAGCCTGGCCCCGGGCCGCTTCTCCTTCTGTAGCCACTCGTGCAGGTGCATGGTGGGGCTCTGGGAGGTGTAGTACCCCGCCTTGCTGTTGATCTGCATCATGCCACCGCCGGCGGCGGGTGCAGCCGCCACGGCTGCGGCCAGGGTGCTGGGGGCTGCGCCGGGTTGGGTGCGCAGCGGTGGGGAGAGCGGGGAGGGCGGAAGCGGGGAAACCGTGTGTGTGGGTGTGTGTGTGTGTGGGTGGGTGGGTGGGTGGAGGGCGGAGCAAGGTGACGTGTACGTGGGCGGTCAGGCGGTGCGACTTGGCCGGGGGTAAGATCGGGTGGCCCGGCAGCAGCAGGGAACCTTACGGCATGTCCGTCGTCGGCGAGGGTTCGACGGGCTAGAGAGCGGGCGGAGGAGCAAGGCCAGCATCCAACGCAACCTGAAGGCCCCTTCGATACACCGCATCCCTCACTGCCTCACGTCCAGTCAACGACGGCTTTCGAAGTCACCCGTTCACACGTACGGTCAAGGAGAGGACATCCCCTTCCCCGCTGTAGGCCCTACCGTGCCCTTTGGCGGCGGCGGCAGCCGCCGCTGCAGCCACGGCGGTGCGGGCGGCGGCCGCGGCGGCCGCAGTCACAGCCGGGCCCGCGGCCACCGCTGCTGACTTCGATGCCCCGCCGCTGGCGCCGCCGGTGGCGGCGGCGGCCGCACCGTCGCTTCCTCCGTCGCCCCTTTCCTGGGGTTGCAGCTGGTCAGCGTGCTTGCTGGCGATGTGGTATGTGAGGCGCCCACTCTGTGGATCGCAATCGGTTTACACTTCTACTATTAGACGTTTCAGCAATAACTGAGTCACGGGTGTGCGCAATCGCGGGAGCCGCGCGGTTAGGGGGTTTGGTGAGGTTGGGTGGGGTTACAATGGCGCCGGCTCGTACAGCTGACATCAGGCGCACATCAGTGCGTCGCGCCGGTGCGTTGGGAACGGGAAGAAACGTGCGTTTCGCTTTCGCTGCGTGCCCGTAGTTGTAAGTCAGGGTGCTGAGGGTCTAGTGGGGACATGGGCGTGGATGGAAGTGGTCGGCAACGGCGAAGGGGGCCAACTGGCCGCGTCGCCGTGGACCCTACATCCCCGACCCCACCTGCTGGTATATCTTGTCGCAGTATGGGCATTTAACCTCCTGGTTACGTTTGTCAACAACCGCTGGTCCTTTCGTCCCGCCACCGCTGCCGGACCTGCGCAAGGGAGAGAGACCCGCATCGCATGCTGCGCGCATGCAACTAGCTACAGCGGCGTCCCGCGCTGACTCACGCAAAGATCTTATTGGCCTTCTTCTTCTCCTCGCGGTTCCTTATGCCGCCCATCTTTGCAGGGCTTGCGAGCAGCACGGCCGCCGCGCACAATCTGGGGAATGATTAATTCGGGCGCCAATTCCTTCCCCCTAACTAAGAATCGAAGGAAACATACTTGCAGAAGATTTAATGTCCAGATTGGTAGGGGCACCAGCGCCAAAGATCTATCAAAATGGTGGCGCCTTTCATCATCACAACGTACGCTTGCGCGATGGTTAGAGAGATTGAAAACAGCAATGGAAGCAACAAATTAGAACGACACAAAGGAAGTTTAGTTCTGGCTAACGGCTTTTGGATCGGGAAAGTGCGATGAAATGTTGCGTGCGTCTGTGAGCCTGCAATAAGTTACCGGAGTTTTGATACAATCTGACTGTTCAACGCCAACTATTAGTTATGAGGCGGTATAGGTCGGCTCCTCCACGAGCTGCTGCTCCTAACAGCTGAGCGCAGGGGCGGCCGCCGCCCCATGGGTCATATCAGGCGCACTTATTGCAAAACGCCGCAATGAGCTAAGATCCACACCTCCCCCAGCAGCATGTTCCGAAAAACCCTTAGGGTCCTCCATAAGGCGCGCCGGTCCACGTCCCTCCATGCTGCTGGTGCAGGACGGTATTTTGGGCCTTTCGTGGTACATTTCGGACCCGGCGCGACTCAACTAAGCTATGACCCCGGTTTCCTGCCGGGATACCTTCAGAGGATGGATTGCCTGCGACCGTTTTGGCGCTCGTACAGTTCGTACGGTTGTGGAGGAAGCGGAACTACGTCTGGCTGCCGCCAGCCCCGGCGATATCCCCACCGGACAGTCCCGGCGATATCCCAAGCTTCGTCACACACTGTGCGTCTGAGTAATTAATAAGCAGGCAAGGAGATGTGACGGTATGGGGATTGCAGCCCTGGTACTCCGCTCGCCCACTGAGAGGATTGTTGTTTGCAGACTGCAAAAGATGTATTTTTGCACTCACAGACACGGGCTGCCGCCAGGATCAAAAAATTAATTGTAGGACTTGGGAGTCCTTTGCGGCGGAATTCGACACCGCTGCGTGGTAGGTTGGTTCAGTAGGGTTCAGGACGGCGCAGGAACCGTGTTCGGATCCGAGTTCCGTACGCTCGTTATATTTTAACCAGGGTTCTACCGCGCGTCCGTCCAGTACTTCTTAAGTACCTTGACGCTTCAACGCGATCGCATGATTTCCTAGGTGCCGCAAAGCACAGCTCCTGCAGATCGCGACGCCCTACCGCCCGGCGAGGCGGGATCAAACGTCCAGCATGAGCCTGTCGCTGGAGTCCTTGCACGCTCAGCTGAACGTAAGTTTTATTATCCGCAACATACGAAAGTAGGCGCAGTTTTGCGGGAGAGTGTGAAAAGTTGCAACGCTATCCTGCTGGCTTGGCGCAGGCGCAGGCGCAGCTGCTGAGCGAAGTCTGCCAGCGGACAGCGCTCTTGGAAAAGGTTTTACGTACCGTCACCCTGCACCTTGGACTCGATGACCCGCGGCATGGAGCAGGTATGTTGCACGTGTTGTCGGCTCGCCGGACCGCCTCAGTTAAGGCCTCCACAGCTACGTCGTAAACATATTTGGAAATAATCCGCATCAGAAAATCTGGGTTTACGCAAGGCCTTTACGGTTGCTGTACTCATTTACCTCCTGGCCCGCGCCGTTCCGCATTTCCACGACCCTCAGGGCCAGCATCCAACGGCTCTGACATATGCGCCGTAAATGACCGACACACGCTGACGGGGAAAGCTCTGCAGAGCAGCGTCGCCGCTGACGGCGCGGCAAATGCCCAATTCGGACTCTACCCCTTCACGGACCAGCAGCACCATCAGACGCAGCTGCACCAGCAGCCTCCAAATGAGCTCCTTTCGCGACAACAGCATCAGCGCCCCGAGGCGCCCTTGCACGGACTGACCCACGACTCCAACAGCCTTCCAACACACCAGCCCCTGGTCAACCTGAACCACGTCGCCGGCGGCGGCCGGGGCGGGGCAGGGCAGGCTGCAGACCGCGACCGGGGCCGAGACCGCGACCGGGACTTGGACCCAGATCAGGGCGCTGGGGTGGTGGCCTCCCCCTGTAAATCCGCCTGGTCAGCCAGGTACGACACGGGGTCATTTTACGACATGGGGTCATCTTCCGGATGGGTGCGCTGCCGCTGGCTGCCAGGCAGCCCCCTCTCCAGCTGCAGACAGGGCGGCTCCGGAACCCAATCCGGCACGCCAGCACTCCAGGGAACGCCCCAATCCCCGTCCCTCCTGGCGCGCTCCACGTTGCCCTTGCCCCGCGGCTCCCGACAGCGGCCGCCTTCCACCCACTCCACCGCCTCCCGCCACGCCCACACATGTATGTTGCATGTATGTTGCCCCTGGCCCCGCTGCGAACAGGGATGACCTCAGTGCCTACAGCGCCGCCTCCACGGCCATGTCGCTGCCCGCCACCTTCCGGGCGCCGCCGCGGCCGCAGGGGCTGGCGGCGGCGGCAGCGAGGGCGCAGGCGCTGGCGGAGGCGGAGGCGGTGGGGCCGCGGGCAGGTCGAGGCGGCGGTGGGCCTCGCGCTGAGGCCGGCGGCGGTGCGGCGCCGGCAGGCGTGGGTGGTGGTGGCAGCGGTGGCGGCGGCGGTGGCGCCGGCGGCGGCGGCGGTGGTGAGGCGTTTCCCGAGCTGGCTGATGACGAGACGCTGGTGCAGGTGGGGAGACGGGGGCCTTATGTCGGGCAGCTGCACGCAGTGGCTCCGAAACCCTCCGCTCTCCCCTGCGTCTCCCGCTCCTTCCCCTCCCCCTCGGGGAGGTTCTTCTTCCGTACGCGGGTTTTCCCCCTCGGTCGCCAGCAACCGCTCCATTGCGCACTTCGCTCCGGTTCAAGGAATGATTTGGGTGGCTGGGTTGGCATCCACCCTAATTGACTTTCAAACGTAACTGCCCGGGCGGCTCCCTTTCCCCCACTGGCCCTACCTGTGAACTCCGGCAGCTGCTGGCAGCTGCTGGCGCCGACGCACATCCCTGGGCGCGACTGCTGGCGGCCACCAGCTGGGCGGAGCACAAGCTGGCAGCACCGGGAGGCGCCGTCGCAGAGCCCCCAGCAGACCCCTGGGTCTCTGAAGCCGCGGCTGCTGACGGCGGTGGCGGCGGTGGTGGTGGCGGCGGCACAGATGGTGCGGCGGCGGCGGCCGGCCGGCATCCCGCAGCCATGCCGCTGGAGGTGGCGCTGCCGCCGCTGCCGCTGCCTACTTCTCTGCGGGCGAGCCTGGCAGGCGGGCCGCTGGCGGCGCTGGTGCTGATGCTGCAGTGCCGGGACGACCCGCGGGCCCGACTGGCGGCGGTGGCAACACCGGGGTGCCTGCAGGCTGCAGCTGGCATACTGCGCTGGGTGGGTAATACTGCGTCAGTGGTAGTTGACCTAACGGCTTAGGGCGATCTGGGTCAAGTCCAAACCGTCACGTTGCCGAAGCACGTGGCTTACATTGGGTCGTGGCGGATGTACGGATGTACGGATGTACGGGTGTCTTTCGGTGGCGCGCGGTCGGGGAGGGAGAAGATGGGTTGCAAGGAAAACCCGTGTACGAAAGTAAAAGCCGTTGGGTGAGTGGGTCGCTTGCCCTGGTGGGTAGCAACGGGCTGCATGGAGTGCCGGCGGCGGCGGCCTGTCGCGCCTCCACTGGCTTTTCACGTCACTGCAACAATGATTTGCTCGCCGCCCGCCAGGGCGGCACCCCCCTGGAGCGACGCATCGCCGCGCACCTGCTGTGGTTCATCAGTCGCTCCGAGGAGGGCGCACGTGCACTGTACGACACAGCGGCGGAGGCCGTTCAGGCCGACGGCCGCAACGGCCGCTGCGGCGACGGCGGCGCCAGCGGCGCCGGCGACGGCGGGTCGGCGGCGGCCGAGGGAGGCGGTCTGGTGGGCGCACTGGTGGCCGCTATGGGCGGCCAGGATGTGCACGCGGCCAAGGCGGCGGCGCTGGCGCTGCACAACGCTGTGATGGTGCCGGGCGGCGCAGAGGCCCTGGAGGTGAGGCCGGGTGCGGTCGGGCGGGAGGGCATCTCGTGTCTTGTGGAAAGGGACTTTGCGTGGGTTGCTGATGCAGCGATTTGCTTGTACGGCGATTCCAAAGGCGCATGTGTATGGAACTGGGACACACACCTCCCGATGCCTACCATGGGTTGCCCACACCTCGCACTTATCTCCCGCGCCGTTGCAGGGCTGCTGCGGCGACCTGGTGGCAGCGCTGCTGGACATGCTGGCAGCCAGCGATGACATAGGAGGGGAGGCGGCGGCGGCATGCCTGGCGGCGGCGGCGGAGCGGAGCGGGCGGATGAGGGAGCAGATGACGGCGGGGGGCGGCGTGGAGGTGCGCATGTTTGTGTGTGTGGGGGTGCCGAGTCCGTAGTCCTCGACCGTCGAGTCTGCAGTCCTCGACCGTCGAGTCTGTAGTCCTCGACCGTCGAGTCTGTAGTCCTCGACCGTCGAGTCTGTAGTCCTCGACCGTCGAGTCTGCAGTCCTCGACCGTCGAGTCTGTAGTCCTCGACCGTCGAGTCTGTAGTCCTCGATCCTCGAGTCTGTAGTCCTCGACCCTCGAGTCTGTAGTCCTCGACCCTCGAGTCTGTAGTCCTCGACCCTCGAGTCTGTATAGGCGCTAGACCTCGGCGGGGGACCTCATCCCTCCGGATGCTGCCCCCTGTGCCTGCAGGCGCTCTCCACGCTGCTGCTGTGTGGCGACCCGTCCACGCAGACCAGCGCAGCCGGAGCACTGGAGCACCTATCGCTGGTGGGGGCTCCAGGGAGAGGAAGGCGCTCCAGGGAGGGGAGGGCAGTAAGGGGTGTTTGGTGGGACGAGGCCCGATGAGAGGAGGAGGAGGGCGCGCCAGGGTGTCCGGAGCGGGTCGAGTCGAGGGGACCGGAGCTCCTGAGGCAGTCAAGGGGACGGACCGGGAGCTGGGCTGCGGCTTTGTCCTACGCTTGACGATCCTCGTCTGACGTGTTGCTGCCGGACCCGACCTGTGGGTGCTGCTGCGAACTCTGGGGTGCGGTTGCTTGATGCCGCGTGCTGTGCGTGCTGCAGGAGGTCGAGGGGGCGGCACGGCTGGCGGCTGGCGGCGGCGCGCGACAAGTGGTGGAGCTGCTGCGGCATGGCGATGGAGCGGCGAGGGTGGGTCGGAGCGGCGGCGGCTGGGCGGTTCGCGAGTGTTTCGCAGCGGGGGTCGTACAGTGGTTTGGGAGACCGTGCGTCCGGAGACTCTGCTAACTGCACGGTCTCCGAAATAGTTGTTGTTTTGTTGAGGTGGGCAGGGGTACGACCGCGCTTCGGACAACAAGGGACAGCAAGCTGGGTTGGCGGCCGCCAGCGGCGCCGCACTCCCGACGGGCGTTGGCGGGAGTGCATGTACGGCGTCATCATGATGCCACGTCAGCTGGCTGGTGGGCTGTGCGGTACGACACCTGCAGGCCACACCCACCCACTCACTCCCAATCCCTCCCGTCCACAAAGCAGCCCCCACCCCGCCGCGCCCTGTGTCGCAACCCACCCCGCCGGCCCCTGCGCGCCGGAAGGTCCGTGCCGCGGGCATACTGCGCAACCTGGCGGATGTGGCGGACTGCCACCACGCGCTGCTGCGGGTGGGTCTTGTGTTCGGGTTTGGATGCATTGGCCGGGCGGGGGGGGGGGGCTGCGACGCAGGGATGGTGGGATGATGGGAGTTCGCAGGAGTGTGTGTGTATGGGTTGGGGGGGAAGGCCGAGCGAAAGGGTCCTCCGTGTTTTGTTTGATGCCGTTACTTCGTGGCTCTCAAGTCATGTTTGGGAAGGGGCCCAATCCTTGACAAGATGTGTTCATCGCGTTGGTGCGGGGATGTCGAAATGCCGTCTGCTCACTCTCCGTTGTGCGTGGGGTCGCAGCAGGCGGGCGTGTTGCCCCAGCTGGTGGCAGTCATCGCTGCACCGCCGCCGCCGCCGCATGTAGCGGCGCTCAGCGAGGAGGAGAGCAGCGGCGGCGGCGACAGCGCCGGCGAGGCAGAGGACGAGGACGAGGAGGGCGAGGACGAAGGAGGCAGTGGGGGCGGCGAGGAGGACGAGGAAAACCCTGAGGCTGCGGCCCAGCGCGAGGTGCGCCGCCACCCTCCCTCCAGCGACCCATGGGTCAGCGGCGACACCCCGCAGATATGCGATGGGTGGAGGTGGCTGCGGCCAGTTGCCGGTAACGCACGGTGGCCGCATTGCCACCTATCGCCCCCACCTATCGGCCCCTGTGCCCCCGCCGTTCATGCCCACCCGCTTCACACATACACAAGGCACGCCCTCCCCTCCAAGCCACTCCTGTCGCCCTCCCCCTTCTCTTCCCACGGCTTCACCCACCACCCGCGCCCCCTCCCCCTCCCCGCGTTCCGAAGTATGCAGGCTATGCACCAACTACATTACCCCAGTCGAGTTACCGGGGGTTCTTTACATGTAACCCCCCTCCCCCTCTCCAGGTCCGTGTCGTGGCCGTGGACGCACTGGTCAACCTAGCCACCAGGGGCGGGGCGGATGTACGCCGAGCGCTGGCGGCGGCGCCCGGAAGCGGCAGCGGCGGCGGTGGCGGCGCAACGGACTCCGCAGGTGGCGGCGGAGCGTCTGGCGGCGGCGGGCTGTGGTCGCTGCTGCAGGTGGCGATACAGAGGCAGATGTGGGACGCGGCCACTGTGGCCTGGGCGCTGTCGGTGAGTCGCTGTCCGGGCGCCGGTGCCAGGCGCTGCTGGCCCAATGCCGTCCTTCTCCTGACCTGGAACAACTGTCAAAGCTAGATTGCTCCTGGTATTGTCCCCGCGACCATTGCCCTCCCAGCCCCCTCCCAGCGCCCTCCCACCTCCCGGCCCCCTCCCGGTCCCTCCCACCTCCCGGCCCCCACCCCGAACTCGGTCTGCCTCAGGGCGTGCTGGCTCTCACCGCGGATGGGCCGCTGCGTTCGGAGGTCGTACGGCAAGGTGGGTAGGCTACCCGGTTAGGGTCCTTCCCTGGAGCCATGACCCCCCCCCCCGCGTTACCGGTTCTTTTATTGTAACCCCCCGCAGCGAGACACGCATGCGGCTGCCTCCTCACCACGTACCTCCCCGCCCTATGGCAGTCCCAACAGGGGCAACCCGGGAGAGAACCCCCGGTCACCCCTTCCTTCCGGGAGATACCCCCCGTTTGGACTGCCATTAGGGCCCACGCGAGATCCAGGCCGTATCGCTTTTGGCAATCTGCCAGCATCAGTCCTACCGCGAGCGGCGGCTAAAGCCGCGCGCCTTGTTTGCGGTCCTCCTCCACGCCCACATCTTGGAAACGGGCCTTTTTCACCACCACCACCACCACCACCCCTGCCGGCTGCCGGCTGGGTTGCTGCCGCAGGCGGTGTGCCGGTGCTGCAGCAGGTGATGCTGGGGGGCAGCCCCCGGCAGCGGGAGCTGGCGGCGAAGGCCCTGGCCAACATCACCACTGGTGCCAGCGACGCCACCAAGGTGCGTGAGCGCTGCATCGGGCCACGGCACGCGACCCAGCGCAGCACGCACAGCACGCACAGTCCCTCCCGCACCCGGCTGGTCCCTCCCCCCCGCAGGTATCTGTCGTGGAGGAGGGAGCCGCTGTCGTGCTGTGCGCGCTCGTCAGGTGGGTGCCGGTCGGTGCCACAACGCACCGCAGGACGAGCCAGTGCATGGATGGGCAGCAGGGGGATAGGAGGGACCAGCAGATGTTTCGCCAACGCCAAAGTCGTCCATAAGTCCACAAACCCCACATTTCGCCACCACCCTCAACCCTGCTGCCCTCCTCACCTGCTTCCGCAGAAGCAGCGACGACACCGGTTCACGCCACGCGGCCTGCTGCGCGCTACAGAACCTGGCCCGCTGCCCCCCCTGCCGCGGTCCGCTCCTCGCCGCGGGCGCCGCTGAGGCCCTCACGGCGGCGGCAGGCGACCAGAACGCCGACGTGGCAGCGGCTGCGGTGCGTGCGCTGTACAACCTGTCGTGCAGCATGCGGGGCTGCAGAGAACTGACGACCCGTGGGTCGGTGGGCACGCTGATCTCGGCCGTCCGGCGGCTCAGCTTAAACGAGATGCTGATGGGCCCTATGCCATGCGGCTTTTACGGCGCCGCTGCGGATGATGACCGGGGGACGTGGGGCAGCGGTGGCGGCGCCGCCGGCGGGGGGTACTTGAGCGGGACGAGCCTCGCGGCCACACGGCGGGGCCCGGAGGCAGCAGGAGGTGAGGCCAAGACTGCTCGGCTGCTGGTCAAGGTGCTGCAGAGGATCATGTTGTACGGCGACGAGAGGGGCGTTGTACGGCGCGAGGTTGAGGCCGTGCTGTCGACGGTTGGCATTTTGTAGGAGTTCTGTCTGTCAGTGATGCGTTCATAAGCTAGGCTGCTAGGCTGTGGTTTTTTTGGAGCCTGAAGGAAGCCACTACGATGGTGGGTAGCGGCTTCTGCGTGGTGGGTGCGGTGGGCGCTTGTGGGACGACTGCTGTGCTGACGAATGGGCATGTCAGGCGGGTAAGTGCGCTCATCGACACGGACGCGCTCTCATATATTTAGAAACAGAGGATGAGCTCGCAAGCGGTTCAAGGCAGGGATGTTTCGACAGGCGCTTGTCGGACGGGTATTTCGTGGCTCCTTTGATGCGCATATCGCATCGGTCGGGTGTTTCCAAGCAGCTGCAAAATTAACCAGTAGCCTGCATCTCTGTTATCGCTAATCCGTACTGTCACTACGGTCATATGACTTGTTCAGGTCATTCCCTGCTGCGTGTTATGGTTGTTACAGCATCACTCTGTTACGAATTCCAGTAACGAATGTACCTATTAAAACATAGTGGGGATAAAGTAGTGAAATGGGCAGCATGGTTAGCAGAACAACCCGCCGTGGACAGGTTTGCTTGGCTGGGACATCCATCTACTATCCGTCGACATCAATATTTAAACGTGGATGACTCTGTCACGAAGAACGCACAACTCATTCCTCCATGTTGTTCATATTGTACGGCGGCTCTCGGTTGCCTAGCGGAGCCGACCGCTGTTTCTAAGACTGTCTCATGATGCTCACGCCCCTCGGAAACACACACTGAGCGGGATTGACCACAATTTTTCCATAATTTTTTCGCCTAGTGATACATAATAGCACATTCGTCAAATTGTTGCGTTCCTCACATGGTGCCGTTGCGCGCACTGCGACGTGCTGCTGCTTCTGCCACTAATTCCCTAACCTGAATTTGCTCTGTTCGACGGTGTGAGTGTCCGCTTCGCCGTGAGAATTTGTGTTGGGTGTTGGTAAGTACACCTCTGCGCGCGCACATGCCTACATGCATGCATGACGTAAGCAGGCATGACACAAATCGCTTGGTTGTAGGTCCACTCGAGGTGGCCATAATGCGCGCTTATTGCTGGCACGCTTTTCTTCTCCTGCTGCTTTCGTCACTACTGGCGGCCACGCTTCCGCAATTAGCTTTAGCACAAATAAGTAAGTACCCCCTACCTGCTACTGATGCAAACATGTCTCAAACATTTTGTCGGTCCCATGGTTGGGTGGGACTCCTGGCTGGTCTGGACCGCACAAGCCTCATCAGCCCGGGCTCGCTCACATTCGCTCTTATACCTGGTTGGCTGGATGGCCACGCACTAGCGCACATGTGTCAGTGGGTGTCAGTCGGCTAACGCGGCGGTCCCTCTCTCACCGTATGTTTGGATGTATATGTGCATTTGAAGACGGAGCCCAGGTATGCCCACCCTGGCTAGCTACCCACTGCTGCCATTCATATCCATCCCACCATCTATCCATACGTACAGGTTGTCCCTGGTCGTCGTCGTCGCTTCCAGTGGGCGGCAATTACACGGCTGCGTGCACAAACTGCACGGTCGACGCAGCAGTGTGCCTTCTCAAATGCCGTTGTGATGTCCGTCTGGCTAATCGTACGATCTTAACGTTAAAGTTTGACTCAACCCTCGAACTGGGCACCTGTCCTCAAGGCATTGACAACGTTCAACCAATATCATTCATTTCGTACGCGATCTGGACTTCGCTTACGGACGCGCCTTTGTACGATAAGTACCAGCTGGGATGCGGTGGGCCTATATCCCCCTCAACACCATCACAGCCTACACCGCCTACGCCCCTTGCACCGGTCACATCACCTAATCCGCCTACACCACCCATGCCGCCATCCTTGCCCAGTAAGCCGGTGAGTCGGAAATACGAATGGGAGCATGCATGCTCCAATTCAGCTCCAGCCATGCTCCATCCATGCTCCCACTCACGGGGTACATAGCTCGGTTACCGGTCGACCGGTTGCAAGTCACTTGTAGATTTGGTAGGTGGCGTGCGACAAATTGTATTTGTAGATTGATAGCATGAAATGAAATACATTTGCACGGCTGTTTTGGAAGCTAGTCGGAGTGCGTTCACAACATACAGACATAGCTAGCCCGACAGAGCTAGCCCGCCGAAAACTGATGGTAATGATAATCACCGATCGATTAATAATTGAGCCTATCCTCGGCGAGCGATGTACCGATCTAACCCTACCTCCGATGTATATAGTTGGTTCATTAGGATATTATTGTTGTATCGTGAACCCGGCAGAACCACGCACGCACGCAAAACATAAGGAGAACACGTAAGGCTGTTTAACCACGGCAATAAACGCAGGATAGGAATAATTCAGGAATTTCCTTAATAACAGCGAGCCGGAGCCGAAAGAGCAACTTCCAGAGCGAGAGTGTCCTGGAAGGCTGGTGACGATTGTACGGCATGGCTGCCAAACATTTCGTGCCGGCGCCGTAAATCGTCTTTGTCGCTCATCAGTAGACGGGGACTCTGAACGACAACAGCTGAAAACCTAAACCATGAGCCTGCAGGGTCGCTCGTAAGTAAGGCCTACCTTGCGACGATTCGGCTGCCATGGGGAGTGTATGTAGGAGGTAGGATAGGCCACGGTAGGCCGGTGTTCAGGCTCCGTAGCGACCCTACCTGCTTGCAGGTAGATAGTGCCCTATCCTAGCAGATCCTAGCTATCTGCTTGCAAGCCGGCGCGCGTGCGTGCGTGTGTGCATGTCTACTGATAACTTAGCTCCATATATATTATGTTGTTACAAATGTGTGGCGCGGCGGGTCGTACGACGGGCGGCTAAATAGTACGACGGGCGGCTAAATAGTTAACGATGATCAATAATCGCCTGGTCCGTCCGTATTTATTTTCCTTGCTTGGGTTTACATACCTACCATTGTTGTGCAGGAGGATAATTATGCCTTGGTGACGAGATGGAACGGCGGCTCTCAAGAGGGGGTTAATAACGACTGTATCGTTCGCGGGGAGGACTCCATGTGCGACTTGAATACGAAGGCCTTCCTCTCGAGGCATTACAATGATGATTTACCAGACCTTATAAGATTCGTATCGCGGGTTGAAGGTTGCATTTCTGGCAGCCCTGAGGTATCGTTTACCTGGAGCAGGACGAGCAACACCAATAAGACAAGTAAGCACCGCCGCTCCCAGCAGCACCAATATTCCTGACAGCCTTCGTGTCAAATTACTCGATGACGGCTGGCTACATCTCTACTCCAAATTCAACTACTCGGCTCTAAACAACAGCTTGCAAGGTGACCACCGCGATGGATACGCCGCGTGCCCAACCGGTTGCGGATACGTCGAGCTAAACTTTGACTATGGGAAGAACGGAGCGTTCGTCAACGGAACTGAATTCCAGCCTTTTTTATACCCACCGTACGACCCGCATCAAGATAGCGTCTGCCAATCGTCGCGCTGGCGCACTTTTGACGATGTGGCCGCTTTGGCTGCAGATATCGCAGCGTCCACCCTGTCGCAGCCATTTAAAGCAAAGAGAGAGGTAATTTCGAATACCACAACTGCTTATCAGGGATGTGGGTTTAAGTTTGCTGGGTGCCTACCACAAAGCTACAGAACGGAGGGCATTGCAAGGTTCTTTCTCGGTGGCGATGTTCCTGGATACGTTCTCGACTCGTTCGACAGGTGGATCACAACTGACCTTAATTCCACATCGTTGTCGCCAGCTTTACCCATCTTGAGCATTGTAAATGGGACGACAGGAAGCAGCGGCGTTGATGGCGGCTCGGTGGACAGCAATGATTTCACGCCATCGCCTATAACGCTGTCAAAGATGGAAGATCTCAAAGCAACGCTTGTCAACAAGGTAGGTTAGGAATATTCAAATACTCTAACACATGGTTATGAATGTAATGCACGCGGAGTTTCCTACCGCTATCTCCGTCCATCCCTACCGTCGGGAGCCCTGCATGCGAAATGATCGTGTTGTTTTGCGATTATTTATACATATCTGCAAACTTAAAGGTGCATGTACTGGTATCCGCGAACTGCAAATTCCCGTTCATGTATTTTATGTTTCGTTCATATGACTGTAACGAATGTAACGGGTTCGTTTGTTAGTAGAATGTCATGGGCTCGTTATTTTAGGCTTTTATTTCGCTTCTTTATGCCCTGAAATAGGGAATGCTTGAGACATTGAACGTTCGTATTTATATGGACCACAGATCGATGGGGCTGCAATGAAAGCGGTCGGCTCATTTATTTCAGGTCGTCCATAAATAATGAGCTGGATAAAATAGCGTGAAGTGAAGGCGTAGGGTTCATTATATATCCCGTTTATGTTGTCCCGTTTATTTATCGGTAGTTATGCTCTAGCGCGTTTGAACTATTTGCGCCTTCGGCTATCGATTGCGCTTGGGAATTGGGAGGACAGGTTATTTAGTCAATTTAGTAAATGAACACGGACGATCCTGTCGGATTACGTATTATCAAGATACCTGACTAGCTACCCTCCATTCTGAACGCCCCTACCTACATAATGCAGATGCTCCTGCAAGCTCAAGTGCTGCGAACTACAGAAACATCGTCGTTTGGTTTTGCCCAGACGCTAATAGACAACGGTCTGGTTGAAGGACTTATGGAAGTAGAGATTGCCTCGGTTATCCGCCACACGGCAACTGCAGCAGAATTGTGCTCCCGGTTGGCTACTGATGACCAGCTTGGAGCCTGCGACTCTACAGTCGATGCGTTGGCAGCGTCAGCGGATGCAGCGACACGTATGCAATGCAGTGGCGAGGAGTTAAGGGAATTCGACAATTGCTGCTTGGTTTCGGTGCTGGATTATCGAGCGCGAGGCCTGGTGGGCAGCCTACCCCAAAGCTTCATAGCATCCCCTGTCACCATCTTTACTGATAACCCTAACCTGTGCGGTCTGATTTGGCAGCAAGCCCAGTCTGACACACAGTATTTCCTTCGCAACTCCAACGTACGCCTATCCCTGATGGATCTGCCATTAGCGGACGCGAACTTCGTTTTGAAGCAGGTGCATGGGCCCCTGGGCACCGATGTCATGGCTTACAACCTCCAAGGCCCGGTAATGGATCGTGATGCTGTCAAGGTCTGTGCGTTGTTGGATCAGGGCACTGTCACTGTTATCGATTCAAGTCGGAAGTGCGCGATGCGTGCATTGCTGCTGCTGGCTCAGGACGTCAAACGGATAGATTGCTTACAGCAGGCGACTTCATTAATGGAGCTAGGCCTCTTTGCGGCATCCTTACGCGTTGATGAGTACAACAGTTTTATCCGAAGTTACGACCGTGGCCTGGTGTGCGGTGCAAGTGGAAAGTCATACCGTGAAAGGATACTTGCTGTGACATGGGGTTTGGCAGTAGGGCCTGTGTGCATGTGCATCGGCGTCTACTTCATGGTTACTTTTGTTATGAGGCGCTACACCAGCAGCAGCACAGAGGGATTCTGGTTTCATGTCTGCAACCGTTGGGGAAGCACCATGCTGTGGGTTCAGAGAAAACAAATCCTCCCTTGGTCCTGGCTCGTTATCCATTTGTGTCTTTTTGTGTACGATGAGGTCACGGACTGGATTTTCATCTCTGCAGTTGCGGCATATGGAAACGTCCGTGTTACCTTCATTGTCGGATGGCTGCATGTTGGCAAAAATACGCTTGTCATACTTGTCGTATGTTGGGCGGCATCTGCTGTGCCTCAGCTGCTGCGTGACAAGCAGCAATTGCAGCAGGTGGGCTTCAGCGGAAAAGTGATCAGCAGGGTGGCAAGGAGTCCTTGGGCGCGGTATGCGGTTGCAATAGTATTATGTTGCTTCCTGCTCTTAAACATTGTCGGTGTTATCGTGTGCATTGTCGGGACGGTAATTTTAAGCAAGCTCGGCATGCTGCCTCCAAACATCTTTGCGGAGTCGCTGGCCTTGCAGGCCCGCAATTTGTTTCTTGGGGCATCTTTGTTTGGAATGGTCTGGAATGTCGTACTACTAGTCCTGAACGATGTTCCGGATCCGCATCCTGCCACTGATCCGCCGCCATCATCTGAATCTGGATGGGTGTGGCCACGATGGTATGAGGGGGGTTTCTGCTTTTATCCTCTTGCACTTGTTGAATTGCTGCTTGAAAGCTTAGCCCAAAGTGTTGCACAGTCGATAATGTGGAAGAATGGCTGGGCGCTTACAACAACTCGCGTGCTCACAATGAGCATAATTGGTGCAGGGGTGTCCATGGTCCTCACTGTGGCCAGCTTGTTACATAGCCTTTGGTTACGATCACACATAGGCGCGGCCGTGAACTATAAGGCAGGAGCCGCCGCTAACACCACCAGAGCCACTGCTAATCCAGCAGGAGCCACGACTACTGCGGAACCAATATCCACTGAGGAGCCAGGAGCCACCACTGGGCCAGCAGGAGCCATTACTGTAGAACCAGGAGCCACTGCAGAACCAAGAGCCGACCCGGAGCCAGGAGCCACCACCGCCACTAACACTGGAGCCGACCCAGCAGAGCCAGGAGCCACCACCGCCGCTATGCCACCACAATCGGCTGCCGCTGTGTCGGCGTCATTGGTAAAGCATTCGACGATCGGTGGTGGTGTTTCATCGGATGTGCCAGCAGGGTCACCTGTATCGCCACCATCACCACAGCAGCAATCACCAGCAGCGTGGGGACGCCTGCCTCCATTACCGCACAACATGCCAACGAGGAGCAACAGCAGTTGCACTAACCAAGTTCATCCGGAACCGACGTAGTAGAACCTACTGAGGCGGCACGTTCGACACATTGAGGAACTCCACGAGTGGGCATGCACATTCCGGCACAGAGAGCCAGTGGCAGCAGTTGTGTTCATTGTGTAACTTGATTGTGCAGGAAGGTACAGAAGATAGGTATGTTGGACCAGGTGGACTGAAGTTATCGTTGCATGTTGCTGGCAATACATGCCTTGCATATATGCACGTACATGCATGTCATTTTTGTGGGTCGATGGACAAAGGCCATTGTGTTTCCTAGATGTTCTGGCTCTTGGTTTCCTATTAACCGGTTTGGCGTTTCATTTTATCGTAGGCCAGGCACATTTTTCATTGATAGCAATGGCTGGTTTATTACTACTGTTCCGTACATACATCACGTTTCGGTGGTAACTGAAGTCCGCTTTCCTACCTAGCTAAATGCAAAAGTGGGTGCAAACTTCGTAATTAGGCACTGGAATTGCAAACAATGTGTTTCCCTGAACTCCGTCCTGGTTTCCTATCTATCTACGGCCTGTCCAAGGGTCGTTTATTGGTGGTGCAGCCATATCCATATATCTGTCTCCGTGCGTGGTCGCTTCATTGCTGCTGCACATCGGCCGTCGCTGTAACAAGCGTCGCCGTACCTTGCAAGCTCTGTCTCCAACCGTCGCATTTAAGGATTTAAAGGTAGGTCCGTAGGCACACTTTCTGAGATCCCTTTGCTTGCTTGCCCACACATGGCAACTTTGGCAAAGCAAAGGAGCGCGCGGTTTACTTGGCCAATGTATTTTCAATAAAATGTCACAGTGACAGTCTCTAACTTCATCACACTAGCGCTAGCTTCTCGCTCTTACGCGCGATATGGGAGGGTATGGGCCGCCCTCCGGGGCAGGCCCGCCCTCTCTCGCCCGCGCTTGCATGCCTTTCCTCGCTTGCGGTCACTCCGTGTTGCATATTTATACTCTTATTCTTATGGCCCCTGGATAATTCGATTTCGTCCTCTTGTGTTGGTAGGTTCTGCTTCTGGAGCAGTTTGTGACGCGGTTGAGTACGCCACCGTTTTACCAGTTTCTACGTAGTTACCACTCAAAACGGTTTGATATGGTTCGTTGGGTCCTGCGGACGAAAAGGGTAAACGCACCGCACCGTAGGGCCTTTTCGTTATGAAGTGTGCGCCATGCATGCTGCGCCATGCATCAAATGCCAATGCCGACAGCAGCAGCTAGCGGCATACTGCCCCCTTCACGTATCATCTTCGTTGTTGTAACGGTTCGTATCAGTATAGTAGTACTAATTGTTACAGTAGGCCCCAGACCGTAAGGTAGAACCATCGGGCTATCACCTGACACTGAAAGGGACCGGTAACTGTTACAACAGGTTCCAGACTCCTCAAGGTAGAGCCACGCATTCCAGGTGTTAGGACAGCCCTAGCAAATCGTGTCCGCACCGATGCGCCGGTGCTTAAAACCAACCCCTACGCACTCCACCGGCGCAAGAAATTCCGCCGCCGCAAGGAACCCAGCTGCGCACTGTGACGACCACCGTACATCCAAACAACGACTGCGCTGCTGCAGAGCCCCCGCCGCCGCAGACCCCCCCCCGCCCCTGCTCCCGTGCATATCGTCGTCGTCCTGACAACCGCCCGCTGGCCGGGTTGGCACGGTCAGTAACCATAGACGACGACGAACCAGCCGCCAGTTGTTTACCACGCACGCACACCGGCGCACGGCATACAGCCACCCGGGCGCAAAGGCCTGAGCGCCTTTTCCAGCTCACACATTAAGTCTGTTTGATTATACCACGTATACCACAAAATTGTCACGTCAGTACTTGTAGCCGAGTTTGTCCACGGCAGCGGCTTGGCACGCGGGTGGATCTATGGTACGCCCATGGCAGCACCGCCCAGATCGCCTCTCCGCTGCACACCCTGTCCGGACATCAGCCACCCTCACCTTTTTAAGCACCCCAGACGCAACGTCTCGACCCCTCCACTAAGGGCCAGTCGGCCTCCTGCCTAGGTTCCCAACGCCGCCTGTCACGTCCCTAAAACACCAAAAAATCCAGGCCCAGATCTGGGCCCAAAGGTCAGTGCTCATATCCACAAGCCGTTACACCTCCCCGCCAGCTCAAAGGTGGCTTTTCATGTGCACGATATCCGGTTGAGCACCCAGGTAGTCCTTGGCGCCATGGTCAGGGGTACAGCGGGACGGGGCTCAGATCACGCAATCGATTGACTGAGGCGGCTCCCGCCATCGCCGGGGCGTTCCCAGTGCGGTCTTGTAAGGACTGGGGCTCCTAGCGCTCACATGATGCATCCCTATGGACTGTCGGTAGTTCCCGTCTGTCTTGCTGCGACGTCGGCTTGCCCTTCAAGGTCAAGGTCACACAAGTCAACCACAGTCTAGGCCGCCCAAATCCTCGTCACAGCTGATGTTGCCGTATGGTGACCCGGGCTCCAACAGCTGCATTAGCACCAACGTGCAAATAGACCAGTTCCGACAAACCCTCAAATGCAATAAGTTACTCCACCATGCAGCGCACACAAAGTCCGGTGCTGAATAACGGGTCCTGCCCACCTTTGGGACTCCGAACCCCTATCACTGCTGACCGTTCTACTCTTTGAACCACTCCTTGTTCGCCCGGAAATTCTGCCAGGTGAAGTGCCGGCACTCCAGAATGTACGCTGCAAGTCGCTCCACGTTACCACACTGGGCATCGGCGTGCCGCAGAATCTGCTGGTAGTGCTGGCGCGACTTCTTGTGCCCGTTGGACATATAGAGAGGGAATGGCTCTCCTGCCAACTGCAACGCGAACGAAACTAGCAACCGGCACAACCGCCCATTGCCGTCCTCAAACGGGTGCAGCGTAACCATCTTGTAGAACAGGTGGGCAGCCACAACGTCCATGTCCATCTCGCCAGTGTGAACCTTCTGCAGGTTGGCGTTGAACTGCGACACGATGGCTTCCACGCCCGCCTTCATGACCTCCGGTGGCGGATAAACGCATCTGGTGCCCGAATGTGCTGCGGTGTCGCGATACACCCCCGCCTTGACCAGGTTTTCTTCTTCATCCCGCGCTCCCCACATCAGGATCTTGTGCGTCTCCTTGACCAGGTGGCTAGTGAGCTCCGAGTGGCCACTGTAGCAGAGAAATCGTAGAGCCTTTGCATGCTGCAGCAGCTGCTCGCGATAGGAGCCCTTGCTGGGTTGGCCCTCGGCTCCCCACGAACAAGAAGGTGGTGTGTTGTCAATGTCGACTCCGGAGGCCTCCAGTAAGCCGATCACCAATTTGTAGCTTTGCTGTTGTTTAACGCCAACGGGAAGGGTGCCCTCCATTTTATTGCTCAAGTAAATGTTGATAGCACCAATTTCTTTTCCAAACTTCTCCATGTACGCACCAGCATCCTGAGTTGGTTTTTAGTATAGTGCCCTGCATGGCCTCGACAGTGTTGCCTTGCCACCAAGGGAGAGCAAAGCCAGGGGGAAGCTTTACAACCTGCATCTTGTTGTATTAATTGGAGTTATAAAAATGAAAACAGAAAGGACATAAGCTGTGATATAAAAATTCACCGAAGGTAGGAAGTATTACTGTATTAGGGCCGCTGGTCCCCATCCGACAGTGAGTCCGACATGGGACGAGAATGAACGACACGCCCGCCCACTCTCAATCAGCAATGTTTACATTCCTGTTTGTTGAGGCTTGATAATTGGAAGGCGAGGAAGAAAGTCATCAACCGAGCGCCAGTGTGTTGACGCTGTACAAGATAACGCTGACCATTTCAAAATTTAAAAAAGATATTTGTGGTGGGAACTAAAAGCAAAGGTTATGGACGGAAAGCAAAAGAGGCAAGATTGAAGTCCGCGACGTTGACTTGAACTAGATGGCAGGACGAGCGAGTGAGCAGCAACGGTGCCGTGGTCGTTGGAACGTTGACGGAGTGAAGGAATCGTCCAGTGAGAGAGAACACAACCCCAAGGGGACTCCATGCACCATTGTGGCAGCAATGCTTTGGACATGCCTTTGGGGTCGCAAGATGAACCTTGTGCGGCGTCGTTGCGTCGGAAGCGCGAGCAACAAATTCGTGACGCGGTTGAGTACGCCACCGTTTTACCAGTTTCTACGTAGTTACCACTCAAAACGGTTTGTTATGGTTCGTTGGGTCCTGCGGACGAAAAGGGTAAACGCACCGCACCGTACTGCACCGTAGGGCCTTTTCGTTATGAAGTGTGCGCCATGCATGCTGCGCCATGCATCAAATGCCAATGCCGACAGCAGCAGCTAGCGGCATACTGCCAGCTTCACGTATCATCTTCGTTGTTGTAACGGTTCGTATCATTATAGTAGTACTAATTGTTACAGTAGGCCCCAGACCGTAAGGTAGAACCATCGGGCTATCACCTGACACTGAAGGGACCGGTAACTGTTACAACAGGTTCCAGACTCCTCAAGGTAGAGCCACGCATTCCAGGCGTTAGGACAGCCGCGAAAGGTTGACGATGTTACCAGCATTCAATACGAAGCCATCTAGCGTGAAAGGCACCAGCATTGCGCGACATCCAATCCATGCATGACAGCTGCACCATCGCCATTTCATGACACATCATCCCAATCCCAGCCAGCTTTTCAGCACATGCATAATTTGCTTGGATTATTATTGATTATTTCTCGCACCGCACTGCTAGTGCGCAGCCATGCATGTGCCGGCAGTTCGTGGCTGCTGGCTGCTGCTGTGCTGGTTGCTTGGCTGCTGGTGCCCCTACCCCATCAGTCGGCAGAATACACTCCTAGCCCTCTCCGCGCGGCTTAATTGGCTCATCAATCAACAAACAAAAGGAATCAGCATCACACTGTTTTGGTGCTTAAGGCCATCCACAGACCGTCGTAGCCGTGCTTCTCGATCAGGTGGGCCTTATGCTGCACCAGCCGCAGGTACGCCTCGTACGCCACCCAGAAGTGGTGCATGTTGGAGGTGTGGGTGCTGACGACGGTGCTGCGGCCGCTGGAGACCTGCGCGCATGCAGCATGCATTACGGGCCGAAGGAAAGATGAATTGAGAACGACTGCGGTCGACTGCGGCGCACGGATGTACGGCGGAGAAGGTAGGTAGGGGCAGGCAGGGAAGTGAGGTAGATACATGGGAAAGAAGGAACCGAGGCAGCGAACATCATCGCTTGGAATGTACGGAGGTCGCTAGGGGGTTGGCTGGGTGGCTGCATGGGTGGGTGATGAGCTGCTGGTCGGGCGTCATGGTCGGGCACCATGGTCGGGACCGAAATCCAGGTCAGAAGTGTGGGAAGGAGGCGAGATCGTATGAGCGAAGTGTCAGGAGGACGGCGGGACCGCGGGGGTTGGTCCGATGCTCGAAACCAACCCCTACGCACTGCGCCGGCGCAAGAAATTCCGCCGCCGCAAGGAACCCCGCTGCGCACTGTGACGACCACCGTACGTCCAAACAACGACTGCGCTGCTGCAGAGTCCCCGCCGCCGCAGCCACGGCCCCCCGCCCGCCCCTGCTCCCGTGCATATCGTCGTCGTCCTGACAACCGCCCGCTGGCCGGGTTGGTACGGTCAGTAACCATAGACGACGACGAACCAACCGCCAGTGGTTTACCGCGCACGCACACCGGCGCACGGCATACAGCCACCCACCAGGCGATCGACCCAGGCGATGGTGCCGTACGCCGTGTCAGCAGCCAGGCGTGTCGGGGGCGCCGTCCACCAGGCCACAGTGTCCTCGACCCAGTCCACTGCTGGCCGCAGGAAGCTGGGCGTCAGCCAGGTGGTCACCTGCGCGTCGGGGGGCCGAGGGGCTATAAGAACGACGGAGGGAGTATAAGAGCGGAAGGGTTCGAGGGAGATCCGTGGATGCCCGAAAAAACCGTTTAAAACAGACGTTTTAAAGCGGAAGGGGAGAGGGAAAACATGTCGAGGGATACGTGTATGTAGATACGGCTGTTGTTGGGCAGCTGGCACGTAGGTGGGTGCCGTGCATGCAGTAAGGCCCGAAAAGCGCTACCTAAATCGGGGTAGGGTATGTACGGACGAGGCTGCGACCACGCAAGTGGCGAGCCATGTGGGCGGACGGACAGGCGGTCGGCTGATGTACGCCTACACACGTTGGAACGCCTCGCGGAGCGAGGAGGGCACGCTGCTGCGACTGCTGGCCAGCCAGCTCACGATTGCTTCGCTGGCTCATCACCTAGGTAGCGCGATGAATTTGTGTCTGGCGATTTTGCCCTTCTGCGCCCTTGTGTGCATCCAAGCTCATTTCCGGTCCTGCTCCCGCGGAATCCTGCCCCGCGCCAGTGTGCCGTGGAGGCACAGCAAGAACGCACGCAGGCACACGCAGCTCCGACGCGCTCAATCCAGTATTACCTCTTACGTATACTCCTCCGCTCCTCCTCCACGGTTTGTTGCGTCAAGCCAGCGAGCGACGGGTCCACCCATACGTCCCTTGGAGACTCGCAACATTCGCAGACCCAAGCAGACCCAACCAACAACAACCCAACTACCCAACTAACAACTATCCTCACAACCGACCCACCTGCCACGGCAGCGTGACGAACCACGCGAGGGTGCTCCAATACCAAACAATGGAAGACCACAGCCACTGCAGGTTCCGGAGCCTCGGGTAGCGGCCCGCCGCGAACCCCACGCCGCCGCCGCCGGTGCGGTAGTGTGCTGCCGCCGACCCGACAGCCGACGGCGCCGCTGAAGCAGAGGCCCCGCTGCTCGGGGCGCCGTAGCCTCCGGCGGGAAAGGACGCAGCCTCCATGGGTCGACTATCGCTTGACTTGGCGGCGGCGGTGGGAAAGGGCGCGTGCTGCTCGAAGCCGTCGACGTTGTTCGCGGATGCAGCAGACGTGGTTTCGGCGCTGGCGCTGTCGAAGCCGAAGGGCGGGTCGAGCGGCGATTCTTCCGCGGGGGCCAAATCTACTCGCCGGCCGGCGCTGCGCGCGTGCGGGTGAGGGTGCGTAAGACCCTGCAGCAGCTCGGGCTGCTGCGCGCCGAGCGGAGGCCTGTGGTGGTAGTGATGGACGTGAGCGGTAGGGAGCATTAAAGAAACGCGACAATGTTTGTGCGTTGATACCGCAACAGCGAGGCGAGCTTGTTCTATTTTGTTTTCGCTTTATTTGGCAATGGCAACGTCTGAAATCGCTTTGTTATGTTTGGCATTGGCAGTCGCGTCTGGAGGTCGGACGGTCCTGCGGGGCTCGCCGTACAGTCCGAGGCACCCAACTCCACTATTGCGTCGGTGACGGCCTATCCGTACAAGTTTCGGAAACAGGCCTGGGAAACAGGCCTGATAAATGGCAGCCTTTCTGCGCTGGATAGAACACGTCAAATACGTGAACAGTTTGCCTCCACCCCTGGACCGCTCGGACATTTCCTAAGACACCCTCCTCGCGACCACCTGAGCGTTACGCCTCTTGCCGCCGGCGCATCCATCATGGCCGTCACGTCGACCCTCACGCGCCCGATCTACGACCGCAAGTACGCCCCTCTCAAGCGCTTCGCCTGGCCATGGCGAATGCTGGCCACCTACACGAGCTTCCTCACGTGGTACGTTCTCCCCTGGGCAGCAACACCAATTCAAAAAATGTTTTTTCCCGCCTTTTACTTCCTTGTCAGAACCCAAGCCACATTGCGGGCTGCCAGGACTCAGCGAAGCTGATGTTGGGGCTCGTGCTGCGACCGCAGCCTTTTTGAAAGGGGAGAAATGCCTGGGCGCATCACCTGGCGTTGTCGAGGCGTTATGGGGGTTGCGAACACCACAGCCCAAAACACGCGACCGGTCTGCGGAATGAACCTGAACCTCATCACTACTGTCTCGCCGGGGCTATTGGGGGAGGTTTCCAGCGGACAGCTGGCAAACTGCGGACCCGCGGGTCGTTCGCTCGGCGGTTGCTGACGCCTTCCCCCGCTGCAAGCCGGCCCCTCCCTCCCTCCGCCTTCATACCCTGATTTTCGCAAAAGCCGTTCACTTCATTTTGCAATGCGATTCTGGAAATGCACAAACGCTCTTGGCGGTCCGCCGCGCCGCTCACCTCTTGCTGTATCGCCCCTGCTGCTCGCTGCCCACGTTGCCCACGCTGCATCACCTCACCTCACCTTACACCGCAGGCTGGCCTCCACGCCCTGGCTCCTGGTCCGCACTCTGGCGCCCTCAAACTTCCAGGTGCGGCCGGCGGCCGCCGTCGATACGTCGACGGCCTTCGTCCGTTGCTTGGTTTTGCTTGGCTTAACGTGCTTCAACTGGACTTCTTCAAAGAAAAATGCCAAGCGAGCCGCCGCCGCGATCGCCTGCTGTCGCCAAGCAATCGGCATGCGGATGATGCCGGCGGTAAAGGCCGCAATCCCCCACTGCGCATCTTCCGGATGCGTTCCTCAGGCAGCGTTTTACGGCTACATACATGGCCCTCGGAAGCCGCAAAACTAGGGCTCCACCTGCGCCTGACTTCTCAGCTTTCTATTGTCTCCTTCCCACATGCGACTCTGTGACGTTACGCTAACTGGAACGCGGAGTATCCTCGTGAAGTGATTGAAAGCACTATTCCCATAAACGAGGAGGATACTTAGCCCTGCAGGCGCTGCCTACCTCTCTCCCATCGCGCAGGACAACCTGGCGGACATTGAGGGGAGCTTCCTGAACTTCGTGACACCGATCATCACCTTCGTGCAGGACACCACCTTCAAGGGATTCTCCCTGGCCGACTCCTTTGTGAGCCGTCGACGGGGGTCGGTTCGCCGCGCGACCATAATTACTCGCGTGTTGAGAGAACAGCCGCAGCAGGGCGCGGAGGGGGGAAACGAAGCTGGCGGGAGGGAGGGAGACGGACAGATAGGGAAGGGAGGCTGGCGGGAGGGATGGAGAGGGACAGATAAAAAAATGGATGCCTTGTGGTGCATGTAATGTTGGCGGCAAGCGCCTGAAGGATCGGCGGTCGGCGGCGCAAAGATCCAGTTTTGCTCCCGCGCACTCAAAATCCCGGAAACTGCGGCTGAGTAAGCGTTTGCTCGGCCAACGCGGCGACGCCTCCCACCCGCAGTTCGACTGGGCCATCAACTCCTCGATGCAGTTCTACCACAACAACCTCAAGGGCTTCGAGCACACCTTCGAGAACCTGCTGAAGAACGTGGAGCACCGCGTGCGCATCCTCAAGGTGGGCACGTACGACGCTATTTCCGTACGCACATCGCTGTTGCAGTACAAAGCGCGGCGCAGCTTTACGTGGGGGTTGCAAAAAATACTTACTTAAGCTTCACATGCGTCGGGATGCGCCGCAGCAGTAGCAGCAGCTGAGGAGCGGCTCGGGCCTCGGGGTGCCGTACGGTGGCCTATGGAGAGGCATGCCAATTAAGGAACCGCGAGATGCAGTACCCTACATCTGCTTGTCAGGTTGGCCCCCTGGATACAGACGATCAGCAGCTGGAGATGGAATTTGTGAGATTGGCCATGATAGGTTTGTAGTGAACATCCACAGAGATCATGCTCCCCTATACGAATTTGCCGCGTAACGTGGCGCTGGATAACAAGATAACCGATCTAATTCATTGGGCCCTCCGAAATCGCTTTTGATAAAACCTGGGTCTCAAGTGCGGCGATAACGGCACAATGTTAGGGCAAGGGGCAATACGGAGCTTTAAATGCTGCGGTCGTAATGGATCCATGCGGTCCCATGCAAAGACGGACTTTTCAGGTTTTATTTTAGGTTTATGACCTCCGGAAAGACCTCGCGTAATCCCAAACCCTTCACTTCCCCCTCCCTCCACCACCACCACCACACCGCAGCACGAGGGCCTCAACGGTATCCCCAAGGCGCTATCCCTCGACCTCAGCGTCCCCGCTGTCCAGAAGACGCCCTTGGCCAACACCCTCGTCGGCGAGAAGCTGTCGTAATGCTCCCACTCGGCCAACCTGGCGGCTTGGCATTTCGCTTTGCGTCGCGTGGGATGTAGGGAGTCCTCGTCCATCGTCTTGGAGTCTTGGTACTTAGTCGCATGAACCTGTTGATATAGTTGGTTCGTAGTAGCATTTTGTGGTAGTAGCATTTTGTTTGCAATATGTTTCAATCTGCCGCCGTTCACGGCGTTCTTCTTTCTGGCCGCGGCGCGTGGTGTTGTCGTTAGCTGGATCGTCCATCGGCTGCCGCCGCCCGGCCAGGGCCTGCACTGCAGGCGTGCGGTGCTGCACGTCTTCCTAAAGTCGAATCGCCCAGTTGGTTGCTCACATGTCCGGATGGTGCCAGACTCGATTTGCTTGCCGCACTTCGTGGACGCGTCAGGAGGAGGGGTGGCTGTATTTGTTGGCCCGCGTTGCTGAGCCCCTGCCGGGGCTCTATCAAGAAGCGTGCTCGTCAGCCTGTGCTCTGGTGTTTTGCTGTCGTGATGATGTGCCCAGGTCTCTTGTGGTGAGGGTGTAGTGGAAGGCTGCGAGTTTGCAGTGTGCATGATTGTGAGCTTGCCGTGTGTACGACGATGCCGTATGGTGTCGTACGATGACGCAGCGTGATGCACGGGATGTAGAGGTAGGGGGCGTCGTGGCCAGGCGCAGAGCGGCTGCAGGCCAGCATTCTGTAATGGAGGGTTACCGCCCTCGACTGTCAAATGTCCTGTCCGCCACACCATTGGAGCTACACGCTCACCCATGCGGTCAACCTACCCGCTGTCAGCCCACCTTACCAGACCTTTTCTCCTCTCACGGTTGGCCGGTTGACTCTTAACAGTCACCGGTTGACTTAACAGTCGATAAAGCAACAAACCCTATAACAGCACAGTACGCCGCGCTCACCCGCTGCACTCGTGCACCCGCTGCACTCGTTGCTTACACCGTAAACCCGAACTCCTCCCCCGCCCTCCGGCCCCCCCGCGCAATCCCAACACCCGCCAGCACTGCGAAGCGCTCCTCCAGGAGCACCCTCCAGAAGCCTCCACGCGGCGGCGGCACAGCGACATCACGAATACCGTCCATCCGACGAGAAGAATTCATCAGCTGGTCAGACGAGCGACGGCCGGCCTCTTCAGGTCCATTCCCCCGCGTCATCACCCCCGCCACCTTCCTAACCATACCAACATCCCTAGCCTCGCAAACCTCTCACCGCGTAAACCTACGGACCAGCCGCCGCCCGGCCCCCTCCCCGCCCGCCGCCGCCGCCACCGCGCCGGCCCCCTCCCCATCCGCCACCTCCTCGCCAGCCCCCCCGCCGCCGCCAGCCGCCGGTTGCGCCGCAGCTGTCGTCGCTGCCGCGCGCAGCGGCACGTGGAAGGTGTAGAAGTCTGATGCCGCAAATATGCAGCTGGGTCTGCCGTACGTCTCCGCCGCCTCCCGCAGCAGCCCCGCCACCGCCCAGGACTGCTGCTCCAGCTCCTTCTGGCCGGTGATGCGGGAGGTGCGCATCTGGGACTCCAGGTCCTGCGTGAGGCGAGGCGAGGGGAGTAGAGGGTCAGGCGGGCGGGCGGGCGGGCTTCAAGAGCGTGTGGGCGCGCGTCAGGACTACCGTAGCCCAAACTAAGCCACTTCCGGGATCCACATTATAGGTTCGCGCACCGTTGGGCCGCTGCTCCGCGGTACCCTCGTGACTCACCCTCGGCCCCTCCCTGTAGCGCGCGCTGAAGTGGGTCAGCACAAGGCTGCGCGCGCCCACCGCCGCCGCGAAGGCGCCCGCCATCCAGCCCGTGCTGTGCTGTGCGATGCGTGCCTTGGCCTCCATGCCGCGCGCGAAGGTGGCCTCGTGCGCGATGACGTCACAGCCCGCGGCCAGGGGCGCAATGCCGCGGGAGGAGACGGTGTCGCCCAAGACCACCGCCTGGAGGGTTTCAATGTTTCGGCGACGAGGGAGGCAGGGGGGGCAGGAGGGTGGTAGGTATCATGGTTCAATGTTTTGGCGACAAGGGCAGGGGGGGGCAGGAGGGTGGTAGGTATCATGGTTCAATGTTTTAGCGACGAGGGAGGGGGGGGCGGCGGAGGGTGGTAGGTATCATGGAACCTACAGAAAGGCAAGCAAGGGAACTAAAACGTGTTCCCTGGACACCTCGCCCGCATGCCGTACATTGGACGAGAGTATGTGTTTGTATGTGTGTTTGTATGTGTGGGTGGGTGGGTGGCTGGGTACACACACGCGGCGCCATACCCAAAGCCCCTCAACTCCCGTCCCCCGTGTTTCCCCCCCGTTTCCTCCCCGCCCCCGCCCCCGCCCCCTGGCCCCCGTCTCCCACCACCCACCTTGCGCTGTCGCAGCCCCTCCGCAAACGGCTGCACCTCCTGGAACACGTAGCCCCAGCACGCCAACCGGTGCTGCAGCTGCGCCGCCCGGACCTTCACCCCCGCGCAGCCTGGCAGGTCCCAGAACAGCCCCTCCGCCGCCACGAACTGCCTCCGCGGCGAGTTGCCGGTCGCCGAGTTCATCTCGTCCTGGTCCTCGTCCATGCTGCTGTACAGCTGGGCGTTGTCGGCCTCGGAATCGGTGTACGGCGAGGAGGAGGACGAGCCGCGCCCGGCGGCGCGGCCGTACTGCTGGAAGCGCGGCGGGGACCAGATCTCCTCAAGGCCGGCCACCCGGGAGCCGACGGCCCGTACGGCAGCCTGCGGACACACGCGTGATGTGTGTGTTTCGGTGTGGTGGGTGCGGCGGAGGGGTGGGTGCGGCGGAAGGGAAATCCCTGACGGGGATTGGATTTTGTTCTCGGGGTGCGACTGTGTGTGTGTGTGTGCGCGTGTGTGCGTGTGTGTGTATTGGCCCCTCCCCAGCTGCCCGCGACCCCCCATCGTCATCGCCCTTGGTTTGTCGACCGTGGATTCGCGGATGTTTTTTATACCCCCCCCCGCCCAGTTCCCCACACTCGCTTCCAATGGCCCCAACCTCTGCTGCCCCTTCATGGTACCTGCAGCTCCGGTGCGTCTGCCACTCGCCGACCAGCCAACCGCTGAACTAAGATCTGCCCGCATGCGCCGCCACCACCCGCGTCGGTCGCGTCGGCGCTGTGGCCGCTTTGCGGCTGCTGCGACCGCCGAACCAGCTGGGGCTGCTGCGGCTGCTGCTGCGGCTGCTGCTCCATGGGTCGCGGCGGGTGCGCGGAGGCGGGCGAGCACACAAGCTCGGTGATGGTGAGGGGCAGCTGCAGCCGCCGAGAGAGGCCGGTCATCACCAGCGTTGCGCGCAGCAGCTCCTAAGTCAGCGATGGTAGCGGGGGGTAAAAATATGGGAGGGCAGGGTTTTAGGGAGGGCAGGGTTTTAGGATTCTAGGGTTTTAGGGGTTGGCGGAGGGATGCAGAACATACTCGTGGAGGCGAGCCGACAGGAGGGTAGAGAAAACACAACCCGGGGTTTTAGGGGTTGGCCGGCACAAGAGGAGAGGCATCATCACCCCCCTCGCAACCCCCTCCAGCACCGGCTGCCTCACCGCTACTCCCGGCGGGCCGTACACGTGGTGGCGGCGGCGCGCCGGGTCCGTCCACCTTGCCGCCTTGGCCTCATCCAGCAGCGTCAGGGCCGCTCCCAGACCGAAGCAGTGGTCGCCGTGGAGGTGCGTGATGAAGATGCTGGCGGGCAGGGCGGGAGGGGGGCGGGAGGACCCGGTTACAGGACACAGGAGGTTGGGAGAAGGGCGGGAGGGGGCGGGCAGGTTGGGGGGTGTTGGCGACGGGACGCCGTCTTACGCTACGGGACAGGATAGTTGGCGCAGGGTCGTCGGACACCAATTTTGGGAGGGGGCGGTACTGGTGGAGTGGTGGCGGCTGGTCAAGGGGGGGTGCGTTCCGGAGCCGCAGGGCACTGCGGGAGTGGGGCCCGGCGTTCCCTCACCAATCTGCCCCCAACGCTGCCAACCTCTCCAAACGACCGCCCACCCCCCAGCCACGCGTGCAGCCTTCCATCCCGCCCCCTCCCTCGACTGCACCCGACGCACCCGATGTACGACAAGCGCGCCGCCTCCCCTCCCCCCGCCACACGCAAAACACCGTCGCCCTCCCTCACCCGTCCACCTCCGACAGCTCCAGTGGGCGCAAGGCCATCAACTGCCGGTGCGTGCCCTCGCCGCAGTCCACCATGTGTACGGCACCGGGCAGCCGTACCAGCGTGCAGCTGACGTTGCGCTCCAGGGTGGGCGTGCCGGAGTTGGTCCCCAGCCACGTCAGCGCGAGGCCTGTCGCGCGCAACCGCAGGCGACCCGACGAGGAGGGCGGTAACGACGGCGACAGCGGAAATACCGGAAGCTGGGCAGCTGAGGCAGCTGAGGCACATGTGGTAGCAAGTGGCGGCATGTGGCAGCACGTGACAGCAAGTGGCAGCATGTGGCAAGATGTGGCAGCATGTGGCAGCACCGCAACCCGCACCGCGCCCGCGGCGTTGCATACGAGTGACCCCGCTGAGTGACCCCGGCCCTCTCCCTCCCTCCCCCCTCAAGCTCGTCCTCCTGGCCCCAGCCCTCTCGCTCCTCCCCCCCTTTCCATGTCCCCCTTGCCCCTTCCCTTCGCCCTCCCCTTCCCACAGACGCTCACCCGTCCGCAGCTGCCCCAGATCGTCTTGGGCCCGGGCGGAGCCCGATACAGTGGCAGGCTGAGGTCGCTGGTGCTGCTGCTGGCGGCTCCCTGCCGGCGCCAGCACTCGGCTGCCGCCCGAGCCGCCTCCGACCTCTCTGCTACGGTACGCGCCTACGCTCCGCGCCTCAGCCCCAACCCGCGTGCCAGCCGGTGCTGCCCCCGCCGCCGCTGTCGCAGTGGCAGTGGCAGGAGACAGCTGCTGGTGCTGCGGCGGCGCGGGGGAAGATGTGGATCTTTGAAGGCGGGGGCGCAGACCAACTGCCTGGGAAAGGGGAGAGAGAGAGGCCGCGAGGGGGGGGGGAGGGGTAAACGGACGTGGTCAGCGGTGGGAGGAGGGACGGGTTTAGGTTGTCGAAAAAACACAGGCTGCTCGGGGCACTGCACCACTCCGGGGAGCGCCCGGGCGCGGCCGCGGCGGTCCTCTGATGCGTTTTGGTTTGGCCGGGACCTCGGTAAATTGTGCGCTGACCCCTGAAGCTGCATCCGCCGCGCTGTAACTTGCTTATCCCCGCAGAACCGCCCGCAGCATCCCCTGGAGCCCGGCTGACCTGCCGCCCCGTGGTTTCGGGGCTGAAGTTACTGTAGCGGGTGTGGTCGCTGGTATGGTTGTTGTTGTTTTTGTTGGCAATGACGCCTGCGGCTGTGGAGGCGCGGCAGCTCGTTGCGGAGTCGCGTCCAGGGCCGAGCTGCCAGCTTCTGAGAGGCGTTTGTGCGCAGCAGTCCTGGCCAAGGGGGGAAACGCCACTAGCGCTCCTGCTGCCGGCGACGTTGACTCGACCCCAGGCCGGGGCAACGGCGGCGGCTGGGGGACCCGCGACGTGGCGACAGCTCGTCGGCATTTGCGTGGCTACAGCGCTGCCATGCAGGCCTCCTGACGCAGCTGGCCCCATTTTGATGCGTGAGTTCATGGAGCCAACTGTGAAAAGACGTTCGCGGCTGGTGCTAATCGGTGAGCAAACTGCATGCGAGAGCGTCGTTGCCCGGCCTCGTCCGCTGTCAGTATGAGGCTTATGCGGCTCCAATTAGGATCCGATATCCGAAAATTCCAGCCCTTGAAGTTGCCGGTTGGTCAGCCGCCGCGGTACCACACCGATAGCTGATGGCGGGCACCTACCAGAACATTAATCTTAGAGCTATCTTAGGGCTTGTAGAATATTTATTGACAAGGAACCTAGCACCTTTGCGCCACGCAGAAGTTGCCTTGTCAAGACGAATCCCCGACTCCTTCCGATCAAAACAACTACTTCGGGCACAGTTACGCTTTTTCCTTGATGCCCTTATCTGCCGGAGGAGAGCAGTCCGCAGAACGGACCAATGCAGTTCGCGTTTTGTCGTATAGTGTATGTACCTGCCCGTGTGATTTTAGATACCCATTGTCCAAATAAGGTTCGTTATCTACAGATAATCTCAACGTATTCATGAACAATTGTGAGACCGGCTTTGCTGACCCCCAAGGATGCAAGGAGCACCTCGTCCGAACGCGAAGACGGCAATCCTGCCACGTAGATGGCGTGTGAATTACGGAATATTGCAATTTTTACAGCCTGCGGTGCGTGGACCCTGACGGTTCCCGGGCCCCCCCTGCAAAAGCAGCGCTTCAGCTGCAGCTGCTCCACCTCGTAAACGTCCCAAAATGTTGCCTTCACAGAAACAAATATTTTTTAATTAATGCTATGAATGAATGATCGTAGACCTTTGCCTTTGTCGCATTGCATCCCATGACATGGGCGCGGTTGACACGCCGTGCAATACACGAACACTGCTCACTGCATATCGCCCCGACTCCATGCACAACATAGTCTGTCTCTACGGTCTTTGCTTGGAAGCTCACCACTTAGCAGTAAAGGACATGCTTGACTTCTGTATTCACCTTCAATGGTCATAAGCCTGCGAATAGGCGGAGCGCACGCACAAGCGCACTCGCGCTTGCCAAAAGATGGACAGCGTTGATAGGGATTGGACTATGATGCATGCACAGGGCGGACAAGCCATGGAGGCGTACGCGCAGGCACTTCGCGAGGGTGCGTGGGCCGGGTGAACACGTTCATATCCGAGCAATGCTAGATAGCTGGGCTCTGCGTGGAATGATATGAAGTGCTGTATCTTGGCTCCTAAGGTGTTGGCGCGGTGCGGGGCGGGGCGCACACGCTGAGCCTGTCCCGGGGAGCAGCACACGCGCGTCGTGTTCTAGTTACTTGGCTTGACCACGGCGGCAACGGTTTGATTTTGGGCTTCAAGCTTGATGATGAAGAATACAGTGTTGATGCCAACTCATCACGCGGTCTGTGTGCTCCTTATGTCCGCGAAATGGAAGTCCTTTCCCTTGCCATGCCGACCCTAGCCACGGCCACCTGCGTTGACCGCACCGCCATTTTGTGCTTGAGACATTGTCCTGCCATGCATTGCAGAGGAGCCTGATGCCAAACGGCTCCGTGGCTTACTGGCGCAACCTCCACGCGGCAACGACGGAACACTGGAAATTGGAACCCCAGATAACCTTCTCGCAGCGCCTGTATATGACTTAAACGTTGCTGATCGGCATATCTCTATGGATCCGGGATCAACCGGGCCTTATCAAGCACTACCAGCTCGCGTGTCACCCGGGCCGACACGCATCGGACACGGACTCCTGCCACAAACTTATGCCGGCGACCTCAAAGCCGAAGTAATTGAGGATCAGGCTCCCCTCAACGATTACGCTGACACGACTCCGCTCCCACCAAAGCGGCGTGGGCGGCCACCGGGGTCAAAAAACAAACCCAAAGGGCCGCTGCCGCTGGAAGTCCACAGCCTTCCTTCACCGGTCTCTGTCGCGCATGCTCCGCCCGCAACAGCTGCAGCTGTTGTTACCTATGCAGACGATTATAACGACGCGCTTGACCCGGCGGATGCCGAGGGTCTGGCTGGCCCAGACTCAGCGTCTGGCGGGGAGGCAACGGGAGCCACCACTGCACCTTCAGCACGGGGCCGTAAGCGAAAATCTTCAAGGCCCACAGCCGCCCAGCCCCTTGGCGCAGTCATGCTTATGTCTGACGACCCGGACCAGCAGCAGGCCGTTGCAGCCGAGGCGCAGCAGGTCCCGCGGAGGCCCGCCGGCCTGCAAAACGTCTCGCAGCAGGTAAGCGCACGGATCATGGCTCTGCCACTTCACGCAGCAGCAAAGGCCAGTCGGCTCGATGATACAGCGAGCGCGGTGTTGGAAACGGCCGCGGTCCTTCAGCATTCTTTCATGCCGTAGCGTCGTCACACCTCCTCCCCTCCTGGCTGCACGATGTCGCAATCCATCCAGCCCCGGGTGCGTGTGCCCGTGCTGAGCGCCGTCCCTTGCCACGTGACCTCGCAGGCCTCGGCGGTGACCCCACGTGGTGGCTTGTTGTCCGGCGCAGTGCCGTATCCCAAGGGTATGGTGCTGCTGGACCCCCATGGGCTTCCTGTAAAGCGTGGGCGTGGCCGTCCTCGCAAGGATTACCCACCTGGCTACGTCCTCGTGCCCGCGGACACCGTCACGCCGGAGGTGCTGGCGGCGGCGCAGGGAGGGGACGATGGAGACGATGGGGGAGACGCCGGTGACACAGGGCCGGCTGCTGGTGGCGGTACCGGCGATGGGGGTGTCCCGGTGGAGTACATGGCCGCCCTGGCAGGGGTCGAACACGGCGGGGTCACCGTTCCCGGGACCAGTGTTGATGGGGCCATGGAGGGCTGGCTCGTGGAGGTGGCGGCACGGGGACAGCATCAGCAGCTGCATCAACAGCACCGGCAGCATGTGCAGGAGCAGGAGCAGATGCAGCAGCACCAGCAGATGCAGCAGCAGATGCAGCAGCAGATGCAACAACAGCAAATGCAGCGGCAGCAAACGCAGCAGCAGCAAACGCAGCACCAGCAATTGCAGCACCAGCAAATGCAGCACCAGCAAATGCAGGAGCAACATCAGCAGCAAATGCAACGACACCAGCAGCAAATGCAACGACACCAGCAGCAAATGCAACAACAAATGCAACGACACCAGCAGCAAATGCAGTTGCAACCGCAGCAGCAGCAAATGCAATATCGACACCAGCAACAACAGCAGCAACAACAGCAGCAACGACAGCGGCCGCCTGCGTACGGCTATCATGACGCTGTGCCGCAGCCGCAGCCCAACGGCGCGCCGCCGAGCAACGGGTTCGGACCGTTCAACTACAACCTGACGTCCCTGGGCGACCAGCACAGCATGGACGGACTCGTGGTGGCAATCGCCGCGGCGGCGTCGGCAAGCGCAGCCGGCGCCAGGCAAAAGTCAATGGCGGACGTAATGATGGCGGCGCAGGGGCCGATGACGAATAGGGGCCCAGGGAGGCGGGAGGCGGAGCGGTACGGAGGGGGGCCGGCGGCCGGAGCGCAGGCGCTTTTCCACAGGGCCGGCGCTGGAGGCGGCAGCAGCGGTGCCGCCATGGGGCGGGGCGGAGCGCAGATGGACCGGCCCAGCATCGGAAGGGCCGTGGCCTTCGGGTCCGTCGCTTACAGCCACAGCGATCCACGAACAGCGGACGATGGTAATGGCGACGGCGGCGGCGGCCGCGACGTTGGCGGCGGCAGCGGAGCCACCCGCTCTCGTGACGCTCTGGCCGCGCTGCTGTGCGCTGCTCCCCAGGGTGGCCATACGGGGGCCGACAGCGTCGCGGGGGGCAGCACCGGGGGCCGCGTCCCTGCCCTGCCGCCTGGCGGCGACGGGGAGACTAGGGTGGCCGCGGCGAAGGAGCGGGGCACGTGGGCCGCGTCACGGCTGGGATGCGTTCGGCCAGTACCAGCCGCCGCGGCGGCGGCATCCTGCAGCGGCGACGGCGCCGCCGCCGGCGCCGCCGGCGCCGCGCCCATGCCGTACACCCGGGGGACGGAGTGCGACCTCGTCGCCGGACGGCAGCGGCCGTTTTCCAACGGCGCCTGGCCGTACGTTATCGGCACTGGCACCTGCGCGGATGGCTGCTGCGCGCGGCGTGCGGTGTGCGCTCGCAGGGCTGGGCAGCGGCCGCGGAGCCTGGCCCGCGGCGGCGGCGGCGGTATGTCGCGCGGCGCTGCTGTGGCGGAGGGCGGCAGGGAGGATGCTTTGGAGGACGAGATGCCGTCTGGCGGCAACGACAGCCTCACTGTCTTCGCCCTCGGCGGCGACCGCGGGATGGGAGGTGACGTCATCCCGCAGTACGACGGTGCCGATGACGACTTCGGAGCCGGGGACGACCTGGCGGGCGGCGGTGCGGGCGCAATGGGCCTTATGGACACTGCCTCTCTCCATGACCTGATGCAGCAGCACCACGCGGCTACGTCGGCGATGGGCATTCCTGCCGCTGGGCTCGCAGCGGCTCCTGCGGTCGCCTTTGCTGGGCTGCCCTGGGCCGCAGCCGCAACGCACGCGGGCGCGCAGCAACTTCCCATGGGGATCGCGGGGTTCCCGATCACGACCCTCCCGCACGCGCTGGCGGCGGCTCCTACGGGGCTGACTGCGCTGCCGGTCAGAGCCATGGACGGCAGCAGCCCGGGCAGCTCGGGCGGTGCCACCGCGGCGGCGGCGGCGGTGGTGGCGGAGCCGGCGGCTCCGGCGCAGGTCGCGGCTCGACCCGCCGTACTGCCGTCGGCGGTGCCGACGTCGGGAGTTGTTAGCGGGGCTCCGTTGCTGTACCCGGTGCAGCTCCAATACCCACAGCAGCAGCAGCTGTGGGCGACGGGCGCCCCAGGCGGCCTCGCAGCTTATGGCGGCTTGGCGGCGGCGAGGGGGGCCGAGGCCGTCGCCCCGTTGGGTGCCGCAGCAGTGGTAGATGCCGCAGCAGCACAGGCTGCCGCCAGGCCGCGCCGCCAGCACGTTGTGCCCGCGCGCTTCACCGGCGACGACATTGTCTTTGACGCCGGGGCCGGGGGCCTCGCGGGTGCTGCTGCTGGGGGTGGCAAACCTCACCCGCTGCCCTCGCACACCTCCACGCAGCAGCACGGCCACCCGCCCCACGAGCGCAACCCGGCGCCGCTCCCCCAGCCGCCCACTGCGACTCACTTCCGGCCGCCGCCTCCTAAGCGCGAGGCTGCCGTCAAGGAGAACCCTGCCCCGGGCGGACCCGCCGGCTTGCCCCGGTTCCCACCGACGCAGCCGCAGCTGCACCCCCATCCGCAGCCGCAGCCCAACCCCAAGGTGCTTGCAGTGAAGGCGGAGCCGGCGGTGCCCTCCGAAACCACAGCAGCGGCTTCCAATGGCGCTCAGCACTCCAGGCCAGGCACAGCCGCCCACGCAGGGAACGGCGCCGCAGCGCCTGCGGTGACCGCGGGCGGCCGGCCTCGGCGCTCTGCCCCGGTACCCGCACGCTTCGCCGACGCGCCGCTCTTCACCCGCCACCAGGGCCCCGCCGGCCCCAGTCGTGATGCGCCCGCCCGCGGGAAGGTCAAGTTGGAGGACGGAGAGGGCGCGCAGCGGACGGTGAAGCGGCTCGCGGCTGCCTCCGGCGGCGAGGAGGACGACGATGAGGACGGTAGCGATGGGAGTGACGAGGGGTCTTCAGGCGGCGAGGATGAGGACGAGGAGGAGGCGGGCGAGGCGGATTCGGACGAGGGGGAGGAGGCGACCGCCCGGCGCGCAGCGGCCCGGCAGCAGTCGGCGCAGGTCAAACGGCCGTCGGCGCAGCAGCAGCAGGGCAAGCCACAGGTGCGCAGCTTGGCGGTTGGGGTGATGGTGGGTGCGTGGAGGGGTCAGGGAGTGGGTCAAGGAGTGCCGTTCCGCCCTGCATGGTCGCTTGACATGATTGTGCCACAGCGAGAGGGTCTCTTGCTTTTGCTGGTTGCGTAGTAATTTGCACAACGCAGCTCCCATACCCCTCACTGCCCCGTCGCTTTTGTTTTTCTTCCGCTGCGCACCACGTCTAGCTGAGCGAGGAGGCGGAGGCCAAGCGGCAGGCGCACCTGGCTCGCCGCAGAGAGGCCGCGCGCCGCATGCGCAGGGAGGCGGCCGAGCAGCGAGCCAAGATGCAGCAGCAGCAGCAAACCGACACACAGCAACACCAGCAGCAGCAGGATAAGACGCGCCAGGAAGCGGGCGAGACGAAGGCGGCCGATCCCCCGGGCGCCGCGACCGCAGCTGCCCCCACGGAAGACGCCGGTGCGGCCAAGGCCGCCGCCGGTGCTGGCGGCAGCGACGCTGACGGGGACTCGGAGAGCGACGCGCAGCGGCGGCTACGCCAGAACCAACTGCCCAAGCTGTCCGCGGCGGAGCGTCACGAGCGGGAGCTGGCTCGTCGCCGCGAGCGCGAGCGGCAGCGCCGAGCGGAGCTCCGGAAGCTTCGAGAGGCCGGGCAGCTGCAGCCCCAGCAGATTGAGGCGGTGGAGGGGCTGGCGGCGCAGTCCAGTCGCGACGCCGCAGCAGCTGCCGTCGCTGCCGCCCCCGCCGGGCCTGCTGCCGTACCCGCCGCTGCCGCCCCTCTTGCAACGGCCGTCGGCGAACCGGCAGCAGGAGCTCTGAAGGCGGAAGCAGCAGGAGCTCTGAAGGCGGAGGCAGCAGGAGCTCTGAAGGCGGAGGCAGCAGGAGCTCTGAAGGCGGAGGCAGCGGAGCCGATTGCTGCTGCGGTGCTGGGACCGGTGGATCTGCTCGCCGCGGGCGGAGGCGCGGGCCGGGCTCCCACACCGGACGAGCGCCGCGAGCGGCAGCTGGCGCGGCGGCGGGAGCGCGAGCGGATGCTGCGGCTGGAGCTGCGGCTGAGGAGGGAGGAGCAGCAGAACCAAGGGGCAACGCACATGGGGTCCTCCACAGACCACGACGCGCAGCTGACGGGCGACGGGGAGGACGGCGGCCCCGGGGAGGGCGGCGAGGAAAAGCTCCCGGGCGGCGCTAGCGGCACTAGCGGCAGTGGCGGCGGCGCCGCCATGGAGACCGACGGTACGGCAGCTAGCGGCCGGCCGGCCGCGCTGTTGGCGCCGCAGGCGCCGATGGTAATTCCGTTGACCTCGCTCCCGCCGCTGATACTGCCTCCGCCGCTGCCGCCGTCTGGCGGCGGCCCGATCATACGATTTCCGCTGCCGCTGCCGGCGGCGCTGCCGCCGACCCGCATGGCGGTGGTGGCTGTGCCGGTGGTGCAGGGGGTCTCTGCTGGGTCGCCGTCAGGGCAGAAGCGCTCGCGGCAGAAGTTCCTGGGCACGCCCTCGGAGAAGCGCGAGCGCGAGCTGGCGGTGAAGCGGGAGCGTGAGCGGCTGCGTCGGTTGCGCCTCAAGCATGAGCGGATGGGGCGGCAGCATGGCGACGGTGGCGCCGGCGTCACATCGGGGGGCGGCGGCTCGGCGGGTACGGGCCGGGCATCGTCGGCGGCGGGCGGCGGCGGCAGCGGCTACTCGACCTCCTCCGATATGGACCATGATGACGACACAGGCGGCGAGGCGGCGGCCCGCCTCCCACGCAATATCGGCGACCGCGATGAGCAAAACGGTGATGGCGGTGGCGGCGACGAGCAGCGGTCCGGGAGGAGCCAGCAGCGGCGGCCGCATCGCTCCCGGAGACCAGCTCGCCTTCCGGACGACATGGCCACGGGGTCTGGCTCCGAAGGGTCTGCGAACGGTGAGGAAGACGCGGACGGTAACGACAGCGGCACGGATGCGGGGGGTGCCGGCGGCAGGCCAGGGCCTTCCTCCATGCCCGCAGCTGGCGGCAGCACCCGCGGCACCTCGAGCTCCGCCCGTGGCGCTGGCGGTGGTGGTGGTGGTGGTGGTGGTGGCGCTGGCGGCCACCCGAACGAGTCGGCGAACGACAAGCGCGAACGGGACCTGGCGGTGAAGCGCGAGCGGGAGCGGCAGCGGCGGCTGCGCCTCAAGGAGGAGCGCCAGGTGGTGACGGCGTCGCTGGCGCTGGGCGCCTCGGCGCGCCGGCGAGAGACGCCTGTCCGCGCGGCCGCTGTGGCGGCGGCGGTGGTGGTGACGATGACCACGGCGGGGGCAGGGCCGGGGGTCGGCGGGTTGGCCGTGGGCTCGATGCAGGCGGCGGGTGGCGGCGGCGCGGCGGCGCACGACGCGGCGGCGGGTGCGCGGCGCGACCAGGCGCTGGCTGCGAAGCGGGAGAGGGAACGCCAGCGGCGGCGGGAGCGGAAGCGGCGGAGGCTGGAGGACAGGGTGCGTTGGAACGTGCTGGGCTCTGCCCTCACAGCCGCTATTGAACTTGTTTAGGCGCCCACGGCCTTCCTGTTGTCTGCATATCCTTTTTCAAGCTCGCTTGCACGAGTGCACCAACATCCCGACCTGTCCGCGCCTCCTAACGCACACGCCCCCTCCCCCACCCCAGCGCGGCGAGGGCCGCCGCTCGCAGTCTCCTGCCTCGGACCAGGGCACCCCGCCGCCGTCAGCTGCGCCTCAAAAGGGCAACAGCGTGTCATTCTACCGCACGCTGCTGCGCCGCGTGAAGCGGCAGGTGCAGCACATCAAGCAGGTGGGTGGCGGGCTGCGCAAGGGGTGCGGCGGTGCGTGCGTGGCCAGGTGGCGGGGTGCGGCGGTGGCTCCGCGTATGAAGGCACCATGTGTTTCCTCGAACTCCGGCCCCACGCCCCTCTGCCGCCTGCGGACTTCCTCGAGGACTTCCTGCTGGTTGTCCACCCTTGGCTCAACTTGGTAGAATCGCTGCGTGCCCTCCACTTCCCTCCAACCCCCAAAACCCTCCACTTCCGCGAACCGACCCGCAGGAGGAACACGCGCTGGCGGTGTACGCCGCGGAGGGCTGGCGCGGCGGCGCTCGCAAGAAGGTGCAGCTGACGTACGACATGCACCGCAGCCGCGCCGCCCTGGAGCGCCGCCGCGCCGCCATTCGCGAGGCGGTGGCGCTGTGCGACTCGCCGCCGGGGCTGCGCTCCATCCCCTCGGAGCTCTTCGACGAGGAGGGCGAGCTGGAGGAGCACCACATCTTCTGCGCGGTGTGCTACAGCTACGAAATGGCGGACGTGAGCCGGGCGGGCGGCCGGGGCTGATGGTTTCGGCGCGGCATGATGGGACTGGGGCTGATGGTTTCGGCGCGGCATGATGGGACTGGGGCACTGCGGCGGGTGGGGTGCACTGGGCGCCAGGGGCAGGCAGCGGCCCGGAAGGGCCAGGGCTGCGGAGAGGGCTGGTTTCGGTCCATGCCCTAGCGCTGCGCCTAAAAGCTGTTCGCGCAAAACTGCCAACCGCCGTATAGGACGATGACGTCATCCTCTGCGACGGGCCCTGCAACTGCGCCTTCCACCAAAACTGCCTGGACCCCCCGCTGGACGTGTCCAAGCTGCCGGAGGAGGAGGGCTGGCTGTGCCCTGCCTGCGACTGCAAGGTGTGGTGGCCGTGTGGAGGGGAGGGAAGGAGGCGGGGGCAGGAGGCGGCCCCGGGTTTAGGCGTTTTCGGCCCCGGGTTTTCACGCGGTGGCGAATCGAATGGCGAATTGTGCGGGTGGAGTTGCCCATTACGTCCCCGGCTCCCTCGTGTCACGTGGCGTACGGCGCAGGCCGACATCCTGGACGTGCTATACGAGGAGTTTGGGACCGAGTACGACATCAACGAGCCGTGGACCGCCATTCTGCCGCCCACGGCCAACGAGGACGCTGCCGGGGTCAGCGCCGAGCCGGAGGACGGCGGTGGGTGGCTTGTGACGGCCTCACGGGCAGTGCTGGGGGTCGTTAATCATTGAAGAAGCTTCTATACATTATCCGCATTGGCGGAGGCTACAAGAGGAGACCCGTGGGTCGGCACTAAAGGGCGAAAACCGATTAGGAAGCGTTTCCTGCACACGTTTGCAAGTGCATGCGGAGGACTAGGCAGTTCGGGCCGACGTCCGGGCCGACGTGAGTGTCCAGCTGGACCATGACCCGCGCAACACGTGTACGGCCGCCGCGGCTCCGACAGGTGACGGCAGCGAGGAGGAGGAAGACCGCGGGGGCCGAAGACGGCGGCCGCGGCGGCGGGCCAAGCCGCCGCCGCCGGGCGCGGCGCCCGTGGCTGCTGGCTGGCTGGCGGAGGAGCTCCCATCGGAGGACGAGGAGGACGAGGACTTCGCTGCAGGTGGGGCCCGTGTGTGGTGGTGGGTCCTGCGTGTTGAATGGGGCATAGGCTGGGACGTGTCTCAGCACTTGTGAGCTTCCTTTCACGCACGGTAAGCACCGCCTGACGCACTGTAAGCACCGCCTGATGACCTCCCTTTGGTGCAGACGGCGGCGCGGCCAGCAGTGATGGGGAAGAGGGCGGCGGCGGCAGCGGCGATGAAGGCGGCGGCAAAGGAGGGAAGGCCAAGGCGGCGGCAGAGGGGGTGGGGACGGAGGGCGAAGGCGGGCTTGCCGGCCCGGACGCCGCGGGGGACGACGGAGTGGATACCTCCCGGCAGCCTTGCAGTGATGACGGAGGGGAGGAGGGTGGTGAGGCTGAGTCGGGCGGGGAGGGCGAGAGCGAAGGCAGCGACGACGACTCGGACGCCGACTCGGATGACGTGATGGATGGCCTGGAGGACGAGTCCGGTCTAAGCGATCTGGGAGAGGATGAGGACGAGGACGAGAGCGGCTTCGACGGCGACGACGGCTTGGGTGAGGGCGACGAGGGAGCCAGCGGCGCAGACCATGAGGCGCTGGTGCAGAGCAAGCGGCAGCGCAAGCAGGTGCGCGGCCTTCGGGAGGGGCCGGGGAGGGCCCGCCAGGCGCGGGCGAGGCTGGGCGCCTTTGATTGCTGTTGAGGAGGCCAGGGGGCCAGCGGCTGCTACAGCGTGGTGGACCCAAAGCACAGTTGGTAAAAGTAGCGCGAGGCCCAAGGTACCGGTACTCGCCAGGTCCGAGCTCCGCGTCTATGCTGTCGCCACTGGTGTCATTAGCAGCAACACCAGCAGCGGCACCAGCACCCGCAGCGGCAGCAGCACCGGCAGCGGCACCTGAAAACAAAACCCGTGTCCCCACCGCCTGCAGGTCAATTACGCCGAGCTGCACAAGCAGTTGTTCGGTACGGCGCCTGCCGCGCCGGGCGAGGACGAGGCGGACGAGGACGACGATTACGACCCCGACATGGTGTCACCGCCCGGCAAGAGATAGGGTTGTAGCGGGCGAGACGGGGGCAGCGTCGGTGCCGAACAGACGTTTGGACGTGGTCGCAGGCGGCTAGCACGCATTGCAACTGCCGGGTCCGTGTTTCGATGCAGTCATTGCGCACGGCAGAGCGGTCGCTGGTTGGGCGCACGAGACTGCCGGTTTCTGGAGGTGCAGTTAGGGGTTCTGTAGAGCCGTAGTGGCTGTTGAGGAAATGGAGCTGGGCTCGTTGCGCAGGTAGGATGATGGGCGAAGAAGGTGGGGTCAGGCCAGGTTAGGTCAGGTCAGTTCGGGCAAGGCAGCCATGGCGAGGCAAGGCTTGCTGCTAGAGAGAGGCCTGTGCCATCGGGTGATTGCGAACAAAGCGCCGCCCTGCGAAAGCTCCAGCCGCCTCTTAGGAGGGAGGGAGGGAGGGACGGAGAGTTGGGGTGGCTGCAGGGGGCAGGAATGTACGCCTGGGCGCGTGGTGGAGTACCGCACTGCAGCATGTGGACATGTGGACAGGACACGGCCTGGATGAGGCGAAATAAACATCCAGAGCACACATGGAACCGTACTGGTTGGTGTAGGCAGAAGGCCCACAGTGGAAATCAGTCGATGGCGGGTTGCCAGCGCTGCCTGGGAGCTGGCAGGACACAGCGCGAACAAGTTGGGCAACGCGGCGGACACAGGGGGACAGAGCAGGTTTTGTTTCGGGGCCCGTACTGTGTTTTGGGTCTGTAGAGCAGCAGTAGTGGGCGCGTTCCAGCTGTGCTGGCGTGTCGATGGCGCCCAAACGAGTGGGTGGAGTAGGCAGTTGGCGGAGCCCGATGTCGTACATACGGCGAGATGGGCAGCGGCTCCGAAGAGGAATGCGATGTGTCGTGTCACACCAGACGAGCCGCACAGGGCTGCACTCGTCATGGCGGAGGTTGTTGCCGGGGTTCCTATTTAGGCACCTTCACAGGTCCTCTTCTTACGAAATCATGTGCATTCGCGTGCCGTACCTCCGCTGGTAGGATCTCACGGCCAAGGGCGATGCCGTACCATGTGTGCCTTGACGTGCGTCACGTCTGTCGCGCGTTGCTTTGGCGGGACGGCAATGTTGCCCGGGCCGTAGGCGGTATCGACCTCAAGCCGGAGGCGTGGGCGGATATGGCTGGAGACAATTTAAAAATGCAGCTCATTTGAGGTGATCCGGCGAACTGGATCCATTTTGGAGATCTGCGTTGGACGGTGTGGCTGGCGGTGTGGTCGCCGTGCCGCGTGTTATGGGACGTGTGCCACGTGTCGCGTAGACAAGCTTAGGGAACAGAGCATGCAGCATGTGGTGTAAATGTTGATGTGGGTCGGCGCGTGTGGCGTCTGCTTCCCGGCACCACTTTTGACGGACGTCGCTCCTCCCACGTGGGGTGTCTGGTGGCAGCGGTGCAGGGCGCTGCGGTCCCTCTTCTCCGTTTGTCATGCCTTGCATTGCTGCGTGGTGGGGTAGTAGTTTGATGTAGGGTTGCGCAGTGCATGGGAGGTTGTAGGTGGGTGGGTCGTGGGTGTGTCATAATCATAACATACACGTCAAAATGGTTCCACGGGTTCAGAGGCGGCCGGTCCATCGACCCCTCCCTGGAGGTGGCGGCGCGAGATACAGCATTGTAACTCCGCGTATTAAGCGCTGAAGTCCAAGACGGGCCTAATCCTCCGGCTCGACAGCAGGACGCACTTTCTCAGCCTTCAGCCTTAGTGCTACCAATTACATGTGTTCAGTCCTAAGCGCTCTGAATGTCCTGGCCGCCGCGATTGTTGTGTCGTCGCTTCTCGTGGACTTTCTGAACAGGCATCAAGTCGCGGTTGTGCTTGGGGTTGGGATTTTTGTTCATTGTCGCGACGTTGCAGCCCCCTCTATTGCGCGGTTTGCGCAGTAGCTCCTCGTACTTCGATGAGCAAACTTATGGGGCCCGGTCGGGTGCATCGTGCATGTATGGTCTCTGTTGTCGAGCTATTGTTTTTCAGGATGGGCTGATGGATGGATCATTATACTGCCTCCCTGGTGCAAATATGTGTTCCTAAAATACCTCCGTTCGATAAATGCCAGGATTGACTACCGGTATGTATGGTATTCATGGCTCCGAAGCGTACGACAGAATCGGAGCTCTTGCATCCTAAACGTTGCACCTACAGTAGATGCATAAACGCTCTCGAATTGACCTTGACCCGTAACAGCGCTAAAATTGCAACAATTGATGCAAAATCTGATTTAGAAGGAAGCCGTGGCGATCGCAGTAAACAATTGCACAAAACAAAACTAGGTCGTAGTCTGTCGCGAAAATGCTGGGCGGATCCCCACGCTCGGCGATGCGGCCCGGTCGCGGCTGTCGGCAAGCCTTCCGTTCGGGCGCACCGCCACGGCCGCGCAACGGCATCCTGACTTGCACAGCCTCTGCAACGCTGAGCAAATCTACAAAGGTACGCTTGGATCTGCGTCGCGCACATCGTCGCGCTGGGGGCCCTGCATGTCAGCTCGGGCCCGCGAACGCAGGCTCCCGAGTCGTCAGCCGTGGTGCTTCCTCCCTCCCTGCGCAACAATGTTGCCGTGCTGGAGGCGCCCAACCCGACCGCGCCGGGCGGCAAGACGCACGTTTACCTGCTGGCCATGTCGCACGTCTCCCAGCGCAGCGTCGAGCAGGTGCGAGCGACCGCGTCAGCCTATCGCAGCGCCAACCAGATGGCATGGCAGATGCCGTGTGTACGCCCGGGAGGCCGGGGGGGCAAGAAGTATCCGTAGGGCTGGTACGCGAAGGTAGGGGGAGGGGGCCGACAGAGAGGGAAACCGCGAACGTAGTTTGGGCCGCGAAGCGCCAGGTGGGTGCCCAGCACCAACCAGATGCCTTGGCGAGACGCGGAGCGTTGTTGCTAAAACACACACGTGCGTGGCGCTGAAGTGAGAAGGGGACCGGATCCCCAGCACCGCGGTGAGCGCCCGGCGGGACTGGCCGCGGCGGACACGCGCAGCAGCACCCCGCACAACAGGCAGGGGACGGAGGGCGCGGGTCCATCCACCTTTTCCACCGCGTCCACCGCTCGCCCCTCAGTCGCTCCATCCTCCCTGGGCACAGCCATATGACAAACGGGTGGGGCCCCGCCTTCGCCTCAATCCCACCCCGTCTTCCCGCCTTCGCGCCTCACCCCACCCCCACCTCTCGTGGGCACCCAGGTGGGCGAGCTGATCCAGCTGGTGCGGCCTGAGGTGGTCGCTGTGGAGCTGTGCAAGGAGCGGGCGGGGCTGCTGGTGGACCCGGAGGAGGCCGCCAGGCCGCCAAAGATGTGGCACAGCCGCAGGGTGAGCGCAAGGAGGGGGAGCATAAAGACCGGGGGAAGGGGGTAGCGAGGAGACCCGGTTACATTTCAGACGGCTAACATGGAGTGATCCCGGTGGTTGCGGGAGTATCCGGACGGATTTGGATCTGGATCTGGATCTGGGTCGCGTCATGGGTGCGTGGAAATGTTCACCTGGGCGAGATCTGGAGGCAGGCCGGATCTGGGTTTATGTCAGGTGCGCGGTGCGGGGGGGAGGGTCGGAGCTGCGGGGCCGGAGCGTACCCGACTAGCTGTGTGTTGGGGGGCCGCAGCGGGGGCCCTGCTCGGCTGGTCGTCAGAGATGGCGGCAGTCCAAGCCAGTACCAGTCTCTTGCTCCTGCTCGCAGTGCCTGCCTCGCCCATATCTAGCTGCACCTCCTGCACCCGCACCCGCACCCGCACCCGCACCCGCACCCGCACCCGCACCCGCACCCGCACCCGCACCCGCACCCGCACCCGCACCCGCACCCGCACCCGCACCCGCACCCGCACCCGCACCCGCACCCGCACCCGCACCCGCACCCGCACCCGCACCCGCACCCGCACCCGCACCCGCACCCGCACCCGCACCCGCACCCGCACCCGCACCCGCACCCGCACCCGCACCCGCACCCGCACCCGCACCCGCACCCGCACCCGCACCCGCACCCGCACCCGCACCCGCACCCGCACCCGCACCCGCACCCGCACCCGCACCCGCACCCCGCACCCGCACCCGCACCCGCACCCGCACCCGCACCCGCACCCGCACCCGCACCCGCACCCGCACCCGCACCCGCACCCGCACCCGCACCCGCACCCGCACCCGCACCCGCACCCGCACCCGCACCCGCACCCGCACCCGCACCCGCACCCGCACCCGCACCCGCACCCGCACCCGCACCCGCACCCGCACCCGCACCCGCACCCGCACCCGCACCCCGCACCCGCACCCGCACCCGCACCCGCACCCGCACCCGCACCCCGCACCCGCACCCGCACCCGCACCCGCACCCGCACCCGCACCCGCACCCGCACCCGCACCCGCACCCGCACCCGCACCCGCACCCGCACCCGCACCCGCACCCGCACCCGCACCCGCGCCCGCACCCGCACCCGCACCCGCACCCGCACCCGCACCCGCACCCGCACCCGCACCCGCTGCCCGGCCCCTCCCCGTCCATCGCCTGGCTGCACCCCCGGCCCCTCCCCGTCCATCGCCCTGACGGATCCCCTGCCCCCTTCTCCTTCTGCCCGCCCTCTTCCTCGTCCTTCATCGTGCCAACGGGTCTTGTCGCCACCCCTGCCGTACCCGCGAAGATCACTGTGGAGGGGCTCCCCGATGATGACGTGGTGTGGCCTGATCAGGACGCGCTGCGCAGCCTGCTGGTCTGCCGGCCCGGCCGCCCCGTCTCCCAAAAGGACATCGAGGGGGATGTGGTGCGGCTGCTCAGCACGGGTGAGAGGGCGAGTCCATGGATTTGGGTCGGATCCATGGTTTTGGATTTGGATTCGGGTTTTGAGATGTGGATATCTGCGCGTATCTGCGCGTCCGTACGGTTTGGAGCTGATTACGTGAGCAGGATACCGATCTGTCGGTGCCCCTGACTCTCGCCCGGCGGCACCATCCCACCTCCGTCCCGCGTTCCGCCGCTGCCAGGCCTCTTCAACAGCGTGCGCCCGGCCGCCAACAACGCCGGCCGCGATGAGGCGCCGGAGTTCCTGGTTCGACCCCCGCAGCCCGCGCAGGGCGGCGGCGACGGCGAGGGCTGCTCGCTGGCCCTGGTGCCGCCGCTGGGCAACATCCGGTTCAAGGTACAGGCGCGCAGCTTGCCGGCAGTGACGGCCATGAGCGCGCGAGTGGACAGCAGCCTGCGGGTGAGGGCCGAGGGGGGAGAAGGGTTGCAAGGAAGACCCGCGTACGCGAGGAAAAACGTAGGGGAGGCTGGAGCGGGACGAGGGGGGGGGGAGGGCGTAAAATCCCGGTTACGAGGGAGGGGGGAGGCAGAGAGGAAACCAATGACCCGACACGCGGGTAAGGGGCAGCTTATGAACGCGTGTTTGACATGGGGTGTTTTAGATGCAAGCAGAGGACATGCCGCCCTGTGGCCACGCCCTGGCGTACAATGCCGTACAATGCCGTACAATGCTGTTTCCTGCCGTGCCCTGCTGCGGTGTCCGACGCTCCTCATGTCGGTGGGTGTGCGGCTGCAGGCAGCCAATGTGGACCAGGCGGCAATCAACGCCATCTGCTTGCAGGTGAGCTGACGACCGAGGGAGGGGTGCCAGGAGGGGTGGCAGATTGATTTGAGGTCGGGATGAGACCTGTAAACTGGGTCCGCTGCGTCCGCTGCGTCCGCTGCCGCCGCCATTACCGGCAACCCCCGCCACCGTGTCCTCGTCATGCCTCCTGAGGACACCCGCCCTTAGACGGACTGTATGTAACCATCTAATAACTAACTAACTACCGCACCGCGGCGGCAACCCATTCCACCGCCGCTTCATCTTCTTCCTCCTCCCTGCCCCTCCTCCTTCCGTCTCCCCATCAGGCCATGGACGACTGCAAGGCGGGCAGCAGCGGTCTGGTGGCGCTGCTGCGAACGAAGAAGCGGGTGGTGGAGCTGCTGGCCGGGCACCAGGTGAGGGTGGTGGGGTGGAGGAGAAACCGGTGAACCGACGGTGTACGGAAGGTAAGGAAGGATGACTGATATTGCAGGACGGTTTACGCGGTGCTGGGGTCCGCGCACCAAACCAGGGGGGCACCAAGTAGGCGATGAGACATAGAACTCTGTGTCATGTTCGAGGGCCTGTCGGTGGTTATCGCGGGTTGAGTCGAGGGGGCCCGGAAGGCGGCGTGTACGAGGGCAATGGTGGTACAGCTGAGGTGGTTGGGTGGTTGTCCTAGATAGGCAGCTGCGTGCGCTCCTCAGGGGCTTGTGGCTAATCCGCTCCCGCTGCGCTCGCCGTACGGTGCGTACGACAGGTGACGGTGTCATTCACCGGCGTGGACACTGGTCGCGTGGAGATGATCGTCAAGGCGGTCAAGCCCTCGGACCCGCCGTACATGTCCGGTGGGTTGGTTGACAACCACATAACCGCCACTCCGAACCCCGCGGCCGCCCGCCGCGCCGCCTCGCCTGCCCCTCTGCTGCCCCCCGCCGACACCACCTCTACCACCTCCCTCACCCCTGAACCTCTCCACCCCCCACCCTCCTCCCTTCCTCGAAACCCTCCTCCCTTCCTCGAAACCCTCTTCCCTTCCCGACCCTGTCCTCAGGCCTGGAGAGTACCGCAGTGGATGGTGAGGGTTTCGGCATCGAGCCCTTCAAACCCCCGCGTACGACCATCCAGGTGGGTTCGACGGCGCATTTTAGCAGGAAATGGGCATCGCTGTGCAGCGGTGGCCTTCGCTCTCCTACGCATGTGTTTTATCATGTGTCCTGTCATGTGTTCTATCATGATTTCTACCATGTGTTATACACATGCGTATCATCGAGACATACTAACATGCATGTATAATTCCTGAGGCTCGACGCGGCCGCATGCGGCCATGCGCCGTCATGTGCGTGAGACCTGATAATCCTCAGCTGCAAGCATCCACCACCGCACCGAGAACCGTCAACCGGAGGCTGAAGGGGCTAGCCGCTTGTACATGTTGCATACATGGCGGCACAAACCTCTCCCCCTGCCTTACCGCCAAACCGCCAATCAGCCAGTCCCTCCCTGGACGCAAACCATAACCTTTCGCCCTTGCAGGTGGGCAAGAAGATGTTCATCCCGTCAGAGACGCTGGAGGCGATGCGAGCAGAGCGGATGGGCGCCGCCGCCGCCGCCGCCGCGGCTGCGGCGGAGGCGGAGGGTGCTGAGGCCGCCAGCGGCAGCGGACGCGCCTCGGGCCTTATGCTGCCGCGTATCAGGTACGTCAGGTGAACGGGTGCTGCTACAAATACCGGTGCTACCACTACCGGTACTACTACTACTAACGGTACCACCGGCAGTAATAGCCCTGGTGAACCGGTACTAAGGAGAAGCAAGCATCTCCTGGACAACCAAGCCATCTCCAGGCGGGATCACAAGCACACGGACCTGCACACGCCGCGATCGCGCCCGGCTCCATACCCGTTGCCCACCCCCCTGCCACCGCCCCCCCCTGCCCTCCCGGGCTCTGCCCACAACCCCCTCCCTGTGAGCTGGGGTTCTTACGCCTTCCTGTCATCCGCGGTTACGCCTTTTCATCCTTACACTCCCCTGCCTCTGGCCGCCCTCCCGCCCGCCCGCAGGGCGCCACTGCGGCCCTGGACGGAGGAGGAGCTGGAGGCCGCACAGCAGGATGAGCCGCCTCAGCGGCCGGTGCAGGTGCGTCTTCCCCGCCCCCCCTGCAGCTCCCGTCCCCTCCCTCCCCCTCTGCCTGGAGACGCCCAAGATTTCTCCCTTCCCCCCTCCCTCCATCCCACTACCCCTCTGGCTCCCGCCGCACCCCTCACCAAGACGTGACTCCGCCCTCAAGTCCTCACGCTCCCCAGTACTCTCCACTCGGATGTACCGTTTCCCGACTATCATCGGTTTCCTTTCCAGTGCCGAACTATGGGTTTCCTCTCACACCCATCCCTTCCCGGCCCCCTCTCCCCCTCTCCTTCCTATGTCGCGTAACCGGTCTTATGTTCTACGTAACTGGTCTTACGTAACTACGTAATTGTGTATGCCACCCCCTCCCCCCTGCCCCGCATCTTCACGCCCCATCTTTCCTAACCGCCTTCCTCCGTCGTGCAGGCCCGCGTCGTGCAGCCCCACGCCTGTTCTTAACGGTTTTTCTTCTCGCATCCACGGGTCTTCCGCGAAACTCCCCCCTTCCCCGTCCCGTCGCGTAAAACGGTTTTTACACACCCTTTCCTCCCTCCCTGCCTTTCCCCCCTCCCCCCCCCTATTCGCCTCAGGACGCGCTAGCTCGCGCCATGACCTCCACCTTCGCGCGCATCCAGTCCAAGGCGGGGCGGACAGTGGGGCTGGAGCCGGGGGCGGCGTGGCGGGCGGCGCTGGAGGTGAGGATCGCTCACCCTGCATCTTGCGCCCATGGGGATTTGAACACGTGACGCGACGGATGGAGGCTGGGGGTGCGGTTGTGTGGGGGGGCTGGTTTGCGCCACAGGGTCGGCTCAATTTGCCCCCCCTCCACTCCCCCCGGGACTGCTCCTGCCCGCAGGCCGCCACCTCCGTGGGCTGCAGTGCGGTGCTGCTGGCGGATAGACCCGCCAACGTGACGGAGCACCGCATGGGGGCGGGGCTGGCGGCGGACAGCGGTGGGTCGCGGGGGTGGGATGGCGGTGGTGGTGGTGGTGGTGGTGGTGGTGGTGGCGGTACTAGGAGCTGTTGCAGTGGACCGTAAGGTGGAGTCGCCGAGGACGCATCGCCTGGGATTGAAATAGGCGGGGGTGATGGTAACAGTGGTGATGATTATGGCGGTGGTGCTGATGGTGGCGGTGATGGTGATGGTAGCGGTGGTGGGATAAGGGGACAGGTGGGTCGGCGTTGCGGGCGTTTGGGGGGGGACAGGACCACCAGTCAGAGAAGCCTGCTTTCGCTACCAAGCCACCGACTCCTTTCCTTCCTCGCCAACCGCCTTTTCCCGCAGGCGCGCGTCTAGCTATTTCCCTGGGTATCGTGGTGGGGTCGCTGGTGGTGGCGCTGGGGACCGGCCTGGTGCCTGATCAGGCCGGCGGGGGGGTGCTGGCGGCGGCGTTCGCGGCTGCGGCGGTGGTGGCGGCGCCGGTGGTGGGGCCCTTCCTGGAGGTGTCGCGCTTCGCGGACCTGAGTGACGAGCAGATCGAGGACGCCGTGGCCGTAAAGGAGCCCATCGACACGGGCGACCTATCTCAGTGAGTGTATGAGGAGGTGGAGGCGCTCCAAGGGGGCGTGATTGGGGGAAGGGGCGGGGACAGGCGGGGGTAAAATAAGGTTGTGATTTGGAAGCTGGCGGCGGCTGGCGGTGTAAGCCACCGCGTGCCTTGTATATACCGGCTTACCAGTCGTACTGCCGTAGTGCCAGTAAACGGGAGCACGGCGTTTCCTGAAGAGTCCTCGTCGGTCATGGTGACCCATGGGTCATTCCTCTCTCCCCCCGTCCTTCCAGGCCGCTGAAGCTGTTCGGTGAGGACGCGCTGCTGGACTGGCCGGGGGCCTTCGACGCCCTCATAACGGAGCGTGACGCGTTCATGGCCAAGGCCATCGCGGCGGTGGCGACCGGTGGGTCATTAGGCTGAGGGAGGGTCCCAGGGCGCGCACCGACCGCAACGGGGGGAAAGGAAGGAACAAACCTGTCCAGCAGTTATTGGTATTAACAGTTTAAGTGCCAAAAAACCTGCGTGTCGGGCAAGGCAGGAGAGATAGGAGAGACAAGGGAGTGAGCGGGCAGAGTGGCATCCACAAGTATCAGCACCTGGCCCCCGCTGTTGCGCTGTCCGCTCCCCCGGGCTCCGCAGGCAAGTCCGGTGTGGCCCCCGCCTACGTGCTTGACGAGGTGGACGGCAAGGTGGTGTGGCGCTACGCCATGGCGGAAGGGGGGCCGCAGCGGTCGGCGCCGCAGGGCCAAGGCGACGGAGCGCTGCCGGGGCTGCACGGCGTGTCGGCGGTGGTGGGGGTAATTGGCAGTGCACACGTGCGCGGGATGGTGCGGGACTGGCAGACGGCGCTGCGGGAAGCTGACGTAGAGCCGCTGCTGCGCGACGCGGAGTGAAAGGGTCGGCGGAAGCTGGGGGGTGGGGGGGGGGGTTTAGGGGTGGACTGGGGGATAGGGGATGGTGGGGGATGGAGGTCGGGCGTGCCTTGGTGGAGCGGAGAGCGGGAACGGAGTGGGTGATGGTGGACTGTTCACCTCGCCTCGGTTTGTTACGATGGCGGAATATTGGTGGTGCTGACGATACGAGAGCGGAACAGGTGACGAGGCACAGCGGATGACTTGATGACTGTATCCCACAAACGATATGCCTCCCTTTACATGGGCCAACGCCTGGCACAATCCGCACGCCTACGCCCGCCGTTTAGGCGACGTATGTTTAGCGGTTACTACTGCTTTTGTTGGTTTGTCACAACGACCGCAATCGCGACTGTCCCAACCACCTACCAACAACGACCTCGTCGCACGTGCGGTCGTACCCACCCACCCACAGCCGTCGCAACGGCACACCGCCACATAGGTAGCAGCCACGCGGCCCTCGCGCAAGAGCAGTACTCCGACGGCGTTGGGCACACCTGCACTCTAAATACACCTTAACCCCGCACGGTCCCTCCGCACGGCCCCTCCTAGCGTCTCAACACGTCGCCGCGCAGAGGGGCCATGGGGCCACTCTAAGACGGCGCCAGGACCCCCTGGATCGGCCTTCTACAAGCGCTCGTACCTGCAAAACCCCAAATGCCAGCTGACGGGGCTTCCCGCATCCCATCGCCAGCCCCGATCATCGCGAGTCCCAGGACAGCATGCAGTCCTATCGCGCATTCTAACACAACCCGCAGAGCGCGCGTCTCGCCGCCAGGCAAGGGGCCGTTGCTGCGGCAGCGCCACTTCGCAGCCGGAGGCACCGCCTGCTAGCCACCCCGCCGAACGGCAAGCCTCGACGCCTTTGTGGGAAGCACACTGCAAACCTTGTTGTCAAGCTCCGACCCTCGCCCCATGCAAAGCCGGCGCGACCGCGGGACTACGTGCCACAGCAGACAACGCCCGCTCAGCGCCGGTCGCCGGCAGCTGTCCGGGCATACGACGCACGGCAGGCTCTCCGCAGGAGGGTTCTACGCCCCGGCCCCGGCGGCAGACTCCGCCTCCGCCGCTTACTTCTTGTACCAGATCTGCGTGGGGAGGTGGGAGAGAAGGCAAGGGCCCGAACCCACATCGGTCAGCGCAGGTGCTAGGTGGGAAGTCCCATGGGCGGCGCATCGCCCCATAGACCCACCCATCTGTAGCCATCAAACAGCGAAGACAGGCACAATGGCACATGCTCCGTGCATGCGGCTCCCATGGACGAGCCACCCGACGGGATAGGCCACCCACACTCTTGTCAGAAACCTTGAACAAAGAAATTTAAGTCACAACGTACCTTCATCGCCAAACGGATCATGCTCCGCAAAAAAAAACGTGTGTTCCCCCGCCCCCACCAGGCCTACCCCAGGCCAGGCCCTCTTACCCCCTTCTCACACCGGAGCTTGAAATCCCAACCCCACCTGCGCGGTCTTTGACCGGTAAATCTTCTTCTGCAGCTGCAGCAGGCCGTACAGCAGGCCCTCAGCCGTGGGCGGGCAGCCGGGAACGTAGACGTCCACGGGCACGACGCGGTCGCAGCCGCGGACTACTGCGTACGAGTAGTGATAGTAGCCACCACCGTTCGCGCAGCTGCCCATGGACACCACCCACTTAGGCTCGGGCATCTGGTCATAGACCTTGCGGAGCGCGGGTGCCATCTTGTTGGTGAGAGTTCCGGCGACAATCATGCAATCCGACTGACGCGGCGAGGGGCGGAAAATGATGCCAAAGCGGTCCAGGTCGTAGCGAGAGGCACCAGCGTGCATCATCTCCACGGCGCAGCACGCCAGGCCAAAGGTCATGGGCCAAATGGAGCCCGCACGAGCCCAGTTCACGACGTTGTCCACCTTGCTGACAACGAACTCCATGCCCTTTGCGGCAGCTACAGCCTTCGACATAGTTGCAACCTGCAAGAATCGCCGGCGGGTTGCTGCTTGGTTGGTGACGTGCGTAGGGTTGGGCCACGAGAAGACTCCTGTCTGCGAAAAAAGGTCACCTGCCTTTTGCTAAAGTCCTTGATGGTTAGAGCGACCTAGCCTATAGTGTATAAGGCGTTCCAGGTGCTGAAGGGCGCTAAGCTTGTGCAGAGGCACGTTTGATGAACTGGGCACCGCGCTAGGTTCGGCCTTTACAAATGTAGGCCTTGCCCGTATTGATACTGCAAACGGCTGTAAAAGCGTGACGTTGCAAGTCCAAGGCGGTCTCGGGGCCGGCCACGTTGCATGGGCCCCGTCGTGCAAACCATGCCCCAATTTGCAGGCTTCCCCACTAGACATACATGCATGCGAGTTTAGCTGCATCAAATCACAATCCAGTCTATGGATACTGTTATCGTGAATGGAAACAGCTCCTCTCAAGTGAATTCCTCCATTGCGGCTCCACAGGACAGCAGCACGTAGAGCCAATGCAATCGTTGTATGCTTATTGTCGATGGTGTCCCGTGAGGTAATGGGGCCTCTCACGGCTCTCGTCTGAACAGTTGCCCCTGTCTGCTCAAGCACGCGTTCCTGCTGATGGGGCAATTGTTCCTGCTGGTGAAGCAATTGGGGCCTTGTTGCTGCTGGTGAAGCAAGGGGGGGCTTGTTGCTGCTGGTGAAGCAAGGGGGGGCTTGCTGCTGCTGGTGAAGCAAGAGGGGCCTTGTTGCTGCTGGTGAAGCAAGAGGGGCTTTGTTGCTGCTGGTGAAGCAAGAGAGGCCTTGTTGCTTCTGGTGAAGCAAGGGGGCCCTTGTTGTCTGCAGGGAGGGTGCAGTTTACGGTTACTGTCGGGTGCTCCAGCAAGGCACGCAAGTAATGCCGAAACCGCTAGGGTTACATACACGGAGCAGTTCGCCATCGTCAGCCCCGTTTCCACCCTAGCTCAATTTACGACCTGCTAAATAGGGAACAAGACCTAAACGACAGTTAGAAAATAATCACCGACAGCATCAAACTGCCGTACCAACACGAGCGAGACACGAAGAAAGGACGCAAACCGCCGTAACAACCCCAGACACGATGGCCACCAGCCAACAACGGCCACATGTATCCAACTCACCAGTGCTCATCGCCAGCGCCCCACACGACAGTTGCAACAACAACAACCAGAGCCACACAATGAAAAGACGAGGAAAAAAGGAACATGCGCAAATTGCTACCTCATCAGCTGGATGGGGTGTCTGCATGAATGCGCTCAAACAAGGCACTTGTGGCCGCCATGGCTGCAGGACTCGCCACCGGATGAAGGTGCAGAATGGAGATGCGCCAGGAAACACACATGAAACAAGAACCCGCGTAAATATTACCCCACCCAAACACATACGACAACTCAAGCAATTGGCTCGGGTGCCAGCGCCACAGCCTCCGAAGTAGTGTACACATGCATGACTCAGCCTCCACTCTCCCAATGGACTCCTCTCGCCCCAAGCCCGCACGCCTGCTCTCTCTCTTCCTTGTGGGATCCGTAACCAGCATTCCGCCTGCGACCTGAAACAACTATTATCTACGTCGCTATCTCGACCTGATATGTACAAACGTGCTGTGAGGGCACAGTGCAGCGCTGCCAAGATATATACATCGCTCAGCAATTATCGGCGTTGACCTTGATGATAACACCTAGCGCAACATGTCCTTCGTATGTGATACCGGCGCCGGCCGCAACCAAACCGCGTCCGGAATTAGTCTCGTCCATGCTGCCTGAACCTGCGCACTACATGCCGAAGCGCTTGAGCACGTCGTTCGCTTTGCCGTTGCGCTTCTCGCTCGCGCTGATGAGGTCTCGGGCGCTCATGTTACGTCGCCGCTGGTACACCTGCGTCGCGTCAGCAGGAACAGGGTGATGGTCGTGACGGTGAGCGCATATGCAGCCGCATAATGTTCACCTAACGCCACGCCCACAATGCCTCCTGGAATAGCAGTATATGGCTTCCCCTCGCCAGATGTTTTGCGCACGCTTGGCATTTTTGCTGCTGTGTGCGTTTCCCATCACCCAACTGAGGGACCCTTACGACCTTCGGCTTTAGTATCCCCAACCCAGTTCTCCAGCATGCACCTCAAAACGTCTGTTCTAAACGGCTTTTTCGGGCATCCACAGGTCTTCCTCGAACCCCCTCAACCAGCCGGCCCCGCACCTGCAACGTCGTGGCCGACTTGTCCCCCACCCGAATGGTGCTTGTCACGTGCAGCACGTCAGGCTGACCCGCCGGGTCGGGCAGGGTGTAGCTCTCCTCCAGCTCGCCGGCGAAGGGCGCGCCCCACACCGCCCGGCACACGACACCGTTGTGCAGGACCTCGGAGTGCGCCTGCGGTCGCCGAGTCGTGTGGGCGGATGAGAGGCGGTCGGATCCGTACACCGAACCTCGAAGACGATGTCCTGATTTACCAGTTACTCACGTCCTGATCGTGCTACCGGACTGAAAGGCCGTACCTGGGAGTCGCCTGAGCGCTGGTCCCGCCGCCGCATCTTGGCGCGGCCGCCTCCCAGAGGGTACGACTGCGGGTTACGGAAAGGAGGACAGGACATTGCGGGGGCAAGACAGGCTTAAGTCTCCATCCGGCATGAAGAGGCGTGCTTGGTGTGACTTAATGCATTCATACGTTCGACGCCGATGCAGATACGCCAACGCAGCGTTCACCAAAGTTATCGCTTGCGGGCGCTAGCCGTCGCGCTTACCTCGGTGACCTTGAAGTAGGGGATGATGGTGAGGAAGTGCACGTTGAAGGCGCTGGTCCGTCCGGAGCCCACCGCCAGCTCCAGGCCCTCGATCAGCCGCGCTGTGGCCTTCTGCACGCCGCTGATCTGCGGTGGGGATGGACACCATATCACAAGTCAGCCAGCAAGTCAGGGTGCATCACTGTAGACGCGCAGAATAGCGGCGTACGCAAGACGCGACAACATCGACTATCGGGACTACTATCTATGTCAGGTCTACGTCAGCAACACACCTATATAAACAGTGAGCTTCCCTCCAACCCCAGAATCGAATGGTTCACCTGCCACAGGTCCAGCGCCTTCTCGTAGCCAGCTACGTCGCTGGCATCCAGGTCCTGCGCATAGCGGAGAGATGAGGAGGGGGTGTGAGAGGCTGGGGGAATGAGGGGATAAATGAAGTGTAACGTGGAGCGCCAGTCCAAGAAGTCCACTTCGGCCAGTGAATCTCCACTCCTCGGGTTGGACTCTACCGCACGGAGCGTCTTCGTGCTGCATCGCCTGGGCCCGCCTCACCTTCTCCCAGATGCCCGCCAAACTCGAAATCGGAACGGAGGGGGCAGCGGCGGGCACAGCGGGTGCAGCTGGAGCCGCAGCGGGCATGGGCACATGGTCCAACACGCTTGTCGCCATTGCGGCATGGGCTGTGGCAGGGCCTGGTGCGGAGAAGTTGCTGGCAGTCGCAGATGGCTGCTCCTGCTGCAGGGCCAGGCCGAAGTCGAAGTCGAAGTCGTGCACACCGGGTGCAGTGGCGGTAGTGGCGGCAGCGGGAGGCGCCTCCGTGACGACGGCGGCGGCGAACACCACTGGCGAGGAGCGGGAGGGCGACAGGGGCTCTGGTGCTGCCCCGCGGCCCGCCATGGCGGAGGCGGCAGAGGCGGCGGTGGGCGGTGTGGGGGGACCGGGCCGGGGGCTGTGACCCTGGAACGACTGGACGTACGCTGGACCTGGACGGAGAGCACAGGCGGACACCAGCAGAGGAGGCGTGGGAGGCGTTACATGCCATGCCGGGTATGCGGCAAAGGGGCTTGACAGCGCCCTGTCCGAGCCACGCCCGTGTGTTGTCGCTGTCGCTGCATTCTCCATTAGGTTTTCTTGAGCACCCGCATCGATCTCCACCCGCTCAACCAGCCGCGCTGCTCTGACCACCCCCACCCCGACCGCTGCTCTGACCCCCCCCCAGACCACTCACGTCCGCCCGCGAAGCTGCCCCCTGACGAGTTGGACGTGGTGGGCATGGTGCTGAACGTGCTGCCGGGCGGCGGCACTCGCGCTCCGGAACCTGCGCCTCCGGGCGCCCTGCCGGCGGTGCTGCCGCCCAGCAGCCCCGGCACCGACGGCACGGTGTTCGAGGCCCCCGCGGCGGCCAGGCTCATGAGTACCTCCTCCACTGGGGGAGCCGAGGCGAGCATGTTGGATGCGCCGCGCGCAAGGCTGCAAGGGGGGAAGGGACCACGCATCAGCTTGCGGGTGCGGCTAGTTCACGGCAGCGGATTAGTGAGCTTATGCCATATGGTGATGGCGGCAACAACAAACAAAGCCGTCTCTCTCTACAGAAGGAGGAGCGGTATATTCGGGATTGGGTCAACGTTGTGGGATGCCGTGGAGTCGATTAGTGTTTCGGGCTTACTTTGACCAGAAGCTGGGTAGCGCCATAGGGCCTAGCGAGTCGATGATCGGCGTGGCGGAAGCGGTGGCGGACAGCATCATGCCGCTCAGCTTGACGAAGTGCTCGGGGCTCTGGCGCACGTAGGAGATGAGGCCGCCGCTGCTGCCGGGTCGGCCGGGCAGCAGGCTGCTGTGCTGGTGGGGGCGGCAGGGGCGTACCCGGTAGAAGGAGAGGCCGCGAGAGCAGGGCACCTCGATGCCGTCAACCTCCATGTGCCTGGTGGGAGGTGGGAGGTGGGTGGGTGTTGGGAGATGGGAGGAGGGGGTGGGAGGTGGATGGGTGGTGAGGATGGGCAGGGATAGTCGGCGGGTTGGTGAAGGTGATCACAACCAACAGGTCTATCCGCAAGCCAGGCGTCCATTCCCACCCGTTGTGCATTCATCGGTGTTCCCCAGTGCCCAGTGTGTCAAATGTCTCCAGGTCGCTCCTCCTTGCTTAATTACAAGAAATTGTGGGTTTCCTTTCAAACCCTCCCAGTGTTCCACCCACCGCATGGGTGTGCACCAAACGTTGCCTAATCGGTGCCGACCCACGGATTCCCCCTCGCACCCACCACATGAGCCCCGCCTTGGTCTCCTCGCCAGTGATATCATCGACCACCACACGGACACGCTCTGGCATACTGGACACCAGGTCGGAGTAGAAGCGGGCAACCTCCTGAAGAATGGGGGGTTGTAAGCGGATGGGCTGTAGGTCCTAGGTTGATTGCGAGGACAGCGGGCAGGGATGCGGACCTGCCAATACCTGGGCCACAAACGCATTGATGCCGAGCCAGCTTCTATCCGCACCTCTTTGCTGTTGGCCTCCGCCTCGTGGGAAAGGTCCTCGTGGTGGCAGTCATCGGCCACCAGCATCAGCATGCCGCTGAGATCGCGGCTGTTGAGCGCGTCGATGAACCTGGAGTGTAGGGGTGTATGGGCGTACGGGGTGTAGGGGTGGGGATTGACAAGAGGACCGGGTGGGTGACGGTGGGTGACGGTGGGTGCCGGGATGCGAGCGGCAGGGCGGGGGCGTAGGCGTGGAGCGAAAGAGGAAAGCAAGCGACGGTGGAAGAGGCCGCGGGATGTGTCTCTTGTCCCACGCTCAGACATGTGGCTGTACATCAATCGATGTTTGGCTGTGTTGTCGAGTATAGCTGAGGTAGCAGAGCCGCTCAGTGGGCTGCGCACCTGAGCACGATGTCGGCAGCAGACACAGGGGGTAGGGCACCGTAGTCCACCAACGCTTCCGCGCCTTCAGGGCTGTAGACCTGTCCATGCAAGATGATAGGTTAATTAGTTGTAGTTGAGACGTGGTGTTGGGGCGGATTTTGCTGCGGAAATTGTTTCCAAGATTCAAGCGTTGGCGTCCAATGCCTCCATCGCCTCGGTACTCACGTTTATAGGCACCGGCGTTGACGAGCCAGCGTACGTGCCACGTAAGCTCCGCATAAGATTTCTGTTGAACGAGAGGTCGGAGATCTTGTGATTCAGGGTTCCATCCTAGAAATGCCAACTGCCAGTCGACCTCGCACTCACCCGCGTTCGGCCTCCGCCAAGGCGCATGGCGCAGGGGTTACTCGATTAGACCTCACAGATCCGCTGAAAGGTCGTCGCTTGGCAGTTCGCCCAGCTGGGAACGTAGAGCGAGCCGCATCGATCTGCATCTCTTCGGCGACCTTAACACTAGCGGGTCAGTATGCGATGTTGAACTTCTGCCAATGGAAATGTTACACTATAATTTCCAGTGTTTGGCAATTATAGGAAATGTGACGCGACCCGTACTTGTACGCACCTCGGCTGTCTCGCGATTTTAAATTCAGTACGGTTCCACCATCTGCACCGATGAAACTCGCGTCCTTCGCCCAGCGTTTCTGCTGCAGTTCGATAGGATGCAGGTAAGTCTACCTGCCGAGCGGCACTTCGGGTGGCGCGCCCTTCCGCTCGTCCATTTCCAATGATGAAAAAAACGTTACGCTACAGGGGGATGGAAATTCGAGGCCAACACACCCATTGAGATTCAATCATCAGCTTTCGGGGTACAAACAGGGGGGCTGGAGCGCACTTGGCAGCAGGACGGTGGACGGTGCGGACGGAGCATGTATACAGGGCTGGGTGCGCACGTTGGCGCCGCCGTTGGATGTGTAAATTCAACTGTAGGGCAAGAGGGCGGTTCGAGAGAGCTGCAGACAGGCTAGGGAACGGGACGCGTGCTGGCGGAGCACCGCAAGGAGCTTCTGGGACGTGGGACGTAAAGGAGCGTGCGCGGCCCGCCGCCCTTCTTTTCGCACGGGCTCCTCCCGACTCATGTCCGTGGAGACTTGCCTGCATCCCCTCCCAGTCCAGCTTCGTTGAGTAGGGCTCGGCAAGGCCTGGGTGTGCCTTTAAAGGCCCTTGGCGTTTTCCCATGTTTCCGCAGCGTACAGTATGCCTCAGGCGTGTGTCAGTATGCCTCAGGCGCGAGCAGAAGACTAAGTACAAAGGAGTAAAATTCCCGTCCCTGTGACTAAGCCTCGTCGTAACAAGTTGGCACCCGGGGTTCATAAAGCAATCAGCCTTCGGTTTCCCGGACATGCCGTAGCTTCTTTATAGCGTCACTTAATGCCGCGTACATGGGCCGCCCAGGGCGCGAGGGCCTCTGGGGCTGGCTGGAGCTGTTTAGGAACCCCAACCCCCTTCCCAGCCCCGCCACGTCACTCTGGCAGCGCCGATTACGGCACGTGGGCTGTGCTTTGACTGGCTTGCAGGCCGCCGCAGGCCCGGCAATCTTTTTGCAGCGGTCAGTAAGGCACTGTAGTGCTGGGTCGTTCGTTTCACCATCACCGGGTTACTATCGCGCCGTCAGCCATCCCTCGCCTGGCCCGTGTCGTAGAGCTGTGGAACGCGGACCACACATGATGCTCCATTGCCGACAACCAGGGTGCTGTCATCATCAAGCACATTGCAAAGTTACACGGGCGATCAGAACTTCAGAAGCCTTGCTCAGGCTTCTTCAGTACGCCATACGGAGCGGAAGAGTGGGCGCAGCGAGTGGTGCGCCCGTCCCGCGCTTCTGCTGCTACTGCCTGGCGGCTGCCAACACCGTAGGCGGCTGCCAACAAGGCAGCCCCATGGCCACCTCCCGCTGGGGCCCCTGCCACTGCCGCCCAACCGCAGACTCCAGGCACGTCGAGACTCTCCCGAGGAGCGAGCGCTCGTACAAGGCTGACGCGGTGCCCCAGGATCCAGGCGGCCCAGCGATCCGGATCCGGATCAGATCCAATACGCGGCCCCCCACCAGCGGAAACGTGGCTCTCACAGCTCCTTTCCGCCTTGCATCCTTGGCCAGCATTGCCTGCACTGCCTGCATTAACTCCCAATGCAGTCTGCTCCGAGCTCGACCGCCAAGAGCACACACACACACACACACATGTCTAGCACTACATCAAGGTCTACGCTCTAAACCGATAACCCAGTCCAGACATCACACGTCTCATCACTACCAAGGGTGACCTGCCACCCAACCAGAGGGCGGCGCAGCCCAGCCTGGGCTGCGGCGGCCGCAAACTGGGTCGCAGCCTCTGCCGATGCGCTGCGAACGGCAAACGGCGACAGAGAGGGCTCAGGACCGCACCCCTTCCCTGCCAGCCGTGCTCAATGTTGCCGCTTCCGCAAACCCTGAAGCGCCCGACTCGCAGCTGCCTCATGAGGGGCCGCGACGAGGAAGGGGCAGCTGCCCCATCAGCGGCCGCAACGAGGAAGGGGAAGAACGGGCTGGCCAGCGCGGGGGGCCATGCTCCTCGGCCGCTGGCAAGCGCCCTAGCTAGTCATCGGGGATCCATGGCCTCGAGTGCTGGCCCCAGACGACGCAACCGACAAGGGAAGCTCTTGCAGGCGGTCGAAGCCCTTGGAGCCCGAAGGCCGCAGACCGACGACGGACGACCGACGCCCTTGCAGGCCGACGGCCGAAGCCATCGCAGGCCGATGCAGGCCGACGGCCGAAGCCCTTGCAGGTCGTGACGCAGACCCACAAGTCGCGAGGGGGAACGCCGAAGGGCTGCGGGGACGTTATCACCGGCGCCGTCCCCCTCGCGACTCGTCCGTGTCCTGCCGCCGCTGCTGCCGCCGTGAGCGCCCCTCGTAGGCGTCATCGCGCTCTCCCTCACCGCCGTCCCGCTGCCACTCCTGCGGCTGCTGCTGCTGCCACTGCTGCTGCTGCTCCTGGTATTGCTGCTCCTGGTACTGCTGCTCCTGGTACTGCTGCTGTTGGTGATGCTGCCACTGCGGGTCCTGCTGCTGGTGCTGCTCTGGCGAGGATTCGCCCTGAGGCAGGGGCACCTTGGTGCCGGGCCGGCGCCACACCTGCCCCGGGCTCACACTCGCCAACAGATCGCCCCTACGCGCAGGCGGCGGCGGCGAGCGCTCTCTCCCCGGACCGGCCCCTCCCGCCGCATGCGACCATGCGGCCGCCGGGGCCGCAACCGACGACGAGGCAGGCGGAGCCGCTGGCGGCGGCTTCTGCCCGCCTCGACTCCCAACGTCTCGCAGCCTTCCTGCAGAGGCGATACCCCCGCTAGCACCAGCCCCCGAGCCGCTTGCCCTCCGCTGCCGCACCGCCCAATCGCCATCCGCGTCCGCGTCTCCCATCCACTCCATGCCCGACCGTAACCGCCTCTGCATCCCCGCCTCCTCGGCCTCCTCCTCCTCGTCATCGTCGTGGGACCCCTGTTCGAGCCGGCGCTGCTGCCGCTCCTGCTCGTACTGCAGCCGCTCCTGCTCCTGCTGCAGCTGCACCTTTGCCTCGATGGCCAGGCGCCGCTGCTCGGCTCGCCGCTCCGCATCCTCCCGGTCCAGCTGCCGCCTCTTCCCATAGTTCCGCTGTAGCCGCCGCTGCTCCGACTCCTGGTACGCGTCCTCCGTCTCCTCAGCCACTTGCGTCAGCGCCTCCGGCGCCAGCGGCCGACCCTCCGCCTCCGCCTGAGCCGCCTGAGCCCTAGCGCGAGCCAGCCGCTGCCGCAGCCTCCGCAGCCGGTCGGTCATCCAGGACCGGAAGCCGCTGTACGTCCTGTTGTGCCGGACGAGGGTCGTGCATAACAGGAAAAACGACGACGTTCAGGGCGCGCGAAAAGAAGCATGGCCGAGGGCGGCAGTCAACAACACGGCACGCCAAGCTGGGCCAGCGGCTCAAGAAACATCACTACCCTCCCGACTGCCCCGGCCACGCCGCCCCCGCTTCCCGGCACCCATCACCCATCACCCAGGACCCATCGCCCAGGGCTCAGCACCCATCATCCATCACCCAGGACCCACTTCTTGAACATGTTGTTGGACGTCTTTATGATGTCCCGCACCGTCCAGCTGTCCCCCGCGCCGGTGATGAGCAGGTACTCCAGCCGCAGCAGCGTGTGCACACGGTCGCGCATGTAGAAGGCGAACTGGCTGGGGGAGAGGATCGAGTGGTGGGAGGCCCAGGAGGGGCGGGCGGAGCAGAGGCGGCGGAGGGCCTGCGGGAGAGGAAGGGCGAGGGAGGGAGGGATGATGCGGAGCGGGGGAGTGGGAATAAGGTGCCTAGGGTTGCCTTCGAGTGCGGTTGGTTCTGTGATGCCACCGCCCGCGGTCCTAGCCGGCGATGCCGACACCACGTCATGCCCCGTGGGCCATGAGTGCTGCGCGTCACTAAGGTTGTTTCGCGTCATGCCCCGTGACACCTCAGCCAGTAGTGCTAGCGGGTGCCTTCGCTGCCAGCGGGTGCCTTCGCTGCTAGCGGGTGCCTTCTGCTAGCGGGTGCCTTCGCACTGAACGAACACCAGCTGGGTGGGCCCTGTGGGTTACGCCCCGGCACCCACCGTAGCCGCGCTGTCCACACTGTCCGGTTGGAAGTTGAGGATGAGGGGGTACTTGAGGACCAGCGCGCGGACCTGCGGCAGTTGGCGGTTGGGGGCACGTGGCTCAGCGGCGCAGCAGCAGCAGCAGCCTGAGTCCTACTGCCATGAGCGTTGGCGTGTTTGGGGGTCCGAGGGGGCAGTTGTTTGGGGGTCCGAGGGGGCAGGTGGCCGGCCGGGCTGGACACCATGCGGGGATGCCTTGCAGCAGGACAGCGAAATGAGCTGGCACAGCGGCGTACGAGGCTGGGGGCTGGGAGAGGGTGCGATACCTGTTCAGTCCCTCCCCTGCGCTTTGAAGCGGGAAGCCAACGCAATGGCGGGTGAAGGGAGCTGCGCCAGCGGCATTCGACCCTGCCGTCATGCCGGTGTACGCCCCATGCCGTTGTGCCCCCTTCCCCCCTGTGGCCCCCGTTTCCTATGTCGTGTAGCCGGGTCTTCTCGCCACTTCCTAGTGCCCCCCGCAGGTGCTGTCCCTCCCTCGTGCAGTGGGCTCGCACCCCGCTGCCCCGCCAAGAAGCCCCGCCCAGCCCCAGCTGGCTTGCAGCTGCCGCCGATACCTTCTTCCACCGCTGCCTGCAAGTGCCGCTTCCCGCTAGCTTCTTAGGTGCAGCTACCCACCTCCTAACGCCCCTCCAACTCTCTGGTAGGCTGCGCACGCGCGCAGGCACGGGTTCATTCGTTCATGCTTCCTAACACGCCGTCATCACCCCCGCTCCTGCGCGTGTCGCTAATGGGTCCTTGCACGAACGCCGAAACCCGCTCTTGGGCCAGCCCCCGGCTCGCATCGTGCGTTAGTCGTTGTGTGCATACATACAACCGCAGCGTTCTGCGCCGCAGCAGGTGGCAGCCCCGCCCCGCCACGAGTGCCCCCACCCCTCCTCGCCCCACCTCCCCGCCCCCTTCCCCCCACCTTTCCACACGCACAACATCACCCCGCCCCACCCGCCCACCCACCTGGTCCGTGCTGAACCCCGTCGAGTCGTGCAGCGCCTCGTAGCGCATTCGCAGCGTGGTCCGCTCCATGCGCAGCAGGTTGGGATTCTTCCGCAGCACGTCCAGCACGCTGGAGGGCGGCAGGCACAGCAGGCGCCGCACGGCGTCCATGCGGGGCCCTATGCAGTCGGCGGGGACCAGCACCACCCACGGCCGCCGCCGGATGAGGTACACGGCCACCTCCCGCCCCAGCACCACGCTCATGCATTCCACGGTGGCGGTCACGTATGGTAGCTGCCCCTCCACGCCGCCTGGCGCCGCGCGGCGCAGGAAGCGGAGCAGCTTTGGCGGCACCCGGGGGTAGTGGAGGACGGACTGGAAGAGGGCTTCCAGTTTGAGGCTGGCGGCGTCGGTTGGCTGACAGGCTGAGGCGGCAGGCCTACGGGAGTAGGGGTAATCCGACCAAGAAAGCGGCGGTGGAGGGGGATTGAGGCGGGGCCGAACCGGCCGCAAGCGGGGGGCGCCGTTGGGCGCGGCGAAGGTTGAGGCGGCTTTACCGCTGGCGCGGGGGGCACTGTTGGCATCGTGGTTGCGGCCACGCTGGGAGCGGTTCGAGGAGGTGCCAGAAGCTGAGGTGGAGGCGATGGGCTGGTGTTGGTCGCCCTCGGAGCGGCGCGGTCGCTGCGCGTGCTCCGCGTGAGAAGCTGACTCGCTTGTGTTATTGTGGGCCGCTCCAGGACGCCCGTCGGAATTTGGCGTATGTTGCGAGAAGGAGAGCTGAGACGCTGACGAAGCTGCATTTGCAGCCCGGAGGGCAGCAGCGTCCAGCGCGTGAGCTAGGGGCGGCTCGCCATGGTCCCAACCTAGCAAGGGCTCCTGGACGCACGGTGCGGCCGCAGATCCGGGCATATCTATAGCCTGTGTTGGCATTGCTGTACCGTTATAGCTGTGCACAAGGCCCTGCGCGGCAAGGACCGCCGTCCCTGCGAGCGTCGACGAATTGCTTTCCACGGCCGAAGCGCTGCTGGCGCTTGTCGCATTCCGCGGTGGCTTAATGTGTGCTTCATATGCACGGGTTGACCCATTTCGCGATGGGCAGCTAGTTGAGGGTGTGCTGGTGCTAGACAGGACGAATGGACGCTTGGTAGGCCCGCCTGCTGAGGACTGCGCTGTATTGCAGATGCTGCCGCTGCTGCTACCATGCAACAGCGGCCGCATCGATGTAAGCATAGAGCGAGCTAGAACCGGAAGCGGAGCAGGTTGGGTCTATGGAATGGCTGCGAGAGCGGCCATGGCCCCGAGCTTTGCGAACATGCTGACGAAAATGCTGCTGCCCTAGATTTACGGAATCCTGCTTACAGCGATGCATACGCAAGAAAGACCACTGTAAATTTGCTCGGGTGCGATCTTGAGCGTCAGAAGGGCCCTTTGCCTGTATGGTGTGTCTCCACAGTTCAAGCAACCGGCCCAATTGGATTTATTCCTTGCAAATTTATCATTGTTCTATACATGCAATGATTGATGCGGTCGATGGCTGAAAGGCTGGGAAGACAGAGTTGTCTTGCAAAAACGACATGTATAATTGGAAGATGTACTGTCCTATGCATCAATCTTATTTTAGATCGTCGGGGCTCTGTCGTTACTGCTAGTGTTCATCCCTCGCTCGACCGGTCCTTGGGTCTGTGGTCTCAATCTCTGTGTACCAAACTCTGCGCGTTGTTCGCTGTTGGTTGCCTATATAAATATTCGTTCACACACCTCACGTCTTTAACAAAGGCCTCCTTGGGTAACCGTGCTCATTTAACTCATTTTCAAGCGTCCAATCACAGCAAGTCCGGTAGACGCCATTTGTTAGCTAAGTTGGCGATGGAAGATACTGCGATGGATGATGCTGAGCGTTGGCGGGACCTGGACCTGCTGCTTACTCGGCCCGGAAGGCTAGTTGGGCCCGGCTTTGAGCCTTGCCCCGAACTGAGAGCATTTTTGCAAAGTCCGGATTGCCGCGTGCTATGCGTGGGCGCTGGAGGCCTGGGCTGCGAGATCCTGAAGGACCTGGCGCTGTCGGGCGTCGTGAACATAGATGTCATCGACATGGACACAATAGACGTCTCCAATCTCAATCGGCAATTCCTGTTCAGGTGCGAATAGCAGCGAACGGGCGCCATACCCGCATGACATGGTGGGATCTGTCGCGCTGTGTGACACACATCGCATTCGGCCCGAAATCCACAAAGTACATTGCACGTCAAATCCAATGGCGTAGGGGGGGGTGACGGTTCGATACCACATGTCACGGCCGGCCCTAAAGGTGTAGGCCGGCGGCGTCAACACCGAACCCGTTAGGCCCTGAACGCCGTGAATTCAGGAACTGGGTCGGCGGGGTCCACAAAAGCACGCACACGGGCGATATGTACGGGGCCAGCCTGCGTTCCGCTGCCGCTCCGGCAGCGGCGAGATTGGCGTTGAGCTGTCCGCAACCCAACCGAACCGTGACTCATGGCACGGTCGGGCCTGCACTGGTGCCCACTGTCGCCCGGCGCCCTCCTCCGTCTCCGGTCTACGCCGGTATGGCCACCAGGTGTCGCCACGAGCTGTTTCTCCCAGCAGCTGCCATGCCATCCGCCAGGCGTCTCTGGCCCCACCTCATGCCCCCCCCTGCTGGCACCACCTGCACTGCAGCCCACCGCGCGTACACACCCCCGGCTCGGGGGGCCCGCAGCACCACTCGCCAGCCAAACACCACCCGGGGCCCGCAACTCCCGCCCTCTCTTACCAGCCCCTCCCGCACCGCTCACCCAGCCCAGCCCCTGCCCTGCACCAGGGTTTCCTCCTCCTCACCTTCCCCCGCCAAACCCGCCAAACCCGCTAAACCCGCCAAAGCCGCCAAAGCCGCCAAACCCACCACACGGCACCCCCCCGAATGTCTGCCCCACACGGGTTTTTCTTCGTAGACGGGTTTTCCTTGCGCTCCCCCCCTAAGGATCAGCTACACTTCCCATGTGGAGTAACCGTTTCTCTTCTGTACCCCCCAGGATGAAGGACGTGGGCCAGCCCAAGGCCACTGTGGCCGCCGAGCGCATCAACTCGCGGGTGCCCGGGGTGCGGGTGACGCCGCACTTCGGCCGCATCGAGGACCAGGCGGCGGACTGGTACCGGGCCTTCTCGATCATCATACTGGGGCTGGACTCGCTAGAGGTGCGGCGCGGGGGAAGATGTTGGGGTTTTAGGGGCGTCATCTTTTGTTGGGGGGTGGGGGGGTTAAGAGTGTGTGAGAAGGAGAGGGCCAGGACAGGCAAGCGGTGGGGGGGGGGGAAATCAAAGAGGTTGGAATAGGCCGAGAAGGGGAGCGGTGGCAGCGCGAGAGGCTGGCTCGGGCGGCGTGCCGTAAATAGGTCGCCGGGGGCAACGAGGTACGTGATGGACTTGATCGGGTGATGGTGGCCCGTGGGTCGCTTTGACAGGGACTCCCTGTGTGTTTGGCCTGCACTTTCCCCCACCCCGACCCCCGACCCCCATCCTCCTTGTAGGCCCGGCGCTACATGAACTCAGTGGTGTGCGGCTTCTTGGGTGGGTGGAGCGCGTGCAGGCGGTGGAGGGGGGAAGCGGTTAAGAGGGCGAGACGGTGGGAGGGGCCGAGCACGGTGAACGGGTCGGTGGTCAGGGTCCCCAGAGGGCCAAGCCGACCCAGGGTTCGGGGTGGGCACAAGCAGCATTACTAATACGAGCCCATCCACCCGCCCGCCTGCCAATGCCCACGGGCGCCACCACCATGGCCGCTATCGCGAGTAGGCAGCACCATCACCCCCAGGATCCAGGATCCAGATCCAGGATCCACATCCCAGCGCCCCGCGCCGCGCACCCTGGCCCCCTTCCTGTGTCGTACAGAGTACGACGACAGCGGCCAGCCGGACCTCGCCACCGTGAAGCCCATGGTTGACGGCGGCACCGAGGGCTTCAAGGGTCACGCCCGCGTCATCCTGCCCGGCCACACGCCCTGCTTCGAGTGCACCTTGTGGCTCTTCCCGCCGCAAACCAAGTTCCCGCTGTGCACGCTGGCGGAGACGCCGCGGTGGGGTAATGGGTCGGTGGGGTAATGGGTCGGTGGGGTGACGGGTCGGTCGGGTGACGGGTCGGTGGGGTAATGGGTCGGTGTGGTGACGGGTCGGTGTGGGGCTGGTGAGGCAGTGGGGGGTGAGTCGGGGGATAATGGTTCGGGGAGCGATGGGCCGGGGGGCAATAATAGTGGGCCCGTGGTGGGCTCCGCCGCCGGTGGGCCCGTGTTTTGACGGGACTGGGGACCGCTTGGGGCGCGGTAAGCACCGTTCGTGCCACTCAAACCCTCTCCTCCCACCCCACTTCCAAACACGCCTTCGGTTGTGGGGTGGCGAGACGATCCGGTTACACATGGCGGAGGGCAAACACTTTGCGTTTTGGGCCGAGGGGGGGCCCAGCGTCAGCGTCCACGTCCGACGCCCACTCCCCCATCACCGCCCCGTCCCTCGTCACGCTGACCTCGCCCTCCCAACCCCACGTCGTTCAGCCACTCCGTACCCCCCACCTCCCTACGTGGATTCGCGGATCTAATTTACCCCCCACCTCCCTCCCTGTAGCTCCCCAGCGCACTGCATCGAATACGTCCACCTCATCCTGTGGGGGCAGGTGCGGCCGACTACAGGGAGGGACGGGCGCCCGGCTGCAGGGAGGGTTCCGAGCAAGAACCGTGGATACGAGAAAACCCGTTGGGCCGCAGGGAGGGAGGGGCGGCCGGCTGCAGGGAGGGACGGGCGCCCGACCTCCCGCCGGTCCCAAACGGAACCGCCAAACCCCCCCCTCCGCGGCAGGTGCGGCCCGGCGAGGAGTTCGACACCGACAACGAGGAGCACATGAAGTGGGTGTACGAGCATGCAGCGGCGCGCGCAAAACAGTACGGCATTAGTGTGAGTGGGCACGCGTGTTGTGTGGCGGGGTTTATGTGGCTCATTGGCGGGGGCAGGGGGGGCTTGTGGCGGCGGTGGACGACTGGGGGCACCAAGGACACAGTATGGCCACCCCAGGGGCGGGGTCGGAGCGGGTCGGGGCAGGTCGGGGCGGGTCGGGGCAGGTCGGGGCAGGTCGGGGCAGGTCGGGGCAGGTCGGGGCAGGTCGGGGCAGGTCGGGGCAGGTCGGGGCGGGTCGGGGCAGGTCGGGGCAGGCAATGTGCCCCGGCGCTGTTACTGGTCCCGGACACGGCAGCTCGCATGTACTCGCATGTACGGATGTCTGTGTGCCGCGACCAGTCCAGGGAGGGGGTGCCACCAGCAGTACTACTGTGGGCCGCCACCAGTACCGCTCCAGGGAGGGCGCCACCACTTGCTGCCCGAAGAGTCGACCGGTCAAGGGTACAAGAGGGTGCGCATGACGTGTCTCCGGTAACACGCGGCGCGCGACACGCACGTATGGTCGCCACTTTCGCTCTCCCCCTCCCGCCTCCCCCTCCCGCCTCCCCCTCCCGTCTTCCCTTCTCCCTCCCCACCTCCCCACCTCCCTCCCCCCCCGCAGGGTGTTACGTTCCAGCTGACTCAGGGCGTCGTCAAGAACATCATCCCCGCCATCGCCTCCACCAACGCCATCATCTCCGCGCAGTGCGTCCTGGAGGCGCTCAAGACGCTCACCTGCTTCTCCACCGGACTGGACAACTACATGATGTGGGTCGGAGCAGGGGCGTGAGGGGGGAAGGGAAGGGAAGGCATGCCCGCCAGCGGGAAAGGGAAGGGAAGGGATGCCCGCCAGTGGGGGAAGGGAAGGGATGCCCACCACCGGGGGAAGGGAAGGGAAGGGAAGCGGGCGGTCAGGGGTTTCATGCGTCTGTCCAGGGAGGGGTGCCGTACCTTTTTTCCTTGGAGCCACCAGAGTTTGTTCATGTTAACCGTAGCTGGTCGGCTGGCTGGCTGGTAGGAGTCGCTGGCACCTTGCAACGGTAGTAGGGGCCTGGAGGTACCAGGCAACCTCACGGGTCTGGAGACAGCGGTATTGGCTTTTGCTGATTTGCTCCCGTCCTTGGTTTGGGTTTTGGCTGAGTGGGGTGCCCTGTCGCACCCTTTCAAGCCAGGTCGTTGAAACACTACTGCACTGTACTGTGCTGTACGGCTCCGCGACCGGCCCCCGTAGGTACGTCGGGAGTACGGGGCTGTACACCCACACGGCCAAGTACGAGAAGGACATGAGCTGTCCCGTGTGCAGTGCGGGAGTGCCCGTGGAGGTGGACCCGGACGCCACGCTGCAGCAGGTACGACACGTACGACGCGTACGACAAAAGGCGCGCGTGTCATCATGCGGCGCGTGGGTGTGTGTGCCTGTGTGATGCACGATGGCCCTCAAGCTCGCTCGCGTGCCGCCGGAGCTGTCGCGGCTGACTGCAGCGGTCAAGAAGCACACGGCATCCCTCCTCGGCCCAGGAGAAGCTACCAGGGCATGGTCCTGAAAGACCAGAACGAAGTCATGAAGGCTGCATTGCTTCCCTGTCGCGCAATACTGGACGCTGAGCATCGCATCCTTCATCACCTCGTTCTCGTCCTTCAGGATCACGGTCTGGTAGCCTGCTAGCTTGCCAGCATGATCGCGACGTATGGTAGGCGACTAGGTAGTACCTTCGACACCGCGCTAACTCCGCTAAGCAGGACATCCAGAAATGTCAGCGCGCCTACGACCCCCCCCCACTGTTCTCTCCCTCCTTGTCTGCCTCCTCTCTCCCTCCATCCGGGCTGCCCGCTGTCCAGTTCATCGACCAGCTCCGAGCCGCCACCTCCCTGGGCAAGAACCTCTCAGCACCCTCCGTCAGCTACGGCGCCGCCAACCTGTACGCTCGCGGCGTCTTCGAGGCCGAGACGGCGCCCAACCTGGTGCGCCGCATGGCGGACCTGGTGCCGGACGACGGCGCCGTACTAACGGTCAACGACAAACGGCTGCACGGGCCCATGCGCGTGCGCGTGCGCTATGGCTCCCGCATGACGGCCTGAGCGGGGGAGGGGGGGTCAGTCGGTCAGGCGGGCAGGCGCCGGTGTCGGTGCGTGTCTTGGTGTCGGTGACTGGCTCGGCGTCGATGTCGGGAGTAAGGGTTAGGGCAGGCCGCATGGGCAGTGCAGCAGTGCAGCATGTCGCAAGCAAGGGGTACTTGGAAGGCTGGCTTGCAGGATGATGTATGACACCGGAATCTTGTTGCCAACCGATAACAAACAAACGAACGAACCATCCAAACGAACAACCGAACGAACGCAGGAGTAGGGGCGCTGTATGTGCGGCGGTTGGGTCCAGCTGGGCGTCGCATAGGGCCCTGGTGGCGGGCCGGCGCGTGATGCCTGGTCGGCGACCTGCGCTGCGGCCCGAGGAGCGGGAGGAAGGGCGGTGGCAAGCATAGTCGGGAATGGAGTTGGCTAGCATCGGGCTGAGAGCAGGGCAGGGCGGGGGCACGGGCGGGGCACGGGCGGGGGCAGGGGCGGGGGCAGGGGCACGGGCGGGGCACGGGCGGGCAGCAGTACAGGTGTAGTTGGCCGCATGTATTGATAGTGCGCATATCGGGAAAGCGGGCAGGCCGGTGGGGCTGTGGCGCGGGGCCGCGTGCAGTGGCGGCACCCGCGGGGAAAGTAAGTGGTGGACGTCAGCGGACAAAGTACGAACGATGTGTACGACGTGTCCGTACGACCAACCGTGTAACATCCGAGGCCATGGCGGACCGGGCTGCCGCTGGTGATGATGCTGATGATGGGACGGGGGATTAGATGGCGGACTGGCGGCGAAGTGAGCGCTGTCGGTGGATATTCGACATGTGGTTCGACGCGTAGCCTTGGCTGCTGATGCCGCGATGTTTAGCACTTTGCATTTTGGAGGCTGCCGCCCTCTGCTGCTCTTTGTCGCCTCTGTTGTCCGGCGCCGCCCTCTGCTGCCCTCTGCTGCAGGCAATTGGGCTTGATTAGACTCGTGCACGCTGGCTTCCATCCAGCGACCTTACGGGACGGCCGCCAGGTGAGGCCGAGTGAGGGCATGTAACGAAACGCCGGGCGCAGCGCCCTGTAATCGAGAAGCGGACGATACGCACCTCGACATTGCCAACATAAGCGATGATATCCTTCTTAGCGTTCACCGGCAGCAGACTACGAAGCATTTTGAACGGAAGTAAACATAAGCGACATTTTCTGTTCCATGTGCTGCAACACAATTGTTTCTAAAGCGGGTGCCGCCCTAGAACGGTACTACTCCTACCGGGCGCGACCGAGACTCCGTGACCATCCAGTAGCGCTTCACCGATCAGGGTGGACCTCGACAGGTGGCGGAGTCGCTAAGGACTGACTCCTGTGCTCAATCGTAAGCCCGAGGAATGCCGACCGCGGCGCCCCAGCGCTACTTGCGGGCGTGCGGGTCAATTCCGTGCTAGCGACCCCCGGGGCGTTGATTGCGCCGAGCTGAGTACGGCGCTGGTGAAGTCATCCCCATGAGGGCCGCGCGGGCGCTGCGAGGATTTAGGCCGCACCCGCAGCCGAAATTGTTAGATAAAATTCCTACTTTGCGCTGCACCTTGAAGCTTTTTTCAGCTCTTCGTCTGTAAAAATCCTCCTCCCTCGCGTTATATAACAAGCCCACACGCTGACTCTGAACGGTTCCGCAGCAGCCATCATGGCCGTCACCGACACGATCTCGCCGCTTTCGCGCCCGATCTACGACCGCAAGTACGCCGCCCTCAAGCGCTTCTCCTGGCCATGGCGAATGCTGGCCACCTACACGAGCTTCATGACCTGGTGAGCCAGCGACGGAACCCGTAAGCGCAAGCGCCGCCGCCACCCGTAAACCTGCAGGGCGGGGGATTCGCGGTACTTCTAGTCTTGGCTATCGCAGCTGCCTGAGCTACATTGCTGTTGTAGTCAGGCGACTGCTGCCTGCGCGCCGAGGTTTGCTGCGCCCGCTGCGGCTTGCTTGCCGCGCTTCTTCGCTCGTCCCGCGGTGACGCAGCGGCGAACCTTCCCCTACTTGCGGCCTGATGAAAAATGACGCGCAGATGGGAAGTTGCGCTGCCTTGCATCGCTACCAAAACAAAATGCGTTATTTTGTTTGGCCAAGGGCGTGCACCAGCGGGACCGGACCTGCATGCTGGCCCGCGGGTCGCGCGATCCTACCCTTCCCCACCCCAAGCGGCAAGCGCGCGCACACACATGCGCTGCTTGCCTTGCCGCCGAGCGGGGCAGCAAGCCGGCAGCACTCGGGATGCTCTTCAATGTGCTGTACCTAGCGGCACTCAACTGCCCCCTTACTCCCCTGCCGCCCGGTCGCCCCCACGCGCCTTCCTTGGTCGAACCACAGGCTGGCGTCCACGCCCTGGCTCATGGTTCGCTCCGTCGCACCACACAACCTGCAGGTATGTATTATCATTATTATTATATTGTATCGCCGTTCATCGTTTTGGACGCGGTTTAGCGCGTGCAGCACCCAATGTCGGCTCCAGTCGACTCGGCCGTGCTCGCCTTCTTTCCTAGTCAGCCACATTGTGCAAGGGAGCCGTACAGCCGTTAGTCATGCCTTTGGAAGCTGCTGGATCATCGATTGTCCCGCGCCCGCGTTCCCTTAAGTTCGATCACAGCACTGCCATCTCTCTTATGGTTGCGCACTGGCCCTGCCCTGCCTCTCTCCCTCCCTCCGTTTCCTATGTCGTGCTACCGTGCCCCGCCAACCGGCCCTGCCCCCCCCCTTTCCCCCATCGCGCAGGACAACCTGGCGGAGATGGAGCGCGGCTGGCTAAACTTCGTGACACCCATCATCACCTTCGTGCAGGACACCACCTTCAAGGCGTTCAACATCGCAGACGCCACGGTGCGGTTGGAAGCGGTTGGATGCGGTTGGATGCGGTTGGACGCGGTTGGACGCGGTTGCGGGTTGTGGGGTCGGTCGGCGCGGGTGTGGAGCTGGATCTCGGCAGGGGCTCCTGGCAGGACCCTGGCCCTGGTGTTCTAGTTGTTGTAACGGTTACAGTGGGTTCCAGACCAAGAGGTGTTCTAGTGTGTATTCCCTCGCCCGAACCGTCCGCCCCGAATCCCGTAGCCACCGCGCCCTGGTTCCGCCTGCGACGGCGCCCCACGACCCCGTCCACCCGCAGTCCGACTGGGCCATCAACACCGCGCGGCACATCTACCAGAACAACCTCAAGGGCTTCGAGCACACCTTCGAGAACACGCTGCGTAACGTGGAGCACCGCGTGCACATCCTCAAGGTGGGCACGTACGGCGCAAAGGAGCTGACCTAGCAAACCAACAGCGACGACGACTAGCGGACCCCCTTGCCTAGCTGCTGCTGGGCGGAGCGCGATAGCGCATACAGCCCTGCTCTCGTCCTGTTTCGCGTTAATTATTCCTGGCGTCCGAATTGCCGTTGCAGTTGCCGTTGCAGTTGCCGTTGCAGTTGCCGTTGCAGTTGCAGTTGCCGTTGCAGTTGCCGTTGCAGTTGCCGTTGCAGTTGCCGTTGCAATTGCAGTTGCCGTTGCAGTTGCCGTTGCAGTTGCCGTTGCAGCTTGCCGTTGCAGTTGCAGTTGCTGTTGCAGTTGCCGCTGCAGTTGCCGCTGCAGTTGCCGCTGCAGTTGCCGCTGCAGTTGCCGCTGCAGTTGCCGTTGCAGTTGCTGTTGCAGCTGCCGTTGCAGCTGCCGTTGCAGCTGCCGTTGCAGCTGCCGTTGGAGCTGCCGTTGCAGTTGCCGTTGCAGTTGCGGTTGCAGTTGCCGTTGCAGTTGCCGTCTTGACTGCTGTTGCGGTTGCCGCGCCGCGCCCCTATGCCAGAAGTGCGTCATTCGCGCGGGCGTGGGATTCACGCCCCGTGAAATGGCAAAGCCAGTGGCCCTGCTCTTGCCGACGCCTGCTGAAAGGGTTGCTCCCGACCCCAGCCATCCTGCCTTTAGTCCATGTTACCGGTACCGCATTCGCCTTTGTCATTTGCCTTTTGTCATGTTCCCGGTACCGCATTTCCCGCCTTACTGATGCATCTGTCGTCCCGCGCTGAGCCACGCAGGACGAGGGGCTCAACGGTATCCCGAAGGCGCTGTCCTTCGACCTGCACGTCCCCCCTTCAGCCCACAAGTCGCCAATCACCAGCGTCCCCATCGAGAAGATGATGACGTAGATAGGCCACTCCCGAGTCCGTCGGAAGAAGCTAGCGATGTGGGTTGCTCGCGTGGGGTCCTATGTACGTTTCCCGCTTCAAGGCAGCGCGAAGGCAATGGGACGCGGGCAAGCTCCGACCGTGGCGGCTGGATGGGTTGCTTGGAGGGCAGACAAGCAATGCACCTGACTCTGGTTTAGCTCGCGTTACTTGCGGTAACCTGCCTCGGGCGGCCGCGGGGGGCGGCGATGGCTGGAATAGGCTTCGCCTCTTGACTGCATGGATCGATAGTGCACTGCGTATGGCCTAGTGTGGCTATTTCCGAAGCAAGCAAGCATGGGGGCCTTGGCTTTGCGTGAAGGCTTAACGTGTGCTGTGAAGGCAGGTGGCGGCAAGGGGCTTACAAACATGACTGTGGCTCTGGGCGGTAGACGTCTCGAACGCAGCGGCAGGGCGGTCAGGATTCGCGAGCAAGGCCGTGCCAGGTTTTTCAAGGTGGATTGTCTGGTGACTTTAGCTGTCGTCTGTGCCGTTACCGCTTCCCATCGTCGGGAACCAGGAAACCGAGTTTGGAAAGGAAGTGGCGGAACGGTTGGTTTCGTTGCAATCACATTTAATTCTCGGCGGCGAGTGAACGCCGCATTTATTGGCGATTCGTGTACCGTCTGAGATGCGTGTAGGGTGCCCTAGCGTTAGTTCACGCCGTACCAAGACGGGCGGCGGGAAGCCTACCTACGACCGTTGTGACGATGCCGTTGACGGTTGTTTCGTTCTCCGTCGTCCCATCTTGTGTGTGAAAGGTGGTATCGGCATGCCCTCTTTCCTGACTGCTGCGTGCGGCTTTTGGGGGATTAGCCGAAACCCGTTGATTGTGTTGTTGCGTGTGCATTCACCGCCGTCGGAAGATGCAGCTATTACTTTGTAATGTGCTCAGCGTCCCAAGCCAGGATGATGTACTGGACCCCGGACCGGTGGACTTGTCCTGGAGGAGGGCTAAAGTAGAAGGACGTGTTACAGTGGGCTGCAGAACAAAGGGCAGATAGAACGCACATCGCACATCGATTGCCAGACGCTGAAGCAGACGACAGAGACAGAAACCCAGCCATCTCGGCTTGTGCTCGTCTTGGTGCAGCTACTCCAACGGCGCCCCTCGTTCTCCTCAGTAGCCTCCAAGCCTATCTCGTTGAGACACGGCAAGCCACAAGAAACCCAACAAGGGCTCAGGGGATAAACAGCGAGGGCGTGGATATCAGGTCAAAAGGGCCCTTACAAGCAGTATAACAACCGTTGCCCAAGCAACCCCTCTCCCAAAGAACACAAGTGTGAGCCGCTAATGTTGACTGCAGGTATTAAGGTCTTTCCCCTTCCATGAGATGAACTCTTCAGTCCCCGCCCCGGCGGCGGCGGTCACTTGGCGACCCGTGGGTCTACGCACGCGACCAAACCTGGGGCCGCAGCCGCCTATTTCGTTTATTAAACCGTCACTCCACTGTAACTACTGTTTTCATGCTTGTGCTTGACATCAGTGCATTCGCTGGAATGGTGCCGTTCGGGGGGCCTAGTCAGCGCGCAAGGATTGCCGTTGGCCTTAGTTTGTTTAAAACGTTTCTCCTGGACAGCCTGGACGCTGCGGATTGTATAGTGCAACACTTAATGCCTAATAAATCGTTAGTATAGTGCTAAAAGGCGACTGCGGCTTAACTTCCTGTTCGCTTTAGTAGTTTCCAGGGATGGACGGCTTCTGGACCCAGTCGCACGCACCGCGCCTCCACTCGTGACCGATCTTTCGGAACCAGCAGCAGTAAAAAGATAGCAGCAGATTGCTGCAGGATCGAGCCTTATTCTGGCTGGCCGTAGCAGCGGCCGCCATCGCACCGCGACCGTCGGCACCAACCACACCACACCACCGTCGTTCTACCTCGTCACCCGCCAGATAGAGCGAAGCGCGGCAGGGTGAACATCGGCCGCAAATACAACAGCAGGATCGTCATCTGTACCAACAGTGGCCTCATGTCCTAGTTACGGATCACCCAGCCTACCCGCTTTTCGATTATCGGCAACTAGCAGCAAGCCGCCGCAGCATCTAGTTGCTTGTTGTGACCACCTACGCACGCACCGCCGTGCAGCCAGCTAGCCATGTACACCTAACCAGCCACACCAGCCGCACCAGCAGCAGGCCACACAGCTGTGACGAAGCAGCAGAGTGCAAGCGAGCTTGGATTTCGATGGAGGCGCCATCAAGCCCCGCTGCCTCCGCCCCCCATGCGTCGCCATTACTGCTTGTGACAACCACCACAACCACCTGCGACGGCGAACACTGGGGCGGCCCAGACGGCGGGGGCCGTCGCCGGGGGGTCCCGGCGCGGCAGGGCACGCAGTCGGATGCCCCAGCAGCAGCCACAGCAGGAGTGTTCCCGGCGACTGGTATGTAGGCGGTGGCTGGGCGGATGGTCCCGTGCGCGGCCAGCCGAGCAACACGGCGTTCTTCAATCGGTCGGGCCCTGTGCGGCCCATCAATCCGACCTTCCATCGTTGCCATTATTACATACGAATGCCCGGCCATATTTTCCATCCTTGCTGTGCGCGCTTGGTTACTCCCTCCAGCTTACGCCTCCAACGTTTTCCTTTCGAATCCAGGCCGCCAACTTCGCCTGGAATTGCAATGTGGTATTCCCGTTTTATTTGCTTAGCGCAGACCAGACCGCCTAATAAACGCAGACCAGACTGCCTAACGCAGACCAGGCAGATCAGACCACGAGACTTGCTTAACGCAGCTTGTTTCCCCGTTTAATTTGTTTAATGCAGACCTCGACCACGACGAGACGCGGTGCGCGGACGCGGCGGACCTGGCGGCCAAGTACGGCAGCGCCTGGCTGAGGGCGGTGCTGCCGTACAGATGGTCGGGGAGCGCCGCGGCCGGTGGTGGCAGCCCCAGCCGGCGGGGTCACCCGCTCTTCACGGTGACGGTGCGTGCCGGCCTTTGTTGCGGGAATGCGCGTCGTTGCTGGGCCGCGAGCTGCCAGCTAGCTGGCAGCTCGCTGGCTGGCTGGCCGGCTGAGCCAGCCGGCTGGCTGGCTGGATGTCGAAGGAGATTCGGCGGCCCGAGTCGCAGGAGGATGGATAGGAGTGCAAGACGTAGCAAATAACCACAGCAGCGCGAAGCAGCGTCGCTCTTTAGCGTGCCTCGGAAACGTGTCTGCGGCTCCTTATATGATGCCGCCAGCTTCTCCACCGTCTATCGGATAGCTCCTGATCCTAAAACCCTTGTGCTTTTTGTCATGCTTCTCTCGCGCAGGTTCGCCACACCACCGGCACAATGGACCTTATTCGTGCTGGAGACCTGCGGCAGCTTAAGGTATGCCGTAGAACGATTGCGCTTACTACGGACGTACACCCACCAGCTGGTTTACTGATTACATGTATGTGTCGGCAGGTGGGCTGCCAGCTGTACCGGCGGGGCGATGCGGCCCTGGCGTCACAGCACCCGCTGCTGGGCGACGACCCTCACCGGCCGCTGTATTTCGTGCCCGGCGACAACTCGGACTGGGGCACCATGGCGCCCGACTACATGCGGCTGCACTTCGCTCGCCCCGGCCGGTTGTATGTGTTGCTGCAGCAGCAGACGATCGAGCCCGCGTGAGTGGCTGCTGGCGTGGCTGCTGCTGCTGCTGCTGCTGGATGAGCGTGCAGGGACGGCGAGGGCGTGGAGCGTGCACACCCGCTCGCACGGAGGGCGGGCGGGGTTCATTCACCTTACCTAGCCTACCTGTCGGTCTAGCTAGATGTATGTTGCAAGATGCCCATCCTTTCGATGTATGTTGCAAGATGCATCCTTTCGCCGCATCCACCGCCAGCGCGCCGGCCCTGTATGTGCGCGCTACGTACTCGGCTCTAGCTGCTCCCGGCTGGACTGCTGCTGATCGCTCTACATACATGTCCGGACCACGTATACGTACTGATCATGCGCGCGTTCACACAGGTGGTTGCGGGAGCAGTTCTGCAAGCTGCGTGACGCCTCCGGGGCCCAGGTGGGGCTGTACGGCGGCGGTTGTTGGTTGCGGCGGTGGGGCCCATGCAGGTTTGGTGCGTGCGTAATGTTAAGGATATGCAACCTGCTTGCGTGTTTGCGTGAAATTGGAAGTTGCTTGTGTCGAGCGATCCAGGCATGGGAACGATTATGTCGCGCGGTGGACTACTTTCTCGCCGCTGGGCAAGCTCGCCAATGTGCAGTCGCCGCATCTTTCGACCCGCGGGTCAGTCACCGACGCAGGTCGTTGACCGCTGCGGGCAAGCATATGATTTTCAGGTGGATCACTCTGTCAGCATGGAATATTCCGTCATGAAGATTCTCATTTTTTTTGCGCTCGCTCGCGCAGCGAGCCGTATGACGGGTTTTATGGATTCGTTCGCTTAGTTTCGCTTCGTCGCGCGCCTTGTCGATCGCGCGCCCGGGTGACCATCGATCCGGGCTCTCGGTAAACGCTCGCCCGCTAGGCGAGAAGTCCACAACGTTCCGAAGTGATGTGTCCTTAGAAGGCCTGCGAAACCCTCAAGCATGATTCGTTGCGTCCTTCTCCCGCGCGCAGGTCCGTCTGCGAACCACGCTCTCGTCGCAAGGCCTGGGGACGCTGCCGTACCGGCTGCTTGTAACTCGCCCAGGCCGTCTGTCATTGGACGAGATGGTAGTCTGGATCGCCAAGCGGGTGCGTGAGGCAGCAGGGACTGTTGCATGCATGTACTGTATGCATGTGAGATCACATATCCTGTTTTTATACTGTTTGTGCGTTCCCATGGCGTATGTGATGCGTCGGGAACAAGAAACGAAGCACAGGATAATGAAGCGCGGCCGGCACACGCAAATAATGTCCGCTGTTTGCGTTCAAACGAATGCGTGTGTCTTTTTATTATTGCACACAGATGCACAACGCGGGTGATGTAGTGACTCTGGGCGGCATGGCCTCGATCAACATCGGCGACTTCGTCTACGTGTGCTGTGCGCGCTGCGAGGACGAGGGCGAGGGGGACGACGGCGCCTTGAGATCGGTGCGAAGCCGTGCATCGATGTCAAATTGTCAATGCATGGGAAGACCCTAGGGCATACCGGGGCAGCGATAACAACATAATCACACACGCGCAAAATGAGGCATCAGGGCCGTCGGGCGTAGGGCGGCGGCGGATACACGGAGTCCAGGGAGATGAATTGCGATTGCTTGTGCGACTGAGTCCCCGGTCACATTGATGCGAGGAATCCATTTTTCGTCCCGTTCATCATGTTTGAACTCACCACGCGCAAACTTGCCATCCGCTTGCGAGCAGTCCTGTAGAAAATGCCCGTCTTGTTCAGTGTCAGGCGATGCGCCCGATGGTTCTACCTCTTGGTCTGGAACCCACTGTAACCGTTACAACAAAAAAAATGCCCGTCTGACTCGCAAAGACGGCATAACTTGCGCTCCTTGAGTGCTTCAATCTCCGCCCCGGTACACTGCTTGACCATCTGCGTCAAGGGGCGTACCGGCAGCTGCCGCTCGTGACAGTGTCCTACCATTATCCTCTTGCGGACTCCGTTCAGAAACACACCTACATACCTAACTAATAATCTCCACTACCTGCGCCCGCCGCCGCGCAGCAGCAACAACAGCAGCAGCAGCAGCAAGGCACCCATGGCAGTCCCGACGGTGGGCGGCCGTCTGCCGCAGCACCCAACATTTCTGATTGGGGTGTGTGGGTTGCACGCATGCTCAAGGCCATCCGCCGCAATCGCCTGGAGGACGCCAGGGCGCTGCTGCTGGCGGGTAGGCACATACATGTGTGTATGTGTGTGTATGTAGGCGCGCGCGTGGGCGGGTGACTAGGGCGGAAGGCAGTGTGACGTGGTGACGTGATGTTAAGTCATGTGATGTGATGTGATGTGATGATGTAACGTGATGCAACATGATGCGACGTGATGTGATGTGATGTGACGTGATGTGACATGATGTGACATGATGCGACGTGATGTGACGTGATGTGATGTGATGTGATGTGACGTGATGCGACATGATGTGACATGATGTGACGTGATGTGACGTGATGCGACGTGATGTGACGTGATGTGACGTGATGTGACGTGATGCGATGTGATGTGACGTGATGCGACGTGATGCGACATGATGCGACATGATGCGACGTGATGCGACCTGATGCGACGTGATGCGACGTGATGCGACGTGATGCGACGTGATGCGACGTGATGCGACCTGATGCGACGTGATGCGACGTGATGCGACGTGATGTGACATGATGAGACCTGATGTGATGTGACGTGATGTGACGTGAATCACGGGATGTGGATGTGTTGAGGCCCCATCGGGTAGGTAGGCAGCAGGACGAGTGCGCAGTGGCTGGTGGTGTGCCGATGGAATTGATCGTGGGAGGGGATCCTAAGTTCCTAACATCGGGATAACCTTAAAAGAGGCCTAAACCCTAAAAGCTCTGTATGTACGTCCCGCACGAGGAACCGTCTGTGTGTCCCCGAGTGACACGTAGATGCCTGGACGCAGCGACCGCTTCGTGCCGACTTCCTCAGCTGGCTGCCGCTGGAGCTGGAGGTGGGTGGCGGCCACGGTGGCGCCCCTGCCGCCGCCCTGACGTCTGACCTGGCCGCCTCCTGGCACAACGTGGAGCTCCTGGCGCTGCTTGTGGCGGAGTGCCGCTGCAGCCTCAGCATGCGCGGGTTGAGGCTCCTAGTGCGCCGCTGGGAGGAGGTGCCGGCGGTCTACGGAGGCGCGCAGGTAGATGGGCGGGCGGGTCGGGGTGGGTTGGGTGGGTGTGGTATGTATGCCGTACGTGAGCGCAGCTGGATCCATCCATGTATTCGCGGCATCAAAACGTCGCGACAGCCGGCTGGTTTCATCTGTGCGCGCGAGCAAGGTAGGTAGGCGCATGCGTCTTGTGTCACGCACATAGCTGAGTGTGCGGTGGCTGGGTGTAACATCTGCCAGCTAGCCCACCACCGCACCATGCGCAACCACATACATGTACATGCAGAGCAACGTGTAAATTGGTGGGCAGGTGCGAGGGTGTTACTACGGGTGGTTGCGGTGTGTTGTGTTCCCTTCGGATGCACGTATGTGTACATACAGGCGCTGCTGCTGGGCTACGTGCGCCGTAGCCCCCGGCCGCTCAGCGCCGTGGCCTGCGTGCTGTCGGCGCTGCGGCGGGAGGTGCGGGTGCGCGAGGTGGGCCACGCCAGCAGCACCGGGGAGCTCAACTCGGCGCTGCAGCGCTTCCAGAACCTGCAGGTGGTGGGGGGAAGGGGTGGGGGGGAACCTGCCTGGGCGCGTTGTGCCCAACGCAGCAGTTAGTTGGTTGCTAGCAGGAGAGGCTAGCTACGTACGGCCCGTACGGCCCATCGCTGGCTCTCTCGCTTCCGTTCCGAATGTGTCTGCACGATAGATGACGGCATTTGCGCCATGCGCCGCCTTCCTTCCTTCCGTGCCCGCCGCACGACACCGCTGAACACGTGTGCGACACCGCTTGCAAGGAAGTACACCCGCGTACGGGCAAGACTACCCCAACTCATCCATGGCGCTCGATTAATAATTTTCGTGACCCTACCTGTCTGCAGTCCGGGCTGCTGGCGACAGTGGCGGAAGTCGCCCGTACTGGTGGGCGCGCTGCCGCCGCCACTACTACCGCCGCCGCTGCCGCCGGAGCAGGTCCCGCCGCCTCATCCACGCCGCCATCACCGCCAGCGCCACCGACACCGCCTTTGTCGTCCACGTCTGCCGAATATCCGGACCTAGCTGGGACCGGGACCGCAGCCCCTTCCATGAGCGCATCCTGGCTCCAGGGAGTGCTGGACCCGCCGCAGCAGCCGCCGCCGCTGGCGCTGGAGGACTACAGCCCGCTCCGCATCGCCTTCGATGACCGGGACTACAGCTTCATGGCCAGCACGGTGGCTGAGGCATACACCAAGCAGAAGTGGTGAGCTGTGTGCATGTGCGCCGGGATGATGGAACGTGCGTGGCTGCATTATTTGTGGGTGTCATACTGTCATTAGGGACTTGCGTTCGGGGCAAATGCTGTTTTTGTAGGACGGCATATATCTCGAGCGTGTGCAAGTGCAGCGGACTTGACCGGTCGCTCGGGTCATTCGGCACATGAGAGATACTTAGCGACTGATCGCAAGTCAGTCGGGCGGCTGCGCCCCAAATTTTCCAAGGCGTGACACGCACGGCTGCCGTGCGGTCGGTGGTACTATCGGTAATACCGAACTAACTGCTTGACGGATTTTATCCTGTTTCACAAAAAACATGTACACTGGTTTTATTTTTAATACTGCATTTAGGCACCTTCATTAATACATATTTCGGTGCACATTTGCTTTTCCCGCCTTTTCCGCAGGCTAGGACGCGACTACCTGGCGATGACTTGCCGCTGCGGCAGTCGCGAGCTGACCACCCTCGACCCCCTCCTGGTGCACACCGCGGTACGCCGCCTGGGCCTGTGCGGCCATGGGGCTCTGTCTAGCTGCCTGCAGGTGGTCCTGCGGCTGTGGTTCACGGCCAGCATAGTGCCGGGGCCGTTCTTCGGCAGCCCCCGAGGGCGCTGGTGGATGCGGCTGGTGGCCATCTCAGTCCTCATCGGGCTCATGGTCCTGGTACGTGCGCTAGTTGTTGTTGTACTTGTTACAGTGGCTAGTTGTGCGCATGTGCCTACCTGCTTGCATAGCTGCACGCTGGAATTGTGAGTACCGTTGTTGCATACGTGCGTTCGGCTACGTATGCGTCTTACTTTCCTGAGTACCGTACTACGTTTTCCTTTCCTTAATAATATGTGTTATTTTGCTTGATACCGGTAATGCGTCCAAGAGTCCAATGTTCGCACCTGTTCGCAGGTCCTCGCATAACACAGGCATCATGCATGTAGACACAAAGGCCTGTCCTCGCTTTACGTATGCACACATCGGCGTTTGCGCCCCTAACAGATAACCCACAGACGCTAAGGCGCATGTCCCCTCGCTCTTCTGTTTTCCCGCCCTCCCGCTTCGCGCCTTCTCGCGCGCAGGTGCTCCAGACCGACCCCTTCTCCAACCACCGACGGGGCATGGCCATGAGCCTTGTGGCGGTGGTATACATGGCGGGAGCGATGGTGGAGGCGGTGGAGACGGTGGCGGCCCGCTACGGCGGCAGCGTGTCGAAGTGGGTCGCGGGGTGGGCTAGCTGCTGCTGCCTTCCATCACGCAAATGATCTACAACTTCGTTGCTGTGATGTCGTGGCCTAAAAGGACGGCTTCTCCGCAGTCTGCACCTCTGCACCCACCTAGCCACCTTAGTCTGCCGGCTGCTTGCTATGCTGGTTGCTGCGCGCAGGTTCATGACGCACAACCCGCTTCCCGTCTTCATACTGCTGTGCGAGACCATGCTGCTGGCGGCGGCGGTCCTGTACCTGCTGATGCTTACAGGCATGCTGGTGCTGTCGCCCCATGTCTACGTGAGGCTGGTCATGGTCGCTGCGTCGATGTCAATCGCGTTGTACATCAAGGTACGTACAACACCGCGTAGGACCCTTTCATACATCAAGGTACAGACACCGTTTAGGACCCTTTTATATGTCAAGCTACAGGCAACGTGTAGGACCTTTTTATACATTAAGGTACATATACCCCCGCGAAGGACCCTTTATACGCTCACTGCCCGAGCAGCTCGCTTGTGATGTAGGGTGATGTGGTCATCCGTCCACCCGGTGACGAGCCTTGCCCCAACTTTGACGGGCTGCACGCATTAATAAATTATGAATTACGAAGGAACTTACTTGACGACGATGACGCCTGCCCTACCCACTCGGCGCAGTTCCTCTACACCCTCATCCCGCTGTTCTCGCGACTGGGGCCGCTGCTGACCACAATCTCCAACATGATGTCCGAGCTCAGCGCCTTCCTGGTGCCCTTCCTCGTCGCGACAGCTGGCTTCGCCACGATATACGCCACGGTGTACCGGGGCTTCCAGAGCAGCGGGTAGGTCTCTGTCGTCCGCTGCGTCGGTTGGTTCAGGTTGGTTTCGTTGCGTCCGTTTTACCGTTGCATTGCCGCCGCGAGGAGTGCTGATTTGTCGCGCCTTCGCACTAAAAGAACTGAAATCAGGTGTCAAACTGCCTGAGCACCCCAGAACGCGATAACTGCAATAATGCGCGGCTCGCGCGCCGACGTACATGTTCGACCATTGTTATGCATTTTAGCGCGTTTTTAATAGTAGCACCCCCACGCGTTGCACCATACTATTCAATAAGCGAGCAACGTATTCGGTGCGCTGGTTACGATAAGACTGTATGCCTCCGTTGGACGAGCGAGCGCCAACCCGCCTGACGTATCAAACAGATGTACGCCCGCCGCGCGCACATGCGGTACCTGATGCAGATACGACACCGTGCCCGACGCCGCGCTCTCACTCTTCTCCGCCTTCCTGGGCACGTTTGACCTGGGCCAACCCTGGAGCAATATGCCCACCCACGAGACGCGCCAGTTTGGTCGCGTGATGATGGTCGCGTACCTGGTCATTGGTAACATCTTGCTGGCGAACCTGCTTATCGGTGCGCGCGCGCTGCTGTGGTCGCTTCGGCGGTGGATTATGGGGCGGGAAGGGGCCCATTAGGCGCTCCAGGGAGCTCATTAGGGGCTATGCACGCTCCAGGGTGGGGTTTGCTTGCGAGCGTGCAGCGTGGTGTACCCAGCATGATGCATCGTGGAGCGAAGGGTTTCATCAGTAACGGACTAACGGCCCCAACCGCCTGCCGCTCACTCCGCCAGCTATCATGAGCTATAAGTACCGGCCGGACCAGGTGGCGGCGCAGACGGTGTTCGGTCTGGCGGAGGTGGTGGACGAGCACCAATACCAGGTGCCACTGCGCGCCACCGGATGCTCGGGCGGGCGGGCAGATAGAAGGGATCTGTCAACGGCGCTGTAAGCCCCTTTTTACAGCAGTAGTCGATGCGGGCGGGCAGATCGAAAGGACCTATCAACGACGATGCAAGCCCCTACATTTGTGCTGCGCTGTGTTGCGCTGTGCCCGCAGGTCGACCGCGCCACGATCTGCAGCCCCTTCTGCCTGGTGCAGGCGCCCCTGCAGCTGCTCCTGCCGCGGGGCAGCCGCCCCGCAGTCCACTACTTCGCACTGTTCCGTCTGGGCCTGCCGCCGCTGGAGGGACATCCGCAGGTGGGTGCTCCAGAGAGGGCGCTTGCTTGAGAGGGCGAGGGTGCGCTAGCCTGTCGCACGTACGGCGAATAGGATACATCATCACCACCATCCTAACGCCGATTTCGCGTCCTCCCCAACACCACGTACTTCAGTCGCTTTTGCGTTCGGAATGTAAGCGCTTTTCCTTTCTTTATATTTTATAAACGCATAAGCGTTTCCCTTTTGCTATGTTATGCATGTGAAGATGTATTTGCATAGGAATAGGAAAAGGAAATCTTGGAATCATTGCACAACTGATGTTTGTAAGATATATGTGGAACATCCATGCAGGTGGCCCCTCACACGGCCACCGTGGCTACTGGCGCCGCCGCTGTGCCTCAGCTGATCTTCCACCTCACCCTGCACCCGCTCATGCTAGCCCTGGTCCACGTGGCGTACTACAGCCTTGCCCCGTTCGCCGTATTGTACTACACATTTTACGGCAATGAGCGTACGTGGCAAGCCGTTGCGTCGTCGTCCAAGCGGGCCGTGGCAGCCACCGGAGCTGGCCCGGGAAGGGCAGTAGGGCCTAGAGGATCTTCGCCGACCCAGCAGACGACGGCGACGACCCACGTGTCGGTGTCGTCTGGGGAGCCTCCGACAGCTCCTTCCTGCGAGCTCACAAATCGCAGCAGCCCTGTTGGAGACCGCAAAGAGCATATGCCTCCTGCTGGTGCTGGTGCTGTTGGTGCTGCTACTGCTGTTGGTGTTGTTGGTGCTGATGCTGTTGGTGCTGTTGGTGCTGTTGGTGCTGTTGGTGCTGTTGGTGCTGTTGGTGCTGGTGCTGCTACAGCTGCGTGGACAGCGCCCGCCGCGACATCCTCACCCCTCCGGGAGCTGGCATGGAGCACCTCACGCACCGACAGCCGCAGCAGTAACGGTCTCATCAGCAGCGGCTGCATACGGAGCGGCGCCGCGGCAGGAGCTGCAGGTAGCCGTGAGATCCAGCGTGGGGCGCTGTCCAGCAGCCTCCTGGAGCGCATGGAGTCGGGTGAAATGACGCGCAGCAGTGCTTCTGCCCTCCCTGGAGCTGCTGGAGCCTCCGGGGGACCAGCTGGCCGACCACGACGTGTCGGCTCCTATCGCAGTGTCCCGCTGCCGTACCGTTTGCTGCAGGTGGGTGAAACGCGTGTTTGCGATGCGTTAACAGCAGTTCGCTATTACCGGTAGTAGCGAACAATAGAGTAAAATGCCTACATAACCTCGCTCGCACAACATCCACACCATATGGCACACCGACCCATATCGGCTCCATACCCCACGCACGCCCACCAACCCTCGCAAGCAGGGCCTGGTGCGTCTCGCCCGGCGACTGGCCCGGCTACTGCTGTCCTTCGCCATCGGTGTGCTCCTCTACTGTGGGCTGGTGGGCTTTGGTGGCTGCACCTTCATGGGCCTCTACATCTGGGTGACCTGCGTGGCGCTCAGCGCGTACAGCGTCATCTACGAGCCCTGCGTGCACGTTGCTGCCGCGCTTCGCCGCTGCCGACGTCTTTGCTGCTTCCGCCCCGCAGCGGGGCTCGTGGTGCCGCCGCATCAGCGGCGCCGACTGTGCGACCCTAAGAACCCCGCTTGGCTTGCTGCCAAAAAGGCCGACGCTGTGGTGGTGGGCAGCCGGGGCAGCGTTCAGGGAAACGACGGGGGTGTCGGCAAGGCGTTGGAGCGGCGCGGCTTGAAGCAGCAGCAGCAGCAGCCCCGGCGGCCGGGGGGGGTGCTGACGACTGCGCAGGTGGTGCGGCACTGGGCCCGGGTGGCAAGCGACAGGCGCCAGGTATGCGGGAGTGGGTGCACGATGTCGTGCATGTAGCAGTTCTATCCCTTCGGCCAATCCGCCTAACTACGACGGGCTCTACAGCTACCATGACTACACATCTGCCAAATATCACTCAACCGTGGACAGCAAAAAAAAGACAATCATTTTCCCTCTCCCAGCTACGCAGTGCCGCCCCGCCCGTGCCTCCTCCCCGCATTGCCTCCCGTCGACGTGTGCATACACATACACGCATACCCGTTCTACCTCTTGGTCTGGAACCCACTGTAACCGTTACAACAACAGGCCGCCGCAGCCGCTCGGTACCTCAGCCAGGCGCAGATCGACGACGCGATTTCCGCTGCCTTTGGGCCGCCGCAGCAGCCGCTGCGCACCTTCACCCTCTCCAGCAGCACCGTCAGCGCCAGGAGCAGCAGCAGCGCCCCCTGGTGTGTAGCCCGTGACAGCCACGACAGCAGCCGCGACGCAACCGGCGGCGGTGCCAGGCAGCAAAGCGGCGGCGAAGGCGTCGGCAGTAGCAGGTGCCCCAATGCGGGCGTTACGAGTCCACGATCTGCGCGGACTGCCACGAGTGATGTTGATGGCGGAGACGGACCAATGGGCCGATTTTCGGGTCGGGTTGAAAAGGATGAAATAACTATGACAACATTAACAAAGCAGTGTCATCAGGAGCCACCGCCGGCGGCCTGCAGTAGTCGCCAAGCTCCGGCGACCGGCAGTAGCCGTCGTGGTCAACGGATGCCGGCGGGCGGTGGTGGCGAGCAGCGGGGGCGTGTCGATGAGCGGCCGCAGGCACCGTTATCGCCGTTGGCTTTCGGTGATGAGCCACAACAGCAGCAGCTGTTGTCGGCTGCTGCGGCGGCGGTGTTGCCGGATATTGGCGGCGGTGGTCCTTCGGGGGCGGTGCCATCGTCATCGAAAGCACCTGTGCACCAGCCGCACCAGCAGCCACAGCCACAGCAGCTTAATGATGCAACGCTGGCAGTCCTGCTTGCTCAGGCCCTGGAGGGGCAACAGCAGGTAGGTGCGCGTGGCTTTGTGCTAATCATGGACGTACATGGCCGAGCGAGCCCAGGTGGCGCACGCAAGTTGCTAGGGGCAAATACCGAGCGCGCAGGTGTGAAATATAAAGTGATGCCAGCAGCACATCGTGTTTTCGAAAGCTACCTAACGCCACCTCTGCTGCAGTAAACTTGGCGGTTCTTACTGCTGCTGCTCGTTGCCCCTGACGACGGTTCGGACACCCGCGCCCCTCCATGCCCCCAGCTGTGTTCCTGGAACTAATGCTTCTTAGTTTGGAACTAAGGCTCTTCCCCTTGTATGTTGCTGATTACCTTATTTTGCTGCACGCTTTGAGTCTTCATTCGTTAGTGGGCCCAGCGAGGCCCGCTGCGCCCTGTCCTGTGCGCCTGCAGCTGCGCGAGCAAATGTCGGCGCTGGGCGGGAGGCTGTCAGAGGTGGCCTCCAGGCTGGACCGGGCGCTGGCCTCGGGCGGTGCGGTTCGTTAGCTAGATACTGTAGCGAGCGCCGCCGGCTAGATAGATAGGTACTGCAGATAGGCAGTAGCTAGCTAGCTAGGCGCCCAACATGCGCAACCGAGGACTGCGCGCACGTGCCTCACGCACCTGCCGTCACCCTTTCAAAAATGAGCTCGTCAATTCTAAACTCGTCAATGCTGAAGTAACAATGCCGACGGCAAGGGCTTCCCCTCCCTCGCTCCTCCATCCAAGATCTGGTGGTGATGGCCTGCTGCCCACCCAGCGGCGGGCGCCATGCGCTTGTATGCACAGGCTATGCCTCCCATGTATTCTGTCCGGGTGCTGCCTCCCTCGCCCCCGTGTTGGCATCAACGTTTGGACACGTACATCCGTAGGTTAGTTTGAATCAACGGAAAAGCTGGTTCTTCTGCTGCTTGTAGAATTTTTTATGTGGGTATCTAGCTAGCATAACTTGGTTTACGTAATTCGTTGGCTGTTTCCGGACCGACGTCCGTCCTCGAAGGCGTCGTCCTGGGTTATTCAAATTCGTTTGGAATACATGCCGTGTTGCCTTTCGCCCTAGGCCTGCCTGCTGCTATCGGGTTTCTAGTGCCACAGCAGGCGGAGGTGGACGGCTTGACAGGTTCATGTTATGCCGGCGTGCCGCTAACTTTGGCAGGGAAAAACAGTAGTACGAAAGCCTGTCAGCGCCGACGTACAACAGTCAGGGACAGTCCGACTTTCTGCACTCCTACTTGTAATGGTAACATAATTTGATGATACTTGTTAGATGTTGTGTTTCCTGAATAACAAGTTGCTCCGGCCCTCGTTTTCGGCGTCGAACGGTAGTGGCTATGCAAGAATAATGAGCACCGGGTGTTTCATATCTCATGCTAAGCCCGGGATTTCATATTATTCCTAACAGCAAACGATACGCTGCGAGTGCAGCGCCGACAGTTCTTGACTTGGCGGACCAATGGCTTGGACAGACTACACCTGGATTGTCGTCGTCGGTTCACTTGCTGCTTTCTTCACGGTATAACACACGCTGCGATTAGTCCTGGTCGATTTCTGCATATAAGACGGTGTGTTTTGGCTTCCATGCTTGCAGGCGTATGGAATCGGTGAGGCGCTTACGCAACTCAGCGTGCAATACTAACGACATCTTGCGAACGGTCTGGCGATTACGTGATTGGCTGTCTGGAGCAAGTGTGGCCGGTTTCGGAACGTATTGGGACCCTGGGTTACCTCATACGAGCCTTCGACTGTCCGCTTACCACCGATGACTTACATCTCATCACACGTTGAGCCTCGCTCGTGCCCAAATGTCCATAACATCCCCCCAACTGCCGCGCAAATCCACTACGCATCATCATCGTCGTCACCAGGCGCGAACGACGTTGCCAATGCCTTCGGCAGCAGCGTCGCTGCCCGGACGCTCACTATTCGCCAGGCGCTGCTTATCGCGTCCGTGTGCGAGTTCAGCGGGTCAGTGCTGCTGGTGAGTGAACGCGGCTAGGGTTGAGGGGTGCGTGCTGGCGTGTGGTGCACTGAAGACACAGGGGGGGCCATCCCGACTCGACCCGCCCATAACGACTGTGGCGGGTACGCAGCTGCTGCAGATGCGGGGTGCAGCTAGCGCTGCCTCAATCCCTCCTCAACACGCGCATTCACACAGCCGGCGTGTAGCTGGGTCGCTGGGTCGTGCGCCGGCGGGACTGTTAGTTTTTCGTAGAGTTTGCAGCTTAGCGGTAAATTAGCAAACTCCCATCAATCTTCAAACCCTAAACCCAACGCCCTCCATGGACCCATAATCTTCAAACCCTGAACCCATAAACCCAACGCCCTCCAGGGCAGCGAGGTGACTCGCACCGTTGCGGGCGGCATCGCCCGCCTGTCTGCATTCGACAGAGAGCCGGAGCTCTACATGTACGGCATGCTGTGTGCGACGGTTGCTTCGGGGATGTGGCTGCTGCTGGCGACGTACCTCAGCTTGCCGGTGTCGACAACGCACGCCACAAGTGAGCCATTCCGGCGGCTGGTGCTGTCGTGTCGCTGGTGGCGACCATGGGGGCTGGCTTTTGAGCTTGGGGTGGAGGGTGGGTGGGTGTAAGCGTGGGGCGGGCTGAAGTGTGCCACATTTGACGCGCATCTCGGTGGTTGGCCGTTGGTCGTTGGCCGTTGATGGTTAGCCGTTGTGCTGATCCATTTCTGCTGCTGTGCTGATCCATTGCTGCCCCTGTCCCCAGCTAGAGTACTTGCTTGTCTCCACCGCTGCCCCCTCCATGCTGCCCGGCCCCCATTCGTCCCTTCACAGTCGGCGCGGTGCTCGGATTCGCCTTTGTGTACGGCGGACCGGATGCGGTGACGTGGCTGGAGCCGCAGGAACGCTTTCCGTACATGGGCGGCCTAGTGCCCATAGTGCTGGCGTGAGTGGGGCGGGGAAAAAGTGCACCGAATGGGCTGTACGGCGTGATGGTGGTCCGCAGGACAACCGAACAACCGACTTTTGCAACGTGTGTCGTACCGTGTCGTACAGGGCCCTGCATGGACAGGCCATCTCCCCTTGATTGACTCGCTGCGCCCGGGATTGCTGCCCTCAGTGCTCCGAAACCACTACCCTCCTCCCGCCCACCTCTGCTTTTCTTCCCCCAGTTGGTTCACTAGTCCGCTGCTGTCAGGCCTGGCCTCCAGCTTCCTGTTCCTCGGGGTGCGGACAGCCATCCTGCGGCGAGCCAGGAGCTTGGAGCTGGCCATCTGGGTGGGTTTAGGGTTTTTACTTTTAGGAGTTTCTACGGTTTCAGCCCCCATCACAGTAATGGCATTTGCTGCTCACGTATCGAAACCCTCTCTAAGCCCTCTTTTGCCAAATCCGAATCACACGCATACTCGCCTTCCACTATATTAGCCACTATTCGCTTTTTCATACTCGTCATCGGACCCAGCGTCAATGCGAGCAAAGCGGGCATCGAACCCTGCCAGCCGCCGGCAGCCCCAAATCGCGCCCTGCTCGCCCCCTGCTCACACTCGCCTGTGACGCTGACGTGATGCCGCGATCTGTGCGCCTGCCTCCGCCAGGCCCTCCCAGGCCTGGTTCTGGCCACCGTCTTCATCAACCTCTTCTTCGTGCTGTACCAGGTGGGGTACGGCCGAGTGTATGTGTACGTGTATTGGGGGCGAGGTTGGTGTCCGCAGGGCCGCCGACAGCATGGCAGGCACATCCACACGTGGTCTTCCCCCTGCGTTGATGTGCCCACCCGCCTACCCGCCCTCCCCTCCAACTCGCCAAACCCTCAGGGCTCCGAAGCCAGGCTGGACTGGAGCTCTGACCAGTGCGCCTGGGTGAGCGCCGTAGCGGCTGGCGGCTGCGCGCTGCTGACCATGCTGGTGGGCGTGCCGTTTGTACGACAGAGGGTGTTTCTGGCGGCATCGGCCAGGTACGGCGGCGCACGGGGGGTTGCCAGGGGGGAAAGATGCCAAAAACCAGTGCGTATGACAGGGTAAGAAAAGGGTAGCGGGGTTGGAGTTTGGGGATGTCCCCCGCATCAGCAGTCACCGCTGGAGCCAACGGACTGCGGCCCCTCGCCCGTCCGCCTGCCACCCCCGACTCGGCCTGTCCCTACCCCAGGTGCCTCCAGAACAACACCCGACTGGAACCGCGTGGAAACACGGCCGGCACCCCGGGCCGTGCGGCTGCCACCACAGCTGCCACCAGCCGCAGCCTCCCGGGCTTCTCCGCCCGCCCAAGCCCAGGCGGCAGCAACGGCGGCAGCGCCGGCGGCGGTGCGGGGGCTCGTCCTGCGGCCGCTTTCACCTCTGGCGGCCCCGCCGCCGCCACCCGCCTCTCCTGCGGGCCGCTGGGCAGTTGCAGCCGCGGCGCCAGCCGAGGTCTGAGTCCCGGCGGTAGCGGGGAGGTGGTGGCGGCTGCGGGGGCGCTTCAGGGGCTCCCCAGCAACCCTCTGGGTGACCCCGGGGCGCAAGTGAGGCTCACGTGGGGTCCCCCATACCGGGTGCCGTACGCCCCAGCACGGGATAGGTACCGGTAGTGGGCCGCTGCACCGTGCGGTGTGTGCTGTGTTAGCAGCAGTCCAACGCACGCGTCTCCACACCCTGCCCCTCCCCTCCGTCCGTCGCGCAGGTCCCTCGGCCGCCGCCTCCCGCCTGGTCCCGCCTCTCCCGCCACTCCCCCCAGCTGCAGCTGCAGCACCAGGCGCATCAGGGGTCCTTCTCACGGCGCCATGCGGCGGCCGGCTCCGAGCAGGGCAGCCGGGGTGCGCAGCCCGCGGCCATCTCGCCAGGCCCCTCGGGGACCACTGGCCCCCTTGCCAGCGAGCCAGACCAACCGGTCCATCCGCTGCACCCCGGGCAGCAGCAGGATCAGCAGCCGCAGCAGCCGCAGCAGCCGCAGCAGCCGCAGCAGCCGCAGGGTAGGGGCGTGGAGGGGGCGCTAGGCGAGCAGGCCAGTGCGTTTGCCTGCCCACCGGGTGGGCTTGCGCCAAGGCAGGGCACCAGCTCCGGCGGTGTGAGCGATGGCAGGGGAGTGGAGCCCGGCCAGTGGCAGCTGCCGCAACACGGAACGCAGCAGCCAGCAGCGAGGCAGCAGCAGGGGCAGGGGCAGCAGCTGGAAGGCGGTGTACTGGTTCCTGCGGCTGGGGACGGAAGGGGCGGTGGTGATGGAACAGAAGGAAGCATAACCGGCGTGGCTGCCACGTCATCGCAGCTGTGGCAGGGGCAGCAGCAGGAGTACTTATACTGGCAGCAGCAGCAGGGGCAACAGCAAGAGTGGCTTATGCAGCAACAGTACTGGCAGCAACTGCAGCAGCAGCAACTGCAGCAGCAGTACTGGCAGCGACAGCAGCCGCCAAACTTCAATCGCGATACTTCACGACAGCCGCAGAACGAACCTCGGCAGCATTGGCAGCAACAGCAAGGCCTGACCGGGGGCCAGAACTGGCAGGAACAACAATGGCAGCAGCAGCAGCTCTGGCAGCAGCAACAACAGCAGCAACAACAGCAGCAGCAACAATGGCAGATCCAAACATGGCAGCTTACTCAACAGCAGCAGTGGTCGGCAGGACAGCGTTCACACTGGAACCAAACACATCAGGAACACTCACAGCAGCAGCAGCAGTTACTGCAGGCTGCTTGGAGACCCACGGGTCAGCAAGCAGCAGCCGGCCCAGGTCAGCGGCCGCCTACAGCCAGCCCAGGACCAATCGCGGAATCCACCATCGACTCCACTCCAAATACCAGCAACCTTGTGCCGTCACCCTGTAGGGGTCCGGTTGCTGAAGGTGTGGAGGGCAGCCTCGGGGCAGATCCCGCACAGTTCGGTGCCGTGCAGGCCGGGCATGGTGGCAGCACATCGCTACCCTGTGTGGCGGTGTTGGCAGCGGCCGCGGTGGATGAGTCTGACTCTGGGAGCAGCACTGCTGGCGACCCCAATCAGCAGGGCCGTTATCCACCCACGGAGCAACGGCCCGGGCACGACCAACGGAATAATGACAACGGTAACCGTAGCAACAGCAACCATAACAACAGTGACAACAACATGCAGTGGCTGAAGACTTTTGACCAGCTCAAGGTGAGTTGCAGTGGTGTACGGTGTGGTATGAGCACCACGGCTGGTGTCACTGCCATCATTGTCAGCCTCTGGGCTGTACAGCTGGTGTTGTGTTGTGTGGCTCATTGAAGATATAGGCTCAAGGGGCTCATCGGGGCATCCTGCCACAACCATCATATCCCCACCCTTGCTTCCTGTAGCACATACACACAACGGGGCATACACATGGGCATCCCTGCGTATACACACGTCCTGTGTGCTACGGGCGTTATTGGCCTCAGTGATATAGGCCTTAGTGCTACGGGCCTTAGTTGCCTCAGTCCTACAGGTCTCGGTACTACCGGCCTTAGTTCTAGGGGCCTCAGTCCTACGGGCCTTGACGCTACAGGCCTTAGTGCCGGCCACCTTCACACTATGTGTTCCTCCCCTCCCTGTGCGTCCTTCTTCCTCCGAAACCAGGCCATCGTACTGCACGGGACCGAAGTGAACGTGCACGAGTGCATTGAGCAGGCCACCGACCCGGTGGCTGCTGCAATACACGCCCAGGCCGAGGTGTTCGACACCGCCACGGAACACGCCTTCAAATACTTGCAGGTGGGGGCGCAGAGAGGAAACCCGCAGGTTGGCATTTAAGAGAGAAGGAAAAACCGAGTGGGCATGTGGGCGGGCGGGTTAGAGAGGAGACCCGTGTGAGGTGGGCGGGTGAAGATTGCACCACCCACCCCCACCACCCCACCGTGCCATCCAGCCAACGACCCAACTAACACCAACCGCCCCCCCCCCAGGTGGTAACCGCCGTCTGTGACTCATTCAGCCACGGTGCCAATGATGTGGCCAACTCCGTGGGACCCCTGGCGGCCATCTGGTTCATCTACCGCAACCAGCGGGTAGGTCAGGGGGCGGGCTGGGGTGTCTCGGAAGGGACGGCACGCCAGTGGTGATACTGTTTGGAAGGAGCGACTGTGCCCATCTCTTAAGACCCTCGTTCCGTTCCTGACTCGATAGGGCTTGGAGGCAACTCCCCACCCCCCACCTTGACACTCCTTGCGGCTTGGGGGTTCCAAAGGAAAGCCGTGCCTCCCCCTCTTCGCCACCTACCCCGCTGCGGGCCGCCAGGTGGATCAAGAAGCCACGGTGCCAGTGTGGATCCTGGTTCTGGGGGGCGCCGGTATTGTGGTGGGGCTGGCCACGTATGGTAGGTGCCGCACAGCACCCAGCCTGGGTATCAAAAACGTCCCGGCTCCACGCATAGGGGCCACGTGGACGGGCTTGGTTCGCTTTCGACCTCGTTAGCGCAACAAACGGACGTGATACCTCCTATGTCCTGCCCCTTCCCGCCTCCGCATCTCCACGGGCCATCCTCCTGTCCTGCCACTCCTAGTAATACGCCGTCACACGCGTCGTATATGTAAGCGCCCGCATATCGCTGCTTTGGGCATAAGGCCCTTCCCGGCCGCCCCAGCGCCGGCTTCCATCCTATATCATATTACCCTTTGCCTCGGTTCTACGCAGCCCCCTTACCCCGGCATCATTGACCCACTCCTAAACGCGCCGGCCCCCGTAGGTTACAAAATCATCAGCGCCATCGGCGTGCGTCTGTCCGTTGTGACTCCCTCGCGCGGCTTCTGCATCGAGCTGTCCACGGCGCTGGTGGTGGTGCTGGCGTCCAAGTACGGCCTGCCCGTGTCCACCACACACTGCCAGGTGGGGCCAGGGACGGCTGAGGGAACGCGTGTAAGGGACGCTGAAAGACGGAAGACTCTGGGGGGAAGAACAGGTGTGGAGCGGTGAGGGGCAGGGCGCGTGCCCTAACTGAGCGGTGAGAGGTCGGTTAGGTTGATGATGAATTCATGCATTAGCATTAGCCTCATGTGCTGACGCAAACACTGTTTATGTCGCCTGTCAGGGGATTTGATGCCGGTACCTGCGCCCTTTCCCACAACCCCGGTTCGTTGCCAGCCTATACTAAACGGAACCGCGGCTGCTTCCTACTACCGTAACCTACATCTGCGCCCTCCAAAGCCTCCCGAAAACCCCACAGCGGCCCAAATCCCTCCAAACCCTTCAAACCCTGGTGTCCGCACCCCCAGGTGGGTGCCACGGCCGGCATGGGGCTGCTGGAGGGCGCCGCCGGCCTCAACTGGCCCCTGGCTGCGCAGTTCATGCTCGGCTGGCTGGTGACACTGCTCATCACTGGGCTGCTCTCCGCCGCTATGTTCGCGGCGGGAGCGTACGCGCCCAGTATCCAGCAGAGCCGGGCCATCAACACCTACGAAGATGAGCTGTGGGCTCTGTCGACCAGGTGGGCCGGGGGATCGGCAGGTGCAGGCACGAGGAGGGGGCTGGCAGGTGCAGGCACGAGGAGGGGGCTGGCAGGTGTAGGCACGAGGAGGGGGCTGGCAGGTGCAGGTGCCTGCGTTTCCCCCGGTTAGTACAGGTGCCTGCCTGCAACTGCGGCAACTGACATACCTTCCCTGATACACACCCTTATCGGCAAGTTGACGCGCGCGAGCACACACGAACATACACACCGCCAATGCTCTATGCCATCCCCCCTACGTCCTCGCCTCGCCGGGCTGCCCCCCTCCTAGGCTGGACCTGCTTCTCAACCGCACCAACACCGCCGCCCTCAGCGACCCCGCCACCTGGGGCAACTTCAGCGCCGACCTCGCCGCGGCGTTGGAGGCCGACCTGTGCACACTGCAGGCGGTAGCGACCCCTGGGTCGGCAACCGGCACCCGGCCCGTGCAGCACGTGGAAGCCAGCAACGTAACCACCTTCCTCAACCGCACGCTCAGCACGTACCTGAATAACAGCCTGCCGTACATTGGTGGCATGCACGCGCGCGGCCAGGTGCTGCCCCGGCGACCTTGACGGTTAGGACGCAAACCGCGATCGTACGTTCATCATGATTGGTGACCGCAGCCGCCTGGAGCTATATATGGCATGCCCACGTGGCACCATCTGCGGTGCGGCTGTCGTACAACCCAAAGTGCAGTACGCTTCGACGTTCCCTCGTTCACCGTTCAATCGTTCAGCACGTTTTGCAAACGTTCACCTGTAGTTCAGACAGCATGTCGCACGATGATAATAATGTGTGCGCCGAGCGAGCAAACCCCTGGCGTGTTAAACGGCACATCGGAGGGGTGTGGCAAATAGGCTGCTGTCTGAATATTTGGCTGCTGTCCGGGTAATAGGCCGCTGTCTGAGCAAGGGGCGCATTTTCGTCACTACTTGCTCATGGGCCGGGGGAATAAGCGGGCGGCGCGCACTTCGACGGCTCGGGGAGGTGGACGCGTGGTGGGACGGGGCGGAAACACGGCCGGGCGGATTCCTAAATCGTCGGCATCCATCCATGTGGTGAAAGTGTGGAGGGGGGGACAAGGTACTGGCACGCTGCCCGCTTGTGCTCTCCTCCAAGCGCGGCCGCTGCCCGCCGATGTTTCTATACCCGGCCTCAGGCGGGTGATTTGCCGCCAGAGGTGAATAATTGCCGTATCTATCAACGACAACAAGAGGTAATGAAAAAGCTGGGTTCCGACCGGTGCAAGCGGGCCTTATTATCGTCACCTGGGTGCAGGGGTATAGGGGGATCACCACTGGGCACGGGTACTGATACTGGGAGTAAGGTATCAGTAGCTCCTGGTACCAGGAGCTCCTGGAGCTCCTAAGGTACCAGGAGCGCCTGCTGTGTGCATGTTTAGCTGTGTGGTGCCTGTTGTGCAGGGTGGTCGCCCCTCTACGGGCACGGCAGGTCCTCGAAATCAAAGTACGAAATACTCTCGGCAAGCCTCAGAATCCCAACCCCGACCTGCGGCCTGCATATGAGGGTGCATGTAATGGAGGGCGATCGTGGTGGTCTGTTTGCCTTCGTTACGGTGCGGTTGGGTTTCTGTCCCCTTCGTCTCCTCCTTCAGTCTCCTGCGATGTGTCAGATGGTTCAGCCTTTTGGCCTGGAACAAGTATTATTATAATACCGGCGGCGTGGGGGGATTGTTGGGACCCACGGGTCGTTATATATCCTTAGATACGCTCAAGGGCGTTACACAACGACAGACAACGACAAGCTGTTGTAGCTTGAACATAGCAGAATCACGCGAAACATATGCAGATACTTTGCGGAAAGGCTGATTAACTAAACACTGAAATACAACAGGAATTCCTCTAACAAGCAGAGCTGAAAGGGCAACTTCTAGCGAGTGTTCTGGAGGGCTGATGACGCTTGTACGGCGTGGCTGCCGAACTTTTCGTGCCGGCCCTGTAAATCGTCTTTGCCGTCCAGGAGACGGGGACTCTGAACACTTGCCGAACACCTGAAGAGTCTGCAGGGCCGAACACCTAAAGAGTCTGCGAGGTCGCGCCCTGCCTATCGCTAAGGCATACTTGCCTAAGCCTTACGTTGCACACCCAGGGGCACGCCAACACAAGCCGACACGAAGCGTTACAGCGGTTTCACAACTGCCAACCAACTGCCATACATGCACGTGACATGACCCCATACCTCGACCTGACGCGGCGTGCTGCGACCTCACCAGCACGTACGGGCCGCGTACACAGGTTCACAACCTGTAACCGTCACAAAAACAGGTTCACAACCTGTAACCGTTACAAAAACAGGTTCACAGGCACGAGCCGCGCTTACAGCCAGCGGCCCATGGATGGATGGCTGACTCCATGCACCGCATCCTAGATCCTTTCGCAACACTCGAATTCAATCTGCGTATCGTATGCCGCGTCTTAATACCGTAGTTTCTGACTCTCTGACCGACTCGCGGTCCTAACTCACCGCCAGCACCCACATCCCTGCCCCAAACACACCCACAGTCCCCTCCGCATCACCGCCGTTCCGACCGTAACCTATCCGGCCTCAACCCGCGATCTGCAGCCCACGATCTGCAACCCGCAATGCAATGCAATGCACACTTGGCTGTGTTTTAGTTGCACGCAGCAGCCGGCCCCTGCAACCGCCGCACTGCACTGCCTGCCCCGCATACGGTAAGCGTGGGTGGAAAAGGATATCCTCCAGGGAGGAGGCGTGACTGGGTTAGTGGGCAATGCCCGCGAGCGTGACTCCGCTGCCGCTCCATAGACGCTTCTCTGATGATATCGGTAGCATTGCCGTACAAGCGATTCGTCGCCCCTCGCAAACCTGGATGGATCCCCGCACAGTCATCGGGAGCATCCCCGCCACCCGAATCGCCACCCTAACCGCCACCCGAACTGTCCCCAGACTGCCGCAAGACCCATAATTTGCAATGGGCGTACTATCGCCTACCGCCCGCGGCAGCTGCAGCCCATAAGCCGTTGGGTCGTTTGGTCGTTGGGTCGTTGGGTCGCCAGCTAGGGGACTCGATCGTGACCCGGCCCCCAGCAGCTGTAGCGGCTACAGCACGATGCAGAGCCACCTGGCTAGTAGGAGCCGTCCTTGCTGTTGAAGTAGTCGTACGTGAGCACCGTGGAGCCTAGCACCACGGCCGCGGCCAGCTCCATTATGAGCGCGCCGATGGTGATGACCTGTCAGTGGGAAGCGGGGTGTGAGGGAAGACTTAGGGTGTGGGGGAAGCCAGGGTTATTGGTGTTAGGGAAGCCGGGGATATTGGGGAGGAGCGGGCAGCAGGAGGTTTACGAAGGTGGGGCGGGTAGGCGGGGCGGGCAGGTGGGCGTGATGCCGACGCGAGTTTGTCGCCTCCCGCCATTCGTATGGTCCTCGATGTGTCGAGCCGCAGCTCCCTTCCCCCGCCTGGCGTCCTAGCTCCCCACGCCCCCGAATGAAATGCCCGAGGCTCCCTCCATCACTGGGTGAGTTGCCGCGGGTGCTTTCGCCACTTTCATCCATTCGCTGTCCACGAGTGGTCGCCTCAGCCTGACCAACAAACCACCGCTTCGATCTGTACCCCGCCCCGCGCGTTCCCCCATCACCGCCCCTCAATCGATTCCCCCATCGCCGCCCCTCAATCGATTTCCCCATCGCCGCCCCTCAATCGATTCCCCCATCGCCGCCCTCCCCGACCCCGCCCCTCAATCCTCCCCACGTCCCTCGCCCCATTAAACCTCACCTTTGCATGCGCTAGGATGGCCGGGATGGCGATGGACCCCACCGCGGAGAAGCCCGTGAGGAACTTGCCCGCGTCCATCCAGCTGCAGGGAGGGCGGGAGCGGAGGGGGAGAAAGTGAGCGAGGAAAGGGGTCAGACACGCTGGGAGGCACAGCCGCTCCGCTGCAGGGAGGGCGCGGGGGAAGGGGCAGAGAGGAAAGAAGGCAGGCACGCAGGCTGGCTCGACCACGGAGGGAAGGCAGTGTTCTCGCTGGTCAGTGGTCACCGTCCTGGTAGCTTGCAACCCGCCGCAGTGTGCTGCACCAGAGCGGCGGCTCACCGCGCCTGGCCTATCGTTGCTGCACACACATACACACACAGCCACACACACCCTTGCCCCTCCCCGCCCGCTGGCTGAACCCCCCAAACCAGCTCACCCGCTCTGTATTGTGCTGCCGTAGATGCCGTACCCGTCGCCGCCGGCACTCCCGAAAAAGAGGTACGGCATCGGTACGAGCACGTACATGATGCCCACCAGCATGGGCCACCTACGCTCGCAGTGCGCGCGTCGAGTGATGAGGCGGGGGAGAGAGAGAGAGAAGATCGCAGTGATGATGCGGGTGAGGGAGAGAGAGAGAAGACCTCAGTGCAGGCGTTAATTTACGGCCAAGGCGCGAGTGAGCAAATACATGACTCCTGGTGGTGGTGCATGGGCTAGGGAATGAGGTACTGGCGGGAAGGAGGGGCGGCCCCTGCCGCCGTCTCATCCGATGGCGACGTTCTGCTGCTTCACTCTGGCCGTACGGCAGCGGCTTCGCAGCGAGGCATGTACGTGTCGGCTGACAGTGGGGCGGTTGGGTTGGGGTCCCGGCTGCTGACACAGCTGCAGCTCACGCAGCCGCCAGCTGATGCAGGTGCGTCGATGGCGGCACCCAAGAGGCCGTGTACTGGGGCAGGGATTGGAAGCACTGTGCACTGGAGGCTTTAGCCGCAGCTGCTGAGTGGTACGACGGCGGGGTCCGGGTGTGAGTTTAAGGAACCCAGTCGGAAGGGCGCCGTGGAAGGCGCGGCAACATGCTGGACGCAGCTGAGCAGGGCATCTCGTACGGCAGCGCAAAGCCCAGCTGCGACACACACGAGGTGCCAGACGCTATGACAGCCGTACCCTCAGGATGGACAGCTCATTTCACCTACCAATTATTGAATAGTACACAGCCCTGCATGTTCCAAGACAGATGAACCGGCTTGTTGGAGGAATACGTCGGAGTGATGTAAGTTTGCATGGGCCCTGGGTAGACCCTCGCTTACCAGCAACTGCAGCAAGGCTCCTGTGCTAAACATTATCGCCAGCACCATGATAACTGCGAAGACGCCATGTCTGTGTCGGAGGAAGGCCTCGAGGCCACCGCAATCGAAGCAATTTTACCCATACCTCTAGAGTCTTGTATAGCCATTTCGTATTATGTTAGTGTAAGAATGAAAACGCGTCTTTTTGCTATGGATAGTTTCTGCGAAGATACGAAGAGCAGCGCAGCGCGCGGTGGTAGGTCAGGCGGCAATAAGCTGAAGTAGCATGAGTAAACGGATATCTTGTTAGCCGCATGTGCTGTTGGCTGCGAAAAAAAGATTACTACGCCGTACGAGTATTCAACGCATCCACCAATGTTACTTCAAGGTTTAACCAACCAGTGTGGTGAATCGATGCATGTATCTACATGACCCATGGTCTTATGCATGGATGCATATCGATAGAATCCGTTCCGTTCATATCCGTACCTAGTACTACGTAATTCGATCGAGTACTCTGGAGTCCGTGTAGCTTGTCCTTATCCCGCTCGGCGCGAGTGCAGTTCATCCTTGCAAAATTACGTACTCATCAGTTCCCTATCTTGCATACATGCATGGCCCATGGCATACATGCATGGGAGCGCACACGCGTGGATACAAGTAGGTAGGGCTGCTGCTGCCGTGCATATGTATAGTACGCACTGTTGCATTGGGCCCCAGACGGGGAGGTAAAGCAATCGGGCTGGCGCATCGTCTGAATGCATGCCTGTATGTGCCGCATCTGAGGCCATCCACCTTGAGCGGCTGCCGGCAAGGAGGATGCAAGACACTAATCAATGCGGTGTATGTGTACATACATGCATATGCTATGTAGGCAATCGAACCTTATTTCAGTAATACCCCTGCTCGGCGGCACAGGGACCGTGTACGTCCCATGCAATTCAGCCATGCATCGTATTCAGCCAGTTCGGCAGCCCCCGGCGGAGAACCTGAAGCTAGCAGACAACGCACGCAGCGGCGGCAGCAGCAGCAGCAGCAGCAAGTAGCAACAGCAGCCGCACAGGTGGGTGGCAACCAATCCATGTCTAATGCGTGCGCCCAAAGCAACATGCATGTCACCCTTATTACCGGCGGTCATTACAAATTTACAAAGTTTGTTGCTAGGTAGGCGCCCGCTTGAATATTGAATTTGCGGTTACCCCATATTTGTGTGGGCCCGTTTGTGGGGATTGCTTCCGACGTCCTTCCGCAATTCCGACCGTCTTCATTGGCCATGAATGGTAGATGGCCGGGACAAGCGCAATGTTGCGTTGCGGGCACGGAAATCAACAAGCAATCAAGAAAACATGTTCCCACACAGCCGGGGCCGATCACGACCGCATAAACACGTCATCCGGCACCTCACACGCAAGGCGACCGGAAACTTCCTGCGGGTGCCAAGGCCCTACAGCGGCCCAACCCTTCAGGGGAAGACCGCCAGAGCAGCAAATCCCCGAAGAAGGGCCCGAACTGCACCAACCCACGGCGGATAGCGCGATCCTGGAGAGTACATTCCCCCAAACAGAAGGGCCACCAGCCCCCGCCCTTTTTAAGGCAGGCCGCAGCCACTAACCGGCGACAGCAGATCGGTCTGCTGGCCAGCAGCGGCTGCGCCCCCTTAGCTTGGTGCAGGCCCGCACGTGATGTGAAGGCGTCAGGGGCCCAAATTCAAGGCGACAACGTAGGGAACGAAGTCGAATGAAGTCGGACTATGCAGGACAGCTACGTGCGTGTGAATGACGCTGCGACTAAAGGACACACCGTGACTTCTGGCCACCTTCCACCTGACCGGACCGGACATCGATGAGCACATGCAGCTGAGGATAGGCGTGACTTCAGCCGCTGAAGCTGCTGTGCAGTTGATTCTCGTCCAGACCAGAGCACGGATGAGGGTCCCTTTCAGTAATTCAAGCGCCGAACTGCCTTCCATTCATGCATAACTAACACGGGGTCGAACAGGTGTGCGGCGCACAATAGACCCCGTGGCCAAAAGAGTGGGCATATGGTGAGCAGGTGGGGGGAAACATCGCAATTGTTTGGTAAGCCTGCTCGATCGGCCCATGACAAAAGTGTGTGCACCCAGATCCTACTAGCGCAGAGCGGTCTGCTGGCCAGCGGCGGCTGCGCCCCCCTTGCTTGGTGCAGGCCCAGCAGACGCACGTGATGTGAAGGCGTCAGGGGCCCAAATTCAAGGCGACAATGTAGGGAACGAAGTCGAACGATGCAGGACAGCTACGTGCGTGTGAATGACGCTGCGACGAAAGGACACGCCGTGTCCTAATGGCCACCTTTCACCTGACCAGACCAGACATCCATGAGCACACGCAGCTGCTGAGGATAGGCGTGACTTCAGCCGCTGAAGCTGCTGTGTGGTTGATTCTCGTCCAGACCAGAGCACGGCTGCTGGCCCCTTTCAGTAATTCAAGCGCCGAATTGCCTTCCATTCATGCATAACTAACACGGGGTCGAACAGGTGTGCGGCGCACAATAGACCCCGTGGCCAAAAGAATGGGCATATGGTGAGCAGGTGGGGGCAAACTGTGTGGTAAACCTGCTCGATCGGCCCATGACAAAAGTGTGTGCACCCAGATCCTACTAGCGCAGAGCGGTCTGCTGGCCAGCGGCGGCTGCGGTCTCTCTCTCTCTCTGCGCCCCCTTTGCTTGGTGCAGGCCCAGCAGACGCACGTGATGTGAAGGCGTCAGGGGCCCAAGAGCGGCCACCTTTCACCTGACCAGACCAGACATCCATGAGCACACGCAGCTGCTGAGGATAGGCGTGACTTCAGCCGCTGAAGCTGCTGTGTGGTTGATTCTTGTCCAGACCAGAACACGGCTGCTGGCCCCTTTCAGTAATTCAAGCGCCGAATTGCCTTCCATTCATGCATAACTAACACGGGGTCGAACAGGTGTGCGGCGCACAATAGACCCCGTGGCCAAAAGAGTGGGCATATGGTGAGCAGGTGGGGGGAAACATCGCAATTGTTTGGTAAGCCTGCTCGATCGGCCCATGACAAAAGTGTGTGCACCCAGATCCTACTAGCGCAGAGCGGTCTGCTGGCCAGCGGCGGCTGCGCCCCCCTTGCTTGGTGCAGGCCCAGCAGACGCACGTGATGTGAAGGCGTCAGGGGCCCAAATTCAAGGCGACAATGTAGGGAACGAAGTCGAACGATGCAGGACAGCTACGTGCGTGTGAATGACGCTGCGACGAAAGGACACGCCGTGTCCTTTTGGCCACCTTTCACCTGACCAGACCAGACATCCATGAGCACACGCAGCTGCTGAGGATAGGCGTGACTTCAGCCGCTGAAGCTGCTGTGTGGTTGATTCTCGTCCAGACCAGAGCACGTCTGCTGGCCCCTTTCAGTAATTCAAGCGCCGAATTGCCTTCCATTCATGCATAACTAACACGGGGTCGAACAGGTGTGCGGCGCACAATAGACCCCGTGGCCAAAAGAATGGGCATATGGTGAGCAGGTGGGGGGAAACATCGCAATTGTTTGGTAAACCTGCTCGATCGGCCCATGACAAAAGCGTGTGCACCCAGATCCTACTAGCGCAGAGCCACTGTAACGCGGTCTCTCTCTCGCAGCCGCTGGCGCCCTGGCCGCCCCGGGTCCCTCCACATCGCCGTCCCTTGCCGCCACCGCTCCCGGGGTGCCTCGCCCATCCCCTTCTCCCCCGCCCCCTGCCCTCGCTGGCCTTCGGATCGTGTCCGCTGCGGTGGCGCTGGGCATCCCCTTCACCAATCCGCCTGCCGCCCCCGTCCTCGATTGGGCGTCACGGATGTCGGAGGCCCGCCGCCGTCTCCAAAAGATCTCCCGCATGGCCCTGTCGATGTTCGGCCGTGCCACTGCGGCTGCAGCTTATGCTCTCCATATGGCGACGTACCACATGGAGCACTCGGGGCTGCCGCCGGCGGAGGTCCTTGCTGGCATCATGGCCCTTGTCGCAAAGCTGGTGGATCGGGAGCTAGGCCCTGATGACGCCCAGCGCCGTTTCACTGGTGTCCCCCTCCGCCTGCTCTCCGGTCATCCCACCATCGGCGGCTTCGGTGTACTGCCCCTTCGGCTGCATGTCCTCAGCCGGCATGCCAAGTGGAGCCTGACGGTCGCCCGCTCCGCGCTGCAGCCCCCGGCTGCCCGCGCGCCGTGGATCCGGATTGCGGTCTCCTTCCTCTCTACCCTCCACCCTGCCTTCCGCCCGCTGGCCGTCACCACAGCTCGCCCGGATGGCCCGTGGCTCGGCGCCCCCTTCAGCTTGCCCCCGGACATCCACCGGCTTGCCACGAGCCTCGGTCACCTCCCCCCCCTGTCTGACGTCGCGGACCCCCCCCTGGAGCCGGGCGTCTGGTGCTTCAACGCGCCGCTGTGGGGCAACCCGCTCCTGCCCAACGCGGGGGCGCCGGGCCGGCGGCCGGGGTTGGAGGCTATCCATGGCCCCCTCACCATGTGCCGCCGCCTGCTGACCGTCGGCGACGCCGTCCGGGTGCAGGACGCTATGACCGCGTTTGAGGTGGAGCGCGCCCATGCCCTGGCGACGACGCCGGGCATGGCCATCTTCAGCCGGCTGGCTGAGCGCTGGACGACGCTCGTACGGCACGAGCTGGCGCCCTCCGAGCTGGCCATGGGTGCGCTCCAAGATCGCATCGCGGCGCGGGCTGCGGTGGCCGCTCTCCTTTCTGACATCTCGCCCGCATGGCTCGCTGCTGCTCGCCTGGCGCCCGATGGCCCCGCCCCGCCGTCGCCTGACGAGGTGGATGCTCTCCTCCTTGCTCGCCTGGGGTGGCGGCTGGGTGTGGACGCCGTGCTGCCCCTCACTTCCTTCACCGTCAAGCTGGGCACCCTGCTCCAGGCGGCGGAACTGGAGCGCCCCAGGCAGGCCTGTCATGCGGCGTATGTGCGGGAGGCGCTCGGGCTGTCCCCTGCTGTGGCTGCCACGCCCGAGGCGGCCCTTGTGGCGTTACGCGCGGTATGGCGGCGGTTGTGGAAGCGTCTTAAGTGGGAGCCGCGGTGGAAGGAGGTCCTCTGGCGGCTGGCGGTTGACGGGGTGCCCATGCCGGGCTCCTCCCACCTCCCGCTGGTCCCACCCGAACCGTGTGCTTGCGGCTGTTACCCCGCTGCAGCGGGTGTGGCCGAGTCGCCGCGCTTGCATCACTTTTGGTCTTGCCCCCTCGTCCGCCCGCTCTGGGATGAACTGGAAGTCTGCTGTGGATGCGGGGTCACGCGTGAGCATGTGTGGTTGTGTGTGTCGCCGGATCCGACCACTGTGCTGCAGTGTGTGTGGGATGTGGTGGCGTTGGCGGCGCTCAACGCGATGGAGTGGGCGCGCCGGTACATACACTCTCATCGGCTCCCCGGCCCCACCCTCCCTGCTGCTATGCGTTCTGGCCTCCTTGCTAAGTTCTGGGCCTTGCTGCGGGACTTTGCGGGCTTGGGTTTGCCCCGCAAGGACTGGGGTGACGTGGGGGTGGACCACCCATTTTTGTTCGTAACCGGGGGTCGGCTCATGTGCGCCGTGCCGCCCTAGCTAGCCTGCCTTGGCTGCTGTTTGTTCTTTCGTTCTTTCTTTCCTGGTGCCACCTTTGCTGGTTCGAGATACGAGTGGTGCGGGTGATGGGCAGGTGAGCCAATGGGGGCTTTTGTGGTGGTTTTGACGCGTAAGGGTGGCCTGCATGGGGCCGTGTCCTGCCGTCGCTTGTGCTGACTTTGCATGATGCTGTTTGCCTGCTGTTGCCCGTACCCGACCTTGGTTCCGTGTCTCTTCCGCAGTGCTTTCCCGCCGGGATAAGGGCGGGTGCCGCCTGTCGTGCGGCCACTGTAACGCGGTCTCTCTCTCTCTCGCAGAGCGGTCTGCTGGCCAGCGGCGGCTGCGCCCCCTTTGCTTGGTGCAGGCCCAGCAGGCAGACGCACGTGATGTGAAGGCGTCAGGGGCCCAAATTCAAGGCGACAATGTAGGAAACGAAGTCGAACGATGCAGGACAGCTACGTGCGTGTGAATGACGCTGCGACGAAAGGACACGCCGTGTCCTAATGGCCACCTTCTACCTGACCAGACCAGACATCCATGAGCACACGCAGCTGCTGAGGATAGGGCTGACTTCAGCCGCTGAAGCTGTGCGGTTGATTCTTGTCTAGATCAGAGCACGGCTGCGGGCCCCTTTCAGTAATTCAAGCGCCGAATTGCCTTCCATTCATGCATAACTAACACGGGGTCGAACAGGTGTGCGGCGCACAATAGACCCCGTGGCCAAAAGAGTGGGCATACGGTGAGCAGGTGGGGGGAAACTGTGTGGTAAACCTACTCGATCGGCCCATGACAAAGGCGTGTGCACCCAGATCCTACTAGCGCAGAGCGGTCTGCTGGCCAGCGGCGGCTGCGCCCCCTTTGCTTGGTGCAGGCCCACACGCACGTGATGTGAAGGCGTCAGGGGCCCAAATTCAAGGCGACAATGTAGGGAACGAAGTCGAACGATGCAGGACAGCTACGTGCGTGTGAATGACGCTGCGACGAAAGGACACGCCGTGTCCTTTTGGCCACCTTTCACCTGACCAGACCAGACATCCATGAGCACACGCAGCTGCTGAGGATAGGCGTGACTTCAGCCGCTGAAGCTGCTGTGTGGTTGATTCTTGTCCAGACCAGAACACGGCTGCTGGCCCCTTTCAGTAATTCAAGCGCCGAATTGCCTTCCATTCATGCATAACTAACACGGGGTCGAACAGGTGTGCGGCGCACAATAGACCCCGTGGCCAAAAGAGTGGGCATATGGTGAGCAGGTGGGGGGAAACATCGCAATTGTTTGGTAAACCTGCTCGATCGGCCCATGACAAAAATGTGTGCACCCAGATCCTACTAGCGCAGAGCGGTCTGCTGGCCAGCGGCGGCTGCGCCCCCCTTGCTTGGTGCAGGCCCAGCAGACGCACGTGATGTGAAGGCGTCAGGGGCCCAAATTCAAGGCGACAATGTAGGGAACGAAGTCGAACGATGCAGGACAGCTACGTGCGTGTGAATAACGCTGCGACGAAAGGACACGCCGTGTCCTTTTGGCCACCTTTCACCTGACCAGACCAGACATCCATGAGCACACGCAGCTGCTGAGGATAGGCGTGACTTCAGCCGCTGAAGCTGCTGTGTGGTTGATTCTCGTCCAGACCAGAGCACGGCTGCTGGCCCCTTTCAGTAATTCAAGCGCCGAATTGCCTTCCATTCATGCATAACTAACACGGGGTCGAACAGGTGTGCGGCGCACAATAGACCCCGTGGCCAAAAAAATGGGCATATGGTGAGCAGGTGGGGGGAAACATCGCAATTGTTTGGTAAACCTGCTCGATCGGCCCATGACAAAAGCGTGTGCACCCAGATCCTACTAGCGCAGAGCGGTCTGCTGGCCAGCGGCGGCTGCGCCCCCTTTGCTTGGTGCAGGCCCAGACACACGTGATGTGAAGGCGTCAGGGGCCCAAATTCAAGGCGACAATGTAGGAAACGAAGTCGAACGATGCAGGACAGCTACGTGCGTGTGAATGACGCTGCGACGAAAGGACACGCCGTGTCCTAATGGCCACCTTCTACCTGACCAGAGCAGACATCCATGAGGACACGCAGCTGCTGAGGATAGGCGTGACTTCAGCCGCTGAAGCTGTGCGGTTGATTCTTGTCTAGATCAGAGCACGGCTGCGGGCCCCTTTCAGTAATTCAAGCGCCGAATTGCCTTCCATTCATGCATAACTAACACGGGGTCGAACAGGTGTGCGGCGCACAATAGACCCCGTGGCCAAAAGAGTGGGCATACGGTGAGCAGGTGGGGGGAAACTGTGTGGTAAACCTACTCGATCGGCCCATGACAAAGGCGTGTGCACCCAGATCCTACTAGCGCAGAGCGGTCTGCTGGCCAGCGGCGGCTGCGCCCCCTTTGCTTGGTGCAGGCCCACACGCACGTGATGTGAAGGCGTCAGGGGCCCAAATTCAAGGCGACAATGTAGGGAACGAAGTCGAACGATGCAGGACAGCTACGTGCGTGTGAATGACGCTGCGACGAAAGGACACGCCGTGTCCTTTTGGCCACCTTTCACCTGACCAGACCAGACATCCATGAGCACACGCAGCTGCTGAGGATAGGCGTGACTTCAGCCGCTGAAGCTGCTGTGCGGTTGATTCTTACCCAGACCAGAGCACGGCTGCTGGCCCCTTTCATTAATTCAAGCGCCGAATTGCCTTCCATTCATGCATAACTAACACGGGGTCGAACAGGTGTGCGGCGCACAATAGACCCCGTGGCCAAAAGAGTGGGCATATGGTGAGCAGGTGGGGGGAAACTGTGTGGTAAACCTGCTCGATCGGCCCATGACAAATGCGTGTGCACCCAGATCCTACTAGCGCAGAGCGGTCTGCTGGCCAGCGGCGGCTGCGCCCCCTTTGCTTGGTGCAGGCCCACACGCACGTGATGTGAAGGCGTCAGGGGCCCAAATTCAAGGCGACAATGTAGGGAACGAAGTCGAACGATGCAGGACAGCTACGTGCGTGTGAATGACGCTGCGACGAAAGGACACGCCGTGTCCTAATGGCCACCTTCTACCTGACCAGAGCAGACATCCATGAGGACACGCAGCTGCTGAGGATAGGCGTGACTTCAGCCGCTGAAGCTGTGCGGTTGATTCTTGTCTAGATCAGAGCACGGCTGCGGGCCCCTTTCAGTAATTCAAGCGCCGAATTGCCTTCCATTCATGCATAACTAACACGGGGTCGAACAGGTGTGCGGCGCACAATAGACCCCGTGGCCAAAAGAGTGGGCATATGGTGAGCAGGTGGGGGGAAACATTGCAATTGTTTGGTAAACCTGCTCGATCGGCCCATGTCAAACGCGTGTGCACCCAGATCCTATCTACTAGCGCAGAGCGGTCTGCTGGCCAGCGGCGGCTGCGCCCCCTTTGCTTGGTGCAGGCCCACACGCACGTGATGTGAAGGCGTCAGGGGCCCAAATTCAAGGCGACAATGTAGGGAACGAAGTCGAACGATGCAGGACAGCTACGTGCGTGTGAATGACGCTGCGACGAAAGGACACGCCGTGTCCTTTTGGCCACCTTTCACCTGACCAGACCAGACATCCATGAGCACACGCAGCTGCTGAGGATAGGCGTGACTTCAGCCGCTGAAGCTGCTGTGCGGTTGATTCTTACCCAGACCAGAGCACGGCTGCTGGCCCCTTTCATTAATTCAAGCGCCGAATTGCCTTCCATTCATGCATAACTAACACGGGGTCGAACAGGTGTGCGGCGCACAATAGACCCCGTGGCCAAAAGAGTGGGCATATGGTGAGCAGGTGGGGGGAAACTGTGTGGTAAACCTGCTCGATCGGCCCATGACAAATGCGTGTGCACCCAGATCCTACTAGCGCAGAGCGGTCTGCTGGCCAGCGGCGGCTGCGCCCCCTTTGCTTGGTGCAGGCCCACACGCACGTGATGTGAAGGCGTCAGGGGCCCAAATTCAAGGCGACAATGTAGGGAACGAAGTCGAACGATGCAGGACAGCTACGTGCGTGTGAATGACGCTGCGACGAAAGGACACGCCGTGTCCTAATGGCCACCTTCTACCTGACCAGAGCAGACATCCATGAGGACACGCAGCTGCTGAGGATAGGCGTGACTTCAGCCGCTGAAGCTGTGCGGTTGATTCTTGTCTAGATCAGAGCACGGCTGCGGGCCCCTTTCAGTAATTCAAGCGCCGAATTGCCTTCCATTCATGCATAACTAACACGGGGTCGAACAGGTGTGCGGCGCACAATAGACCCCGTGGCCAAAAGAGTGGGCATATGGTGAGCAGGTGGGGGGAAACATTGCAATTGTTTGGTAAACCTGCTCGATCGGCCCATGTCAAAAGCGTGTGCACCCAGATCCTATTTACTGGCCCCCCCACCCAAACCGCCACCCATTTCCGGGGGGGTAAACGGAAGTACTGGCACGGGGACCTGCGACTTCCGTAACAGGGGCGTGTATGGCCCTGCCAACCGGGTGAGAGCCCCGGACCCCAACCCAACAAATTTGGGGGGTTCGTCTAATTGGTTAAGACACTGGCATTCTGTCCAGAGATCGGTGGTTCGATTCCCCGGCCCCTCCCCGGTAGCTACCGGGTGCCCCACTTGTGGGCAAGTAGGTTTGTGGTTGAACCTGCTGGTCGAGGTTGTCGTTGATGGGGGTGGAGATACAGAGCTTATGACACGGTCAGGTGTCGTACCCCAGCGTCGGGGTCCTGTAACGCAAGGAATTTTTATTTACTAGCGCAGAGCGGTCTGCTGGCCAGCGGCGGCTGCGCCCCCTTTGCTTGGTGCAGGCCCACACGCACGTGATGTGAAGGCGTCAGGGGCCCAAATTCAAGGCGACAATGTAGGGAACGAAGTCGAACGATGCAGGACAGCTACGTGCGTGTGAATGACGCTGCGACGAAAGGACACGCCGTGTCCTTTTGGCCACCTTTCACCTGACCAGACCAGACATCCATGAGCACACGCAGCTGCTGAGGATAGGCGTGACTTCAGCCGCTGAAGCTGCTGTGCGGTTGATTCTTACCCAGACCAGAGCACGGCTGCTGGCCCCTTTCATTAATTCAAGCGCCGAATTGCCTTCCATTCATGCATAACTAACACGGGGTCGAACAGGTGTGCGGCGCACAATAGACCCCGTGGCCAAAAGAGTGGGCATATGGTGAGCAGGTGGGGGGAAACTGTGTGGTAAACCTGCTCGATCGGCCCATGACAAATGCGTGTGCACCCAGATCCTACTAGCGCAGAGCGGTCTGCTGGCCAGCGGCGGCTGCGCCCCCTTTGCTTGGTGCAGGCCCACACGCACGTGATGTGAAGGCGTCAGGGGCCCAAATTCAAGGCGACAATGTAGGGAACGAAGTCGAACGATGCAGGACAGCTACGTGCGTGTGAATGACGCTGCGACGAAAGGACACGACGTGTCCTAATGGCCACCTTCTACCTGACCAGAGCAGACATCCATGAGGACACGCAGCTGCTGAGGATAGGCGTGACTTCAGCCGCTGAAGCTGTGCGGTTGATTCTTGTCTAGATCAGAGCACGGCTGCGGGCCCCTTTCATTAATTCAAGCGCCGAATTGCCTTCCATTCATGCATAACTAACACGGGGTCGAACAGCAGGTGTGCGGCTCACAATAGACCCCGTGGCCAAAAGAGTGGGCATATGGTGAGCAGGTGGGGGGAAACATTGCTATTGTTTGGTGAACCTGCTCGATCGGCCCATGACAAATGCGTGTGCACCCAGATCCTACTAGCGCAGAGCGGTCTGCTGGCCAGCGGCGGCTGCGCCCCTTTTGCTTGGTGCAGGCCCAGACGCACGTGATGTGAAGGCGTCAGGGGCCCAAATTCAAGGCGACAATGTAGGGAACGAAGTCGAACGATGCAGGACAGCTACGTGCGTGTGAATGACGCTGCGACGAAAGGACACGCCGGTCCTTCTGGCCACCTTCCACCTGACCAGACCAGACATCCATGAGCACACGCAGCTGCTGAGGAAAGGCGTGACTTCAGCCGCTGAAGCTGCTGTGCGGTTGATTCTTACCCAGACCAGAGCACGGCTGCTGGCCCCTTTCATTAATTCAAGCGCCCCATTGCCTTCCATTCATGCATAACTAACACGGGGTCGAACAGGTGTGCGGCGCACAATAGACCCCGTGGCCAAAAGAGTGGGCATATGGTGCGCAGGTGGGGGGAAACTGTGTGGTAAACCTGCTCGATCGGCCCATGACAAAAGCGTGTGCACCCAGATCCTACTAGCGCAGAGCGGTCTGCTGGCCAGCGGCGGCTGCGCCCCCTTTGCTTGGTGCAGGCCCACACGCACGTGATTTTTTTTTGTTGTAACGGTTACAGTGGGTTCCAGACGAATAGGTAGAACCATCGGGCGCATCGCCTGACACTGAACAAGACGGAGGAAACAAATACCGACATGCACCGAAACAAAGGCAAACCACCAGAACCTCAAGTTGACAGGCCGTAGGCATACAGAGCAGCAGCCAGCACCCCAGGGGGAATTTGCACTAGAGGCTCCCCTATCAGGAACTGGCCACCAACCAACCTAACAGCCCAGCACCCGACGAACCAGTGAAGCGCCGCAACGATCCACCTACCTCTCATCCCAAAAGGCACGGGCCCCTAGCAGGGCTCAACACGCCTATATAGCCAGAAAGTATGAAGCACGGGAAACCCCGCTCCCCAAGACAACCCGAGCCGATCAGGAATCCACCAGTACCTGAGCCGGTCCCCCGCACACAAGGCGATTGGCGACAACCCGCAAGAAAGGATGCCGAGGCCCCACTGCATCCCAGCCTTTCTGGGATGTGAAGGCGTCAGGGGCCCAAATTCAAGGCGACAATGTAGGGAACGAAGTCGAACGATGCAGGACAGCTACGTGCGTGTGAATGACGCTGCGACGAAAGGACACGCCGTGTCCTTTTGGCCACCTTTCACCTGACCAGACCAGACATCCATGAGCCTATCCTGATGAGGATAGGCGTGACTTCAGCCGCTGAAGCTGCTGTGCGGTTGATTCTTACCCAGACCAGAGCACGGCTGCTGGACCCTTTCAGTAATTCAAGCGCCGAATTGCCTTCCATTCATGCATAACTAACACGGGGTCGAACAGCAGGTGTGCGGCGCACAATAGACCCCGTGGCCAAAAGAGTGGGCATATGGTGAGCAGGTGGGGGGAAACTGTGTGGTAAACCTGCTCGATCGGCCCATGACAAATGCGTGTGCACCCAGATCCTACTAGCGCAGAGCGGTCTGCTGGCCAGCGGCGGCTGCGCCCCCTTTGCTTGGTGCAGGCCCACACGCACGTGATGTGAAGGCGTCAGGGGCCCAAATTCAAGGCGACCATGTAGGGAACGAAGTCGAACGATGCAGGACAGCTACGTGCGTGTGAATGACGCTGCGACGAAAGGACACGCCGGTCCTTCTGGCCACCTTCCACCTGACCAGACCAGACATCCATGAGCACACGCAGCTGCTGAGGAAAGGCGTGACTTCAGCCGCTGAAGCTGCTGTGCGGTTGATTCTTACCCAGACCAGAGCACGGCTGCTGGCCCCTTTCAGTAATTCAAGCGCCGAATTGCCTTCCATTCATGCATAACTAACACGGGGTCGAACAGGTGTGCGGCGCACAATAGACCCCGTGGCCAAAAATGTGGGCATATGGTGAGCAGGTGGGGGGAAACTGTGTGGTAAACCTGCTCGATCGGCCCATGACAAAAGCGTGTGCACCCAGATCCTACTAGCGCAGAGCGGTCTGCTGGCCAGCGGCGGCTGCGCCCCCTTTGCTTGGTGCAGGCCCACACGCACGTGATGTGAAGGCGTCAGGGGCCCAAATTCAAGGCGACAATGTAGGGAACGAAGTCGAACGATGCAGGACAGCTACGTGCGTGTGAATGACGCTGCGACGAAAGGACACGCCGTGTCCTTTTGGCCACCTTTCACCTGACCAGACCAGACATCCATGAGCACACGCAGCTGCTGAGGATAGGCGTGACTTCAGCCGCTGAAGCTGCTGTGCGGTTGATTCTTACCCAGACCAGAGCACGGCTGCTGGCCCCTTTCATTAATTCAAGCGCCGAATTGCCTTCCATTCATGCATAACTAACACGGGGTCGAACAGGTGTGCGGCGCACAATAGACCCCGTGGCCAAAAGAGTGGGCATATGGTGAGCAGGTGGGGGGAAACTGTGTGGTAAACCTGCTCGATCGGCCCATGACAAATGCGTGTGCACCCAGATCCTACTAGCGCAGAGCGGTCTGCTGGCCAGCGGCGGCTGCGCCCCCTTTGCTTGGTGCAGGCCCACACGCACGTGATGTGAAGGCGTCAGGGGCCCAAATTCAAGGCGACAATGTAGGGAACGAAGTCGAACGATGCAGGACAGCTACGTGCGTGTGAATGACGCTGCGACGAAAGGACACGCCGTGTCCTAATGGCCACCTTCTACCTGACCAGAGCAGACATCCATGAGGACACGCAGCTGCTGAGGATAGGAATGACTTCAGCCGCTGAAGCTGTGCGGTTGATTCTTGTCTAGATCAGAGCACGGCTGCGGGCCCCTTTCAGTAATTCAAGCGCCGAATTGCCTTCCATTCATGCATAACTAACACGGGGTCGAACAGGTGTGCGGCGCACAATAGACCCCGTGGCCAAAAGAGTGGGCATACGGTGAGCAGGTGGGGGGAAACTGTGTGGTAAACCTGCTCGATCGGCCCATGACAAAAGCGTGTGCACCCAGATCCTACTAGCGCAGAGCGGTCTGCTGGCCAGCGGCGGCTGCGCCCCCTTTGCTTGGTGCAGGCCCACACGCACGTGATGTGAAGGCGTCAGGGGCCCAAATTCAAGGCGACAATGTAGGGAACGAAGTCGAACGATGCAGGACAGCTACGTGCGTGTGAATGACGCTGCGACGAAAGGACACGCCGTGTCCTTTTGGCCACCTTTCACCTGACCAGACCAGACATCCATGAGCACACGCAGCTGCTGAGGATAGGCGTGACTTCAGCCGCTGAAGCTGCTGTGCAGTTGATTCTTGTCCAGACCAGAGCACGGATGAGGGTCCCTTTCAGTAATTCAAGCGCCGAATTGCCTTCCATTCATGCATAACTAACACGGGGTCGAACAGGTGTGCGGCGCACAATAGACCCCGTGGCCAAAAGAGTGGGCATATGGTGAGCAGGTGGGGGGAAACTGTGTGGTAAACCTGCTCGATCGGCCCATGACAAATGCGTGTGCACCCAGATCCTACTAGCGCAGAGCGGTCTGCTGGCCAGCGGCGGCTGCGCCCCTTTTGCTTGGTGCAGGCCCAGACGCACGTGATGTGAAGGCGTCAGGGGCCCAAATTCAAGGCGACAATGTAGGAACCGAAGTCGAACGATGCAGGACAGCTACGTGCGTGTGAATGACGCTGCGACGAAAGGACACGCCGTGTCCTAATGGCCACCTTCTACCTGACCAGACCAGACATCCATGAGCACACGCAGCTGCTGAGGAGATATAGGCGTGACTTCAGCCGCTGAAGCTGTGCGGTGGATTCTTGTCCAGATAGATCAGAGCACGGCTGCTGGCCCCTTTCCGTAATTCAAGCGCCGAATTGCCTTCCATTCATGCATAACTAACACGGGGTCGAACAGGTGTGCGGCGCACAATAGACCCCGTGGCCAAAAGAGTGGGCATATGGTGAGTAGGTGGGGGGAAACTGTGTGGTAAACCTGCTCGATCGGCCCATGACAAAAGTGTGTGCACCCAGATCCTACTAGCGCAGAGCGGTCTGCTGGCCAGCGGCGGCTGCGCCCCCTTTGCTTGGTGCAGGCCCACACGCACGTGATGTGAAGGCGTCAGGGGCCCAAATTCAAGGCGACAATGTAGGGAACGAAGTCGAACGATGCAGGACAGCTACGTGCGTGTGAATGACGCTGCGACGAAAGGACACGCCGTGTCCTTCTGGCCACCTTCCACCTGACCAGACCAGACATCCATGAGCACACGCAGCTGCTGAGGATAGGCGTGACTTCAGCCGCTGAAGCTGTGCGGTTGATTCTTGTCTAGATCAGAGCACGGCTGCGGGCCCCTTTCATTAATTCAAGCGCCGAATTGCCTTCCATTCATGCATAACTAACACGGGGTCGAACAGGTGTGCGGCGCACAATAGACCCCGTGGCCAAAAGAGTGGGCATACGGTGAGCAGGTGGGGGGAAACTGTTTGGTAAACCTGCTCGATCGGCCCATGACAAAAGCGTGTGCACCCAGATCCTACTAGCGCAGAGCGGTCTGCTGGCCAGCCTGATTACCGTTGAACTTATAAGAGACTCTCTCAACCGTTGAACTTATACCTTACGTTTTGACAACCAAACTCTTCGATGTTGGTGGTTCGGCATGTTTTGGCCCAGCTCGCCTGACTCGATGCGCTTCTCTGCATCTCGGTCTTTCCTATCGTTGCTCTCCTTCTATCCCTAGCTCTGGGCTATGGCGGTGGCTCCGCGTGGGCCGCGAGTGGTCGCTCCGCGGCGCGTCGTTTCGCTGGCCGAGGCGCGGCCAGTGTTTGATGCGCATTCGGTGCTTCGCGCCCGCGGCTTCAACGCTGCCTATACCTTTCAGTTTGGTGCTGGCACCAGGGCGCCGCATGCGCTCGCGGCGGTCCGAGCCGCGGCGCCAATGCTGCGCGACTTCTTCCGGACCAAGCTGCCGGCTGGCCTGCAGTCCGCGGCCCACGTGGGGCTCGGACCGGTCATCCCAAGCAAGGTTGCGGAGGCAGGCGCACCGCTTGGCGTCGAGCTCCAGGTCTGGCTGTCCGCGTCGGCGCTGGCGGCGCTCGGGAGTCGTCTGCCCCCCTCCGCGGTCGCCCTGGCCAGTGTGCCAACCCAGCTGCTGGGACAGCCGGGTGACCCCCCATTGGTGGCTGGCTTGCGTTCAGTTGACGTCACCGCCACGGAGGCGGTGGTTGCGGGGCTTCCCCCCTCGGTAGCTGGCTGTGGAGACTTCGAGGCGGTGCTGGCATTCCTGCGGCTGGTGTACGGCCCGCAGCTGGGCCCGCAGGTCCTGGAGGTGCTCGGCGTCACTGATGGCAGTGTCAGCCTGCTTGTGCAACGGCGGCACAGCCTGCCGCCGGTGCAGCCAGCCACGGTACCGCTGATGGATGGTCGTGTCTGGGATGGTCAGCTGTCCCTGGCCCACCGCCCGCGGTCCCTGCCGCCAGAGTATCCCGTCCTTCGCCCGCCGCTGCCCACCGCGCCGGCGTGGGCGCCCCCTGTGCCGGTGGGCGATCCGCCGCCACGGTCGCCACCGCCGCCGGCCGTGGGGGCGCCGGTGTCCATGCCGGAGACCGCTGGTGGGGTGCTTCCGACCCCGACCGCTGAGGCCCGGGGTGCGCCCTCGGTGCCTGCCGTCAGGGTGGGGGTTGCGCCCGTCGTGGCTGCTGCCAGGGTGCCGCCGCCGCCTGTGTTGGCCGCGGTGGCTGGCGCCCCTGGCGCCCCCAGCGCCGCCGTGGCCCCCGTGGTGTCGCAGGCTGGTGCGCGGGCTGCTCGGGCGGCGGGCGCGGCAGCTCGTGCCGCCACCCGCGCCGCGCCGGTGGCGGCGGCTGAGCGGGAGGTGGTGGTGCGCGCGCTGGTCGCGCGCATCGTTGCTCGCGTGGCGGCTCCACCCCCTGGACTGAGCGGCGGTGCGGCTGCCGCGCTCGGGTCTGTGGCGCGCCTCCTGGGGCGGGCTACGTCGCCTCGCGGGGGTCCCTGTGGCCCCGCCGCCCGCAGCTCGGGCCGTACCCCGTCTGCCCCGCGGGGCTCCCGCAGCCCCGCGGCGCGTCGTCCCGGTGGTGGCTCGCCGCCCCAGCGCGGCGTGTCGCCCCCCCGTGGGCGCCCGCCCGCCCCAGCCCTGGAGCGCCGCGCGCGCCGCGACCGGATGGAGGTGGACGTCAGTTCAGTGCTGGGCCGCCGTGGCCGCTCGGGCTCGCCGCTCTCGGTGCGGCGCAAGCCGGCCCTACCCTCGCCACTTCTGCTGTTGCCGCCGCCGCCCGTGGGCAGTGGCGACGGACCCTCTCCGCTGCTGCTGTTGCCGCCGCCGCCCGTGGGTGGTGGCGACGGACCCTCTCCGCTGCTGCTGTTGCCGCCGCCCCCCGTGGGCGGTGGCGGCGGACCGTCGCCCGCCCAGTAAGGCCCATGCCGGCCCGTGGGGGGCGCTCCGCCCCGCGGCCCTGCCGGCCGCTCCGTGTGGGCTCACACAACTTGGGGGGCGTGCGGTCAGGCGCCGCCGCTCCCAAGCTGCATGCTGCTCTACTGCTGTGGGCGCAGCTCCGGCTCGATGTCGTCTGTATCCAGGAGACGCACTTGTCTACGTTTGGAGATCGGGGGCTATTCGAGCGGCGTCTCCATGCGGCCGCTGGTCACCTCCATGTCGCTCCCTGGCGTGTGGTGTCGTTCCGCAATGCTACGCTGGCGGACCCCTGTGCTGGCGTGGCGATTCTCGTTCGCTCGGACCTGATCGCTTCTGGCCGGCTGGTGGCAGCGGCCTCACCACTGCTCCCTGGTCTCGCGGGTGATCAACCTGCAGTTGCTGCTTCCTCCCCCCCTCTCGTTCCCTGTCACCGCCGCCCCGCTCACCGTCCCCTGGGCCGGCCGCCGACGCGGGTCCCTCCGCCGCCGCCGTGTCCGTGGCGGCGGCCTCGGGGGTGGCGGCCTCGGTGGCGGCGGCCGCCGCGGCCGCGGCCGTGGCGGCCACGGCGGCGGCGGTAGCCTCGGCCGCCACGGCGCCCCGTGGTGGGGACGCCGCTGCGCCTCCCCCCGCCGCGGCGGCCCTGGAAGGGGTCGGCCTGGCCGCGGCTGACCAGCCTCCGGCGGTCCCGGCCGCGTCCTCCTCCGCAGCGGGGCGCCTCGCCACCTACTCCTTCACCTGGCTGGGTCATCGCCTGCACCTCACCAATGTTTATCTGCCCGCTAGTAGCTCGGCTTCACGCGCTGCTTTCCTCCAGCAGCACCTGGCGCCTGTGCTGGCGACCAGCACCCCGGGCCAGCATGTCCTAGCCGGCGACTTCAACTTCGTCGCTGGCCCGTGGGATAGCAGTGCGGGGTCGGCGCGAGTGGTTCGCGACCGCCCTGCCGCTCGGGTCCTCGCGACAGTGGGCCCGTCGTTGGCTGATGTGCATCGTGAGCGCTTCCCCACCAGCACGGATTACACCCACCTCTACTCCGCCCCCTCCCCCGGTGGTTCCCGCATCGACCGCATCTATGTGTCCCGCTGCCTCCTCCCCTTCGTGGCGGGCTCCGCCATTGAGCTGGGCTCGCCTTCCGACCACCGCGTCCCCTGCATCCAGCTGCTGCCCCGGGTTCCTGCCTCGCGCGGCCCCGGCCTCCGTCGCACCCGCATGGCCTTCTCTGGCCACCGCGACCTCAAGGATCAGCTGCAGGCCTGGCTCGACGCGGCGTTCGCGGCCATGCCGGCTGAGGGGGCGCACGCTGCCCTGCTGGCGTGGTGGCCGGGCTTCAAACGGCGGCTGGCGGCGGTGGCGGCGATTCTCAATCGCACCGCTCGCTCTCGGCGCCTGGCCTCGGGCGCGCAGGTGGAGGCAGCCCGAGCCGCCTTGCGGGCGGCCCACCTTGCGGCCGCGACGCCGTCGGCGGCGCCCGAGGCCGTGGGTGGTGTGGTGGCCGCCCAGGCTGCCTTGGCGGTGGCCTTGCGTGTGGCGGCGGCGGGCGAGGCCGCCCGGGTACGCGTGGCGTGGGTGCGCGAGGGGGAGCGCCCGTGCCCCGCACTCACCGCCATGATTCACCCACCGCGGTCGTCCCAGGACATTACCGCGCTGCGCGACGCTGCTGGGCGCCTCGTGACCGACCCGCGCCAATTGCCCAATGTCGTCGCTTCTTTCTGGGAGCGCATCAGCTGCCTGCCGTCAGGCCTGGACTCGGCGGATCAGCAAGCGGTTCTGGCAGCTGTCGACGCCCACTCTACTCCGATCTCGCCCGATCTTCGCCCCGAGTTGGGCTCCATCGCAGTCTCAGCAGCGGAGGTGGCGCGGGCCCTGCAGCAAGCCAAGCCTGGCACGTCCCCAGGCTGGGACGGAATCCCTGTGGATCTCCTCCGGACCTACAGTGGCTGCTTTGTGCCGGCACTGGCCCGCCTTTTCACTGCTATCGGCCATCTGCGCGCCGTCCCGACGGGTTTCCTGAAGGGTGTTATATCCGTCCTTTACAAGGGCCATGATGCGGACCGGGCGGCGGCCGGCGCCTACCGCCCCATCACCCTGCTCTGTACTGATTACCGCATTCTGGCGAAGGTCCTCGCCAACCGCCTCAGCCCTGGCCTTTCCGCCGCCATCCCCCTCGAGCAGTCCGCCTTCCTCCCCGGCCGCTCCATTGGCGCCAACACCCGCTTCCTTCGCTGCCTCCCCCCCCTCCTACACCAGCAGCAACGGAGTGCTCTCATCGCCTTCTTGGATTTCGCCAAAGCTTACGACACCATTGACCGCTCCTTCCTCTTTGCTGTCATGGAGCGCATGGGTGTTGGGGCCGGTTTCCTGGGATGGACGCAGCTCCTGTTGGGCCGTACAGTGGCCATGGCGTCCGTCAACGGCTACATCTCCCGCTCTGTCCCTATCCGGGCCGGCGTCCGGCAGGGCTGTCCCCTTGCCCCGCTCCTCTACCTCTTCGTGGCCCACGCCCTCCTCTGCTGGCTGAAGCGGCACGGTGTTGGCGTGCCGCTGGCCCCGGCGGACCCGGCCAGCCTGGTTACCGGCGTGCAGTTTGCTGATGATGCCCAAGTCGCGCTCCCAGATGCAGCTGCAGTACCGCCATTTATCGCCCTCATGGCGGCGTTTGCCCGCGCCTCTGGCCAGCACCTGAATCCCTCCAAGGTCGAGCTGCTGTGGGCTGGTCGCCAGGTGGCGCCGGCGCCCGCCGCCCCGGCTGCCGTCCTTGCCGCTGCGGTGGCGGCCGTCGCCGCCCCTGCCGCCGCGTGGACCGCTGCGGGCGGTGCCGTCGCTTCACCCGCCGCCCCGAGCGCCGCTACTGCCGAGGCGCCGGTGGAGGCCGCCCCGGCAGGCGCTGGCGCCGCTGCCGTACCTCCTGACGCCCCGGCCGCCGCCGCTGCTGCCGCTGCGCCGGTGGCTGCCGCCCTGGCCGCCGCTGCTGCTGCCCCGCAGGCGGCTGCCGCCCCGGCCGCCGCGGCTGCCGTGGCGCCGGCGGCTGCCGTCCTGGTCGCAGTGGCCGCCGAGGCGCTGGCGACCGCCGGTTCGGCTGCCGCCGGTAGTCCTCCTGGGGCGGCCGCGGGTGCCGCGGCCACCACGGTGCTGACGACCGCAGCCCTGGCCGCCGCTGGCGCCGCCGCAGCGTCTCCCACGCCTCCTGACGCCCCAGCCGTCGCGGCTGTCACTGCCGCCCCCACTGCCCCGGCCGCCCCAGCCGCTCCAGCCGTCCCAGCCGCCCCTGCTGGCGCCGCCAGCTCCCCCGTCGCCCGTCACCCGCCTCGCCTGGCGCGCCCACCAGGGCTGGCTCGCCGCGGTCGTCGGCGTCGTGGCCGCGGTGCTGCAGCTGTCGTGGTCGTGGGCGCCCTCGCCGCAGCCGCTGGCGCCCTGGCCGCCCCGGGTCCCTCCACATCGCCGTCCCTTGCCGCCACCGCTCCCGGGGTGCCTCGCCCATCCCCTTCTCCCCCGCCCCCTGCCCTCGCTGGCCTTCGGATCGTGTCCGCTGCGGTGGCGCTGGGCATCCCCTTCACCAATCCGCCTGCCGCCCCCGTCCTCGATTGGGCGTCACGGATGTCGGAGGCCCGCCGCCGTCTCCAAAAGATCTCCCGCATGGCCCTGTCGATGTTCGGCCGTGCCACTGCGGCTGCAGCTTATGCTCTCCATATGGCGACGTACCACATGGAGCACTCGGGGCTGCCGCCGGCGGAGGTCCTTGCTGGCATCATGGCCCTTGTCGCAAAGCTGGTGGATCGGGAGCTAGGCCCTGATGACGCCCAGCGCCGTTTCACTGGTGTCCCCCTCCGCCTGCTCTCCGGTCATCCCACCATCGGCGGCTTCGGTGTACTGCCCCTTCGGCTGCATGTCCTCAGCCGGCATGCCAAGTGGAGCCTGACGGTCGCCCGCTCCGCGCTGCAGCCCCCGGCTGCCCGCGCGCCGTGGATCCGGATTGCGGTCTCCTTCCTCTCTACCCTCCACCCTGCCTTCCGCCCGCTGGCCGTCACCACAGCTCGCCCGGATGGCCCGTGGCTCGGCGCCCCCTTCAGCTTGCCCCCGGACATCCACCGGCTTGCCACGAGCCTCGGTCACCTCCCCCCCCTGTCTGACGTCGCGGACCCCCCCCTGGAGCCGGGCGTCTGGTGCTTCAACGCGCCGCTGTGGGGCAACCCGCTCCTGCCCAACGCGGGGGCGCCGGGCCGGCGGCCGGGGTTGGAGGCTATCCATGGCCCCCTCACCATGTGCCGCCGCCTGCTGACCGTCGGCGACGCCGTCCGGGTGCAGGACGCTATGACCGCGTTTGAGGTGGAGCGCGCCCATGCCCTGGCGACGACGCCGGGCATGGCCATCTTCAGCCGGCTGGCTGAGCGCTGGACGACGCTCGTACGGCACGAGCTGGCGCCCTCCGAGCTGGCCATGGGTGCGCTCCAAGATCGCATCGCGGCGCGGGCTGCGGTGGCCGCTCTCCTTTCTGACATCTCGCCCGCATGGCTCGCTGCTGCTCGCCTGGCGCCCGATGGCCCCGCCCCGCCGTCGCCTGACGAGGTGGATGCTCTCCTCCTTGCTCGCCTGGGGTGGCGGCTGGGTGTGGACGCCGTGCTGCCCCTCACTTCCTTCACCGTCAAGCTGGGCACCCTGCTCCAGGCGGCGGAACTGGAGCGCCCCAGGCAGGCCTGTCATGCGGCGTATGTGCGGGAGGCGCTCGGGCTGTCCCCTGCTGTGGCTGCCACGCCCGAGGCGGCCCTTGTGGCGTTACGCGCGGTATGGCGGCGGTTGTGGAAGCGTCTTAAGTGGGAGCCGCGGTGGAAGGAGGTCCTCTGGCGGCTGGCGGTTGACGGGGTGCCCATGCCGGGCTCCTCCCACCTCCCGCTGGTCCCACCCGAACCGTGTGCTTGCGGCTGTTACCCCGCTGCAGCGGGTGTGGCCGAGTCGCCGCGCTTGCATCACTTTTGGTCTTGCCCCCTCGTCCGCCCGCTCTGGGATGAACTGGAAGTCTGCTGTGGATGCGGGGTCACGCGTGAGCATGTGTGGTTGTGTGTGTCGCCGGATCCGACCACTGTGCTGCAGTGTGTGTGGGATGTGGTGGCGTTGGCGGCGCTCAACGCGATGGAGTGGGCGCGCCGGTACATACACTCTCATCGGCTCCCCGGCCCCACCCTCCCTGCTGCTATGCGTTCTGGCCTCCTTGCTAAGTTCTGGGCCTTGCTGCGGGACTTTGCGGGCTTGGGTTTGCCCCGCAAGGACTGGGGTGACGTGGGGGTGGACCACCCATTTTTGTTCGTAACCGGGGGTCGGCTCATGTGCGCCGTGCCGCCCTAGCTAGCCTGCCTTGGCTGCTGTTTGTTCTTTCGTTCTTTCTTTCCTGGTGCCACCTTTGCTGGTTCGAGATACGAGTGGTGCGGGTGATGGGCAGGTGAGCCAATGGGGGCTTTTGTGGTGGTTTTGACGCGTAAGGGTGGCCTGCATGGGGCCGTGTCCTGCCGTCGCTTGTGCTGACTTTGCATGATGCTGTTTGCCTGCTGTTGCCCGTACCCGACCTTGGTTCCGTGTCTCTTCCGCAGTGCTTTCCCGCCGGGATAAGGGCGGGTGCCGCCTGTCGTGCGGCCACTGTAACGCGGTCTCTCTCTCTCTACCGGCGTGCAGTTTGCTGATGATGCCCAAGTCGCGCTCCCAGATGCAGCTGCAGTACCGCCATTTATCGCCCTCATGGCCGCGTTTGCCCGCGCCTCTGGCCAGCACCTGAATCCCTCCAAGGTCGAGCTGCTGTGGGCTGGTCGCCAGGTGGCGCCGGCGCTCGCCGCCCCGGCTGCCGTCCTTGCCGCTGCGGTGGCGGCCGTCGCCGCCCCTGCCGCCGCGTGGACCGCTGCGGGCGGTGCCGCCGCTTCACCCGCCGCCCCGAGCGCCGCTGCTGCCGAGGCGCCGGTGGAGGCCGCCCCGGCAGGCGCTGGCGCCGCCGCCGTACCTCCTGACGCCCCGGCCGCCGCCGCTGCTGCCGCTGCGCCGGTGGCTGCCGCCCTGGCCGCCGCTGCTGCTGCCCCGCAGGCGGCTGCCGCCCCGGCCGCCGCGGCTGCCGTGGCGCCGGCGGCTGCCGTCCTGGTCGCAGTGGCCGCCGAGGCGCTGGCGACCGCCGGTCCGGCTGCCGCCGGTGGTGCTCCTGGGGCGGCCGCGGGTGCCGCGGCCCCCACGGTGCTGACGACCGCAGCCCCGGCCGCCGCTGGCGCCGCCGCAGCGTCTCCCACGCCTCCTGACGCCCCAGCCGTCGCGGCCGTCACTGCCGCCCCCACTGCCCCGGCCGCCCCAGCCGCTCCAGCCGCCCCAGCCGCCCCTGCTGGCGCCGCCAGCTCCCCCGTCGCCCGTCACCCGCCTCGCCTGGCGCGCCCACCAGGGCTGGCTCGCCGCGGTCGTCGGCGTCGTGGCCGCGGTGCTGCAGCTGTCGTGGTCGTGGGCGCCCTCGCCGCAGCCGCTGGCGCCCTGGCCGCCCCGGGTCCCTCCACGTCGCCATCCCTTGCCGCCACCGCTCCCGGGGTGCCTCGCCCCTCCCCTTCTCCCCCGCCCCCTGCCCTCGCTGGCCTTCGGATCGTGCCCGCTGCGGTGGCGCTGGGCATCCCCTTCACCAATCCGCCTGCCGCCCCCGTCCTCGATTGGGCGTCACGGATGTCGGAGGCCCGCCGCCGTCTCCAAAAGATCTCCCGCATGGCCCTGTCGATGTTCGGCCGTGCCACTGCGGCTGCAGCTTATGCTCTCCATATGGCGACGTACCACATGGAGCACTCGGGGCTGCCGCCGGCGGAGGTCCTTGCTGGCATCATGGCCCTTGTCGCAAAGCTGGTGGATCGGGAGCTAGGCCCTGATGACGCCCAGCGCCGTTTCACTGGTGTCCCCCTCCGCCTGCTCTCCGGTCATCCCACCATCGGCGGCTTCGGTGTACTGCCCCTTCGGCTGCATGTCCTCAGCCGGCATGCCAAGTGGAGCCTGACGGTCGCCCGCTCCGCGCTGCAGCCCCCGGCTGCCCGCGCGCCGTGGGTCCGGATTGCGGTCTCCTTCCTCTCTACCCTCCACCCTGCCTTCCGCCCGCTGGCCGTCACCACAGCTCGCCCGGATGGCCCGTGGCTCGGCGCCCCCTTAAGCTTGCCCCCGGACATCCACCGGCTTGCCACGAGCCTCGGTCACCTCCCCCCCTGTCTGACGTCGCGGACCCCCCCTGGAGCCGGGCGTCTGGTGCTTCAACGCGCCGCTGTGGGGCAACCCGCTCCTGCCCAACGCGGGGGCGCCGGGCCGGCGGCCGGGGTTGGAGGCTATCCATGGCCCCCTCACCATGTGCCGCCGCCTGCTGACCGTCGGCGACGCCGTCCGGGTGCAGGACGCTATGACCGCGTTTGAGGTGGAGCGCGCCCATGCCCTGGCGACGACGCCGGGCATGGCCATCTTCAGCCGGCTGGCTGAGCGCTGGACGACGCTCGTACGGCACGAGCTGGCGCCCTCCGAGCTGGCCATGGGTGCGCTCCAAGATCGCATCGCGGCGCGGGCTGCGGTGGCCGCTCTCCTTTCTGACATCTCGCCCGCATGGCTCGCTGCTGCTCGCCTGGCGCCCGATGGCCCCGCCCCGCCGTCGCCTGACGAGGTGGATGCTCTCCTCCTTGCTCGCCTGGGGTGGCGGCTGGGTGTGGACGCCGTGCTGCCCCTCACCTCCTTCACCGTCAAGCTGGGCACCCTGCTCCAGGCGGCGGAACTGGAGCGCCCCAGGCAGGCCTGTCATGCGGCGTATGTGCGGGAGGCGCTCGGGCTGTCCCCTGCTGTGGCTGCCACGCCCGAGGCGGCCCTTGTGGCGTTACGCGCGGTATGGCGGCGGTTGTGGAAGCGTCTTAAGTGGGAGCCGCGGTGGAAGGAGGTCCTCTGGCGGCTGGCGGTTGACGGGGTGCCCATGCCGGGCTCCTCTCACCTCCCGCTGGTCCCACCCGAACCGTGTGCTTGCGGCTGTTACCCCCGCTGCAGCGGGTGTGGCCGAGTCGCCGCGCTTGCATCACTTTTGGTCTTGCCCCCTCGTCGCCCGCTCTGGGATGAACTGGAAGTCTGCTGTGGGTGCGGGGTCACGCGTGAGCATGTGTGGTTGTGTGTGTCGCCGGATCCGACCACTGTGCTGCAGTGTGTGTGGGATGTGGTGGCGTTGGCGGCGCTCAACGCGATGGAGTGGGCGCGCCGGTACATACACTCTCATCGGCTCTCCGGCACCACCCTCCCTGCTGCTCTGCGTTCTGGCCTCCTTGCTAAGTTCTGGGCCTTGCTGCGGGACTTTGCGGGCTTGGGTTTGCCCCGCAAGGACTGGGTGACGTGGGGGTGGACCACCCATTTTTGTTCGTAACCGGGGGTCGGCTCATGTGCGCCGTGCCGCCCTAGCTAGCCTGCCTTGGATGCTGTTTGTTCTTTCGTTCTTTCTTTCCTGGTGCCACCTTTGCTGGTTCGAGATACGAGTGGTGCGGGTGATGGGCAGGTGAGCCAATGGGGGCTTTTGTGGTGGTTTTGACGCGTAAGGGTGGCCTGCA